>BLSH010509660.1:637817-667544 GCA_018402905.1 Glandirana rugosa
AAGTTGAGGCCATCCTCGACTGCAGAAAAAGAGGGGGCTTGATTCAGTACCTGGTCAAATGGAAAGGGTATGGACCAGAGGAGAATTCTTGGGAACCCGAGGAACACATCCATGCCAACGAACTTGTCCGGTCTTTTTGGAGTTCCCATCTGCATCTGAAGGCCCGGCTGGGCATCCGGAGGCTGCCCCTTGGGGGGGGGGGCAATGTTAGAAGACTGTGCTAAGGGTTAATTGCATTTGGGTGTGTTCCCTCTAGTTGCTGAGAAGCAGCTCTATTTAAACTTCCTGCTTCCTCTAGCAGATGCTGTCTGATCTACAGCGTATTGTGTGTATTCCTGAGCGTCCTGTATTGGTTCCTCTGTTCCTGTGACCCGGATTGCCTGACTTTGCTGATTTCTGCCTGCACCGACCTTTGGACTGCCTACGACCACTCTCTTGCCTAGCCCTTCTGTATCTTGCCTGCCCGCCTGTTGACGACCCTGCTTGAACCCGACCATCCATCTGCCTGCTCCTCTTGTACCGCACCGCCAGCTTGTTTCACGACCCGGCCTGTACGACCATTCTTCAAGTGCACAAGTGCTCCAGCGGACTTCTACCAACACCAGTGACCCAGTCCGACCCTCGTGCCATCCTGCACTCCCGAGCCACCTGTCTACTCTACCAGGGGTTCCCGAGTCAGGGTAGTAAGGGAGGTTACCTACTGCATAAGTCAGGCTCATCCACCAGGTACGTGACAGTCGCCATCAGAGCCTTTCCACATGTCTGTGTCCCCATCAGAGCCTTTCCACATGTCTGTGTCTCTGTCAGAGCCTTTCCACATGTCTGTGTCCCCGTCAGAGCCTTTCCACATGTCTGTGTCCCCATCAGAGCCTTTCCACATGCCTGTGTCCCCATCAGAGCCTTTCCACACATCTGTGTCCCCATCAGAGCCTTTCCACATGTCTGTGTCCCCATCAGTGCCTTTCCACACGTCTGTGTCCCCATCAGAGCCTTTCCACACGTCTGTGTCCCCATCAAAGCCTTTCCACACGTCTGTGTCTCCGTCAGAGCCTTTCCACACGTCTGTGTCCCCGTCAGAGCCTTTCCACATGTCTGTGTCCCCATCAGAGCCTTTCCACACGTCTGTGTCTTCGTCAGAGCCTTTCCACATGTCTGTGCCCCCATCAGAGCCTTTGCACATGTCTGTGTCTCCGTCAGAGCCTTTCCACATGTCTGTTTCCCCGTCAGAGCCTTTCCACACATCTGTGTCCCTGCCAGAGCCTTTCCACACATCTGTATTTCCGCCAGAGCCTTCCACATGTCTGTGTCCCCGTCAGAGCCTTTCCACATGTCTGTGTCCCCGTCAGAGCTTTTCCACACGTCTGTGTCCCTGTCATAGCCTTTCCACGTGTCTATGTCCCTGTCAGAGCTTTACCACACCTCTGTGTCCCCATCAGAGCCTTTCAACGCATCTGTGTCCCCACCAAAGCCTTTCTGCACGTCTGTGTCCCCATCAGAGCCTTTCCACATGTCTGTGTCCCTGCCAGAGCCTTTCCACATGTCTGTGTCCCCGCCAGAGCCTTTCCACGCATCGGTGTCCCAGTCAAAGCCTTTCTGTACGTCTGTTTCCCTGTCAGAGCCTTTCCACATGTCTGTGTCCCCCATCAGAGTCTCCCCCACATCTGTGTCCACCATCAGAGTCTCCCCCACTTCTGTGTCCCCCATCAGTCTCCCCACATCTGCGTCCCCCATCAGAGTCTCCCCCACATATATGTCCCTCATCAGAGTCTCCCCCACATCTGTGCCCCCATCAGAGTCTCCCCCCCATATGTGCCCTCCATCGCACAGAGTGCAGGGTTGAGAGGTGCGCTATGTACTGAGTGCAGGGATGAGGGGTACGCTATGTACTGAGTGCAGGGCTGAGGGGTATGCTATGTACTGAGTGCCAGGCTGAGGGGTACGCCATGTACTGAGTGTGAGGCTGAGGGGTACCCTATGTACTGAGTGCAGGGCTGAGGGGGACACTGTGTACTGTGTGGGGCGGAGGGGTACACTATGTACTGAGTGCAGGGCTGAGGGATGCTGATAGAAATCATGGGGGTCCCTTACAGACTATTTGACAGTACCCCCCGAAGAAAGTATTAAGGCTATATTTCACTAAAAATACAATAAAACTATTAGCAGACACAAATACAACATAACTCACAGAATTCCTGCTAAATCTAAAAGATAAAACTGTGTTAATAAATAAAAATGAAGATGAAATGAAAAAAATATCCAGGCTATGGGATCAGAGGGAGAGAAAAAAAAGTTAAGCTCCATGCACACTGGGCTTAAAAAAACTCCAGTTCACTTGGCAGAAGAAAAACTGATATAGAACATTTTTTGTACAAAGTTTAGACGAGTTTAGGAGAACCAGAAGGTTTTTTTCCTGTCTCTTAAATGTTGAGCTTAACATATGCCTGTAATTGTCCTAATATGTATGAACATATAGGATAACATTGAGCTGCTTCTACAGGCAAAATACTAAACTCCTATAAGAGCAGCGATTTTTTAAGCCAGTGTGCATGGAGCCTAGGTTAGAGAGATAAAAAAACATTAGTGCTGAGAGGAGGGGGGCTCACACAGGGAGGGAGATTAGTGAGGGACGACTGTCTCTTTCTTAGCAGATACAAGCTGGCAGCAAGGGAGGGGGAAGGAGAGCAACTTTCATCTGCTGGAGGAAAAGAGACACAATTGTCATCTGTCACTAATTCTCCCTGTTGGTCCCCCCTATCAGCAGCTATGTACTGAGTGCAGGGCTGAGGGGTACATTATGTACTGAGTGCAGCACTGAGGGGTACATTATGTACTAAGTGCAGGGCTGAGGGGGACGCTATGTACTGAGTGCAGGTCTGAGGGGTACACTATGTACTGAGTGAAGTGCTGAGGGGTACACTATGTACTGAGTGCAGGGCTGAGGGGTACATTATGTACTAAGTGGAGCGCTGAGGGGTACACTATGTACTGAGTGCAGGGCTGAGGGGTGTGCTGTGTACTTAGTGCAGGGCTGAGGGGGACACTATGTACTGAGTGCAGGGCTGAGGGGTATGCTATGTACTGAGTGCAGGGCTGAGGGGGACGCTATGTACTGAGTGCAGGACTGAGGGGTACACTATGTACTGAGTGCAGCGCTGAGGGGTACGCATTGTACTGAGTGCAGGGCTGAGGGGGATGCTATGTACTGAGTGCAGGGCTGAGGGATGTGCTGTGGTAGGCATGGGGTCACCGCACTGATGGGCACTGATAAGCAGCACTGGTGGGCACGGTGTCACTGCACTGATGGGCACTGATAAGCAGCACTGGTGGGCACGGTGTCACTGCATTGATGGGCACTGATAAGCAGCACTGGTGGGCATGGTGTCACTGCACTGATGGGCACTGATAAGCAGCATTGGTGGGCATGGTGTCACTGCACTGATGGGCAATGATAAGCAGCACTGGTGGGCAAGGTGTCACCGCACTGATGGGCACTGATAAGCAGCGCTGGTGGGCACGGTGTCACTGTACTGATGCACACTAATAAGCGGCACTGGTGGGCACGGTGTGACCACACTGATGGCCACTGATAAGCGACACTGGTTACATAGTTACATAGTTAGTCAGGTTGAAAAAAGACACCAGTCCATCTAGTTCAACCAAAAAAAAAAAATAGAAAAATTATATATAACCATACAATCCCTTATACATTCATTCACCCACAGTTGATCCAGAGGAAGTCAAAAAACCCCAGCAAAGCATGATCCAATTTGCTATAGCAGGGGAAAAAATCCCTTCCTGTTCCCCCGAGAGGGAATCAGATTCACCTTGGATCAACTTTACCTAAAAATGTTAGTACCCAGTTATATTGTTTATATTAAGGAAATAATCCAGGCCTTTTTTAAAGCAATCTACCGTGCTGGCCAAAACCACCCCTGAGGGGGGGGGGGGGGAGTCTATTCCACATTTTCACAGCTCTAACTGTGAAGAAACCTTTCCGTATTTGGAGATTAAATCTTTTTTCCTCTAGACGTAAAGCGTGCCCCCTTATCCTTAAAGTATATAACTCCACATTAAGTTCACTATATGGACCACTTATTTATTGCTTGCCATTATTATGCTTATGATCTACCAAAACCCCCAGATCCTTCTCCAATATGGATTCCCCCAGTTGTACTCCCCCTAGTATGTATGGTGAATGCATATTCTTAGCCCCTAAATGCATAACTTTACATTTATCAATATTAAACCTCATTTGCCACATAGTCGCCCAATTAGACAGTGCATTGAGGTCTGCTTGTAAGTTGGAGACATCCTGCAAGGACGTTATTCCACTGCATAGCTTGGTGTCATCTGCAAACACTGAAATGCTACTTTTAATCCCAGACCCGATATCATTTATAAAGATATTAAAAAGTAAGGGTCCCAACACTGAACCTTGGGGTACACCACTGATAACCTTAGACCATTCAGAGTAAGAATCATGAACCACTAAACTCCGAATTTGGACTTTTAGCCAGTTTTCTATCCATTTACAAACTGATCTTTCCAAGCTTGTAGACTTTACCTTACACATTAGCCGTGTGTGGGGAACGGTGTCAAACGCTTTTGCAAAATCCAAGTATACCACGTCCACAGCCACCCCTCTGTCCAAGGCTTTACTTACCTCCTCATAAAAAGAAATCAGGTTTGTTTGACAACTTCTGTCCTTCATGAATCCATGCTGTCTGTTGCTTAAAACATTTTTTTCCAATAAGAACTCATCTATGTGGTCTTTTATTAAACTCTCCAGTATCTTCCCAACTATAGAAGTTAAACTAACAAGTCTATAGTTACTTGGTAAAGACTTAAATCCCTTTTTAAATATGGGCACCACATTGGCCCTACGCCAATCCAGTGGTACTATTCCAGTCATTGGTCACTGGTGTGACCTCACTGATGGGCTCTGATAAGCGGCACTGGGGGGCATTGTGTGACCGCACTGGTGGGCACGATGTGACCGCACTGATGGGCACTGATAAGTGGCACTGGTGTGACCGCACTCATGTGCACTGATAAGTGGCACTGGTGTGACCGCACTGATAAGTGGCACTGGTGGGTACTGGTGTGACCACACTGGTGGGCACAATGTGACCGCACTGGTGGGCACAATGTGACCGCACTGATAGGCACTGATAAGCGGCACTGGTGAGACCGCACTGATGGGCACTGATAAGCGGCACTCGTAGGCACAGTGTGACCGCACTGGTGGGCACTGATAAGCAGCACTGGTGTGACCACACTGATGGGCACTGATAAGTGACACTGGTGGGCCTGCACTGATGGGTATTGATAAGCGGCACTGATGGGCACGGTGTGACAGCACTGGTGGGCACAGTGTGACCGCACTGATGGACACTGATAAGCAGCAGTGGTGGGCACTGGTGTGACCGCACTGATGGGCACTGATAAAGTATATTACTTTATATATTGTACATTCACATCAGGCCCTGTCCTTAAGAAGCTTACAACCTAAGATTCCAAATTCACATTCATACATACAGATACTAGGGCCAATTTAGACAGAAGCCAATTACCCTACCAGCATATCTTTGGAGTGTGGGAGGACCAGAGCACCCCCACACAGGCACAGGGAGAACATGCAAAATCCATGCAGGTAGTGTCATGGTCGGGATTCGAACCCACAACCCCTTTGCTGCTAGGCGAACGGGCTATCCATAACACCACTGTGCTAACCACTACATCACTGTACTGCACTGTTACATGTCTGGAACCATAGTTTTAAGTGATATTAACTTATTGTTTCTTGTAACTTACTCATTTTTTTAAGTAGGTAAAACTTTTTTTGTAAATGTATTTGAAATATGTTTGAATGTTTTTATCTAATAATAATAATAATAATAATAATATGTTTTTTTTAAAAGAGGAAGTCTCCTGGAACATGCTTTAAAAACAAATAACATTTATTATTTATAAAGTGTTACAAATGTAATATTATTAAAGCAGCATCAAATGTAAAATGTAAACATCTATTTAAAAAAATGCCTCTTTCTCAGCTAACAAATCAAACTGAAACACACACATGTAACATACAGTATATCTGTAAAGAACATAGAACACAGAATGTATTAACTTTTCTTTTTTTAAAGCCTTTTGGGAAAGTAATTTGCACTTTACATTGTGAACTTTTGAAGATGGATTCCCCACATCTATCTCTAAGGGGAGGTTCACACTGGGGTGATCCGACTTCAGGTGCGACTTTGCTAGGCGATTTGAACGTGACTTCAACGTGACTTCAGCGCAACTTTGGGCGACTTACAGCGGGACTTAAAGTGACCTGTATGCCAGGGTAATTCGTGGGGAGTAACTGTGTAAATTCTTTTCTTTTTCCTGTAAAGTCGCTTCAATATAGATGGGGATCCGACGTGGAGGCGACTTCCATTGAAGTCGCCTTGAAGTAGTACAGCAACCTTTTTTGAAGTCAGTGACTTCAGTAGTGTACAATAACATGGCTCTCATTCACTTCAATGGGATTTCTTATGTCAAGCGACTTCGGGCGACACAAGTCGGATTCCAAGTTGCTGTAGTGTGAACCGAGCCTAAAAAGATCTTCTGAAACTCTTCAAATATATATTTTAGGTTTTTAGGGTAGCTCAGGTTAAAAACATTAATGAGTCCCATAATTGTTATTTCTGATACAAAATGAGAGTGCTATGTGAAAAAATACATTATAGCAATATGCTTGGTTTTGCTGCACAAATGCAGAACAAACATAGTATATTTGTTTTTGTAATGTAATAACACCGCGCAAAGTGAGCGGGGCTTTAGGTTACATAATCTAACGTTAAATGTCCGATATCTCAAAAACTGAACAAACAGAAAATTTGTTTTTGTGGTACGAAACAGCACAAAAGCAGCGCAAACAAATGGTATAATCTCTGAAACCAAACCAGCACATACGTTTGTTTTTGCAGCACAAATCAGCATAGACGCAGTGCAAACGGATGCTATCTTTGTTTTTGCATTTTAATAAAATTGGGTGCAAAGTGGGCGGGGTTTGATGTTACATAACCTGAATTTGAATTCCAATATCTCAAAAACTGAAACATTCATTTTTGTGGCACAAATAAGCACAAACAAATGGTATAATTGTTTTTAAAATTTAATAGCATGGGGTGCAAAGTGGGCAAAGGGTTTCATCAACTATTCATCAACTATTATGAGTAATATTTCTGAAACCAAATGGCACAAACATTAATTTTTGCAGCACAAATCAGCACAGATGCAGCACAATAATGCTATCTTTGTTTCTACATTTTAATAACACGGGGTGTGAATTGGGTGGGGCTTGAGGTCACATAATCTCAAATTGAATATGCAAAAACTTTAAAACCGAATGGCAGAAACATTCATTTTTGTGGCACAAAACAGTTTTTAAGCTTAACAGCCAGCGGTCCCTCACTCTGCGTCTTGGTTGCGTTCTGCCGAATGCAGTAAGCACAAACTTTGCGTGCGTACAAGTTAGGTGTATACAACAGATGTATGCTTATTTATTATAAATATATTAATCTGCACATAAAATAAACATTTTGGATGGTATGTTAACCACTTGCCGACCGCCGATCGGCATCTGACGGCGACAGAGTGGCTCTGTAAGGCAAAACGCCGTCATATGACAGCGGCTGCCAGATCGCGCACAGTGAGCGCGCGCGCGCCGCCGGATAGAAAAATAGAAAAATTATATATAACCATAAAATCCCATATACACAATCCTTCACCCACAGTTGATCCAGAGGAAGGAGAAAACCCCCCAGCAAAGCACGATCCAATTTGCTATAGCAGGGGAAAAAAATTCTTCCTGATCCCCCGAGAGGCAATCGGATTTTCCCTGGATCATTTACCAGATGCTGTAAGCTTTTCCCCTGAGTAAGGGAAGTATCTGAGGCTGCTGTGTTTTGAGAGTATCTCAGGCCAGAGGATTTTGGGGCAGTCTATAAGGTGGTTTACTCCATTTTTAGCCAGCTGAAGCTTGGTAGCTTAGGTACGCATCTTTGGGGCCTCTGGGTCTGACACAGAGCCGTCAGTCTTTTGCCTTGCATTTGACTCCTGGAGCAGAAGGTATAGGTGCATTATTCAAAAAAATAAAATAGCTCTGCGTCCACTTCAGGTGCTGGAATACCTGGGCCTGATTCTGGACAAAAGTTTTAATGCCTGCCACGAAGGCCAAGGCCATAAGGGGAATGGTCAAGGTCATAAAAAGGAAGAAGGAGCCCTCTATACAGCTGTGCATGAGATTGCTGGGCAAGATGGTGTTATCAAGCAGTCCCGTATGCTCAATTTCACTCCAGGCCATTCCAGAAAAATATTTTGGGGGCTTGGGACAAAAAGATCCAGGCGTTGGATTATCCCATGACTCTATCACCATCAGTGAAGACAGGTTCTCTCATGGTGGTTGAGGCTCAACAATTTGGGGAGGGGGAATCCTTTCTGCCATTAACCTGGAAGGGGGTGTCAACAGATGGCAGCCTTCTAGGCTGAGGAGCAGTCCTGGAAGAGGCATTGGTCCAGGGGACATGTTCTCTATCAGAAAAAAGCTTGTCCATCAATATCTTAGAGATTTTGGCAGCTCGCTTGGCTCTGGTATTCTGGTCGGCCAGGTTACAGGGACCACCTGTCAGGATTCAGTCCGACAATGCGTGGCATACATCAACCACCAGGGAGGTACCAGGAGCCAGGCGGCTCAGTGGGAGGTAAACCACATCTTTGCATCGGCAGTATTTATTCTGGGAGTGGACAATTGCCATGCAGACTTTTTGAGTCGTCAGCAGTTGGTCCCGGGGGAATGGTCCCTACATCCCGAGATATTTCATCAGATTTGCCAATGGTGGGGTACCCCAGACATAGATTTATTGGCATCCAGATTCAACAACAAGCTGGTCAGGTTCGTATCCAGAACCAGGGATCCGATGGCTGTCGGAACAGATAGATTGATGTTCCAGTGAGATCAGTATTCCCTGATGTATGTTTTTCCTGCTCTGCAACTCCTTCCGCGACTTCTGGGCAGGATACAGGAGGAAGGGAAGCTGGTAATCCTTGTGGCCCCAGCTTGGCCCAGGAGGGCTTGGTACGCAGAAATTGTGAGGTTAGCAGTCGGAAAACCATGGGCTCTTCCATACCGTCCGGACATGCTGTCCCAAGGACCCATATTCCATCCTGCTTTACTGCTAAATTTAACGGTATGGCTATTGAGACCACAATATTGAGAGACAGAGGTATTTCAGGTTTGGCCTTATCTACCCTAATCAATGCCAGAAAGCCAGTTTCTAGGAGCATCTACTATAGAGTATGGAAGTCATACATTTCTTGATGTGAGTCCAAGAAATGGCATCCTCGCAAGTATGCCATTGGTAGAATTATGGACTTTCTGCAATTAGGAGTGGAACTGAAACTGGCATTGGGTATGATTAAAGGGCAGCAGAAGGGTGAGTGCTTCTTGGGCAGTGCATCATCAGGTGTCTATGACTGAGATTAGCAATGCTGCTACTTGGTCTTCAGTCCATACATTCGCCAGGTTCTACCAGGTGGATGTTAGGGCTCAAGAAGGGGCTGTGTTTGGTCACAGCGTGCTGCAGGCAGCAGTATAGGTCCTTTGTCCAGTGGTGGGCTTAGGAATACTGTGTTCCATCCCCTAAGGGGCATTGCTTTAGGACATCCCAGTTAGTCATTATTATGGTCTGCTCTGTGTCCTGTGATGTACGATAAAGAAAATGGATTTTTCCTACAGCTTACCTGTAAAATCCTTTTTTTGGAGTACATCACGGGACACAGAAGTCTCTCCCCTCTTTTTCTGGGATTCTTACTGCTTGTTACAAAAACTGAGGTACTCCCGGTGTGGGAGGAGGGGTTATATCGGGGAACTTCCTGTCTATTGGTTGCCAATGTCCATTCACCTATAGGTGGCGTATAACCCAGTTAGTTATTATTATGGTCTGCTCTGTGTCTGATGTGTCTGATGTAATCCAAGAAAATAATTTTACAGGTAAGCTGTAGGAAAAATCCATTTTTTTTTATCTTTGGACCTGGTCCCCCTGCCCCAGACCCCATAGCAGTTGCATGGACTGCTAAGATTGTACTTACACCTTTGATAACGTGATTCTGTATAGCATAGGGATGCTGACAAAACTTAGTGCTAGTGGCAAAATAAAAATGCTACAACATTATAACTGCCAGTATTACCTTTTGAAAGCATTTTATCATTTTTTTTTTTTTTGCAATACCTGTTTAGCAAGATCTTTCATTACTTAGATCTACAATGTAACTAGCTTTTCTCAATAGGAAATATGTTGCTCAGAAATTTATAGTGTTCAAGCCGATGTAACTACTCTTTCAGGAAAGTAATCCATTACAATTTAATTGAGCAGTGGGGTTCTGTTAATGGTCTCTCTTCTGGAGTATGCTACAATTAATCCCCAGTAGGATGCTGAAATGATTTTGTAGACCAAAAATAGTAAAGCACTTATGTGTGGAGAGAGCTGATTTCAAAGTATCATAGCTCTCACACTCTCCCATTTGAATTTCTATGTGCCGCTGCTGCTGATGTCATACTGAAGAACGCATGCTCCTATTGGACTTTTGTCACAGTCTTTACATCTTTGCAAAATAGCAACCAAAAAAAGGAAAGTGTCTGCTCTTTGTTCTGTTAACATGAATTGTGTCAAAACAAATTCTCCCGCGCTCAACAGTAATGCAATGGCAATGCAAGTGGCATGGAACTGATGGTTTACAAAGGAAGCACAGGCCTTGCTGCCCTCCAAGGGCAAGGGGACACCCAAAGGAAACACTGTAAAATAATAAAAAGAGTGTGCACCTGCTTTGTGCATTACCCAAATCAACTTATTAAATCCAAAGGAAAACGTTTATACTCACAAACAAAAATGGAAATGAAGGCATATCAAAGTCCACAAAGGACCAACAGTGGCCAGGTCTTCAAGGCTGTGTCCAGCACGCCAGAGGACCCTATGGATTTCTATTTTTTTGCACTTTTGAACTAGTATAAAAAAATGCTTTCAATAGTATATTTACCAAATTAAAAGGGAACAAATAGGAGAAGTTCATTGTTCTATGTTTACATACACTTTGCATTAGGCCTCATGCACACAGGACTGTTTTGGACTGTTTTACAGCAGCTGTTTTTGGCTTCAGATGTTTTTATTCTACAGTCAATAAACTCCCCATCATGTTATCCTATGTTAAATTTAATCAGAAGGGTGAGGAAAATTCAGGGGCAAAATAATTTTGTGGAGAGAGTATTGATGGAGCATCTGAAAAAGGGAACGGAGCTTTGATGATAAACTTTGCTGCGGTAGCAAAGGACTGCAGAGTAAGGCCTCATGCACACTGGATGTTGTAGGACGTTTTTACAGCAGCTGTTTTTAGCTGCAGATGTTTTTTTTCTACAGTCAATAAACCCTCCATCATGTTATCCTATGTGTTCATGCACACACAGGCTGTTATCAACTGTTTTTGGCTGGGACGTTTTTGAGCTGTAAAAAAACCCCAAGACTAGTGAGTTCTGAGAGACGTTTTTCAGCAGTAAAAACGCTCAAACGCTCATAAACGTGCAAAAACGCTAGTGCAAAATGCTGAAAAAAGCTGGAGAACTCACTGAAAAGCTACTGACATTTTTAGAATGTTTTTTTTTTTTTTTAATGTCTAGTGTGCATGAGGCTTTAAAGTCAAATTCCAGTGATTTTTTTTTTGTAGATTCAAGAAGAGTAAATACTTCTGTCAAGTTTTTAATGCTTAAGGCCTCATGCACACGCGTTCTTGCGCGTTTTTGAGCGTTTGAGCATTTTTACAGCTGAAAAACATCTCTCAGAACCCTCTGGTCTTGGGTTTTTTTTACAGCTTAAAAACGTCCCAGATAAAAAAAGTTCTATGTGTGCATGAACACATAGGATAACATGATGGAGAGTTTATTGACTGTAGGAAAAAATGTCTGAAGCTAAAAACAGCTGCTGTGAAAACATCCAAGAACGTCCAGGATGCATGAGGCCCCAATGTCATCACATGGAGGATTTTTCCCCTGTCCTCATTAATTAGCAAGACAAAAAAGAGGGAAGAGTTTGTCACTAGTGCAGCAGTACCCAGTGGTGTATATAGGTTTTGTGCTGCCCTAGGACTGACTAAACTGGTGCCCAACACCCCCCCCCCCCAGTTGCGGAATGCTGGCAGCCCGCACAACTCATTGTTTGGGGTCCGCCGCCTAGGCCCTTTGGGATGCCCGGACCCCCAAATATGTATGAGCTGTCCCCCCTGATGGCGGCCCTGCCTGTATTATCATACCGGCAGCACTAAAAGTGCAAGCCAGCAGGGACTCTTTTTGTGCCAGGAGCACACACACAATCCTATTCATTTTCAATGACCAGTCTAGGGGATGAATTTTCAATGCTTTATTGTAGAACTTGGATAGGAGAAGGGAAAGCATAGGATACTCCACGTTAACTGACTTCAGATGAGGACAACTTCTCCCTAGCTTGATTTAGCAGGCTGATCTCAGTGGTGCACTTAACATACTGGTCCTAATCTTTGAGCAACAAAGGACAGGCTGGACTTTGCTTCTTCAGGAGACTAACCAGTGTCTCCTTTCTAACTCAGTGTAGCAGACTACCAATGGCACTTTATGACAGGCTGAGACTTTGCCACTGTGATATCAGACCTAATCCAAGGACGTCCTCCCTCTGTCAGCTTCTAAAGAACTCTGGGCTGCAGCTTCAGTATCCAGATAAGCCTTGACCAGGCCTAGCAACCGGCAGCCTCCTGGATAGGCCCTCAGTCCTAGAAACCAGGAGCTAAACACACGCCTCCACCCCTGAGGTCTGGGTGGGCTGGAACTCCTAGCCTTGAGCCCATGTGCTCTCTTTTATATGAAGGTTTTCACTCAAGATGCAGTAGGGGCCACTCCCCTGCTAGGTGGTCAGAGCCACCCTCAAATACACCTGCTGGCACTGGCTGGGTTTTTCTCCCTCTGCCCAATAGGGACCCATACAATTGGACAGGGTAAAGCTCTCCAGACCACATGAATCAACACCAGAGCACACCGAGCAGACCTTACTCAAATCCAGGCTCTCTGATAAGCAGACAGCATATACATTTACCTATCTGCTCTCCTGTTAAGCAGAGAGAGACAAAAACTATATATGCTCACTGGTACTCAAACTAGAGGGGCGCTACACTAGGGCCAGATAATAAATAAACTAATTCATGGCTCATGGACATTATAACCCATTCCTATTTTACTGCCAAATAATGTTTTGTTGCAGTCTACATGCCCATTGGACAGATGCCAACAGAAGGTGTGGGAAAATCTGGCCAAATGCCAGTAATAACCAAAGCACTGGTGTATGTGGGTGCACCAGTAACCCCCAGCATTGTTGTCAGTAGGTGCAGCAATAATTCCCAGCATTGCTATCAGTGGGTACAGTAATAACCCCCAGCTTTGGTGCCAGTGTGTGCATTAATAATCCCTAGCATTGGTGTCAGCGGGTACAATAATAACCCCCAGGGTGGTTGTCAATGAGTGTAATCACAACCACTAGCATTGGCCTCAGTGGGTACAGTAAAAACCCCCAGGGTGGTTGTCAATGAGTGTAATAATAATCCTAACATTGGTATCAGTGGCTGCAGTAATAACCCCCAGAATTGGTGTCAACGAGTGCAGTAATGACCCCCAAGGTTGGTGTCAATAGTTGAAGAAATAACTCTCAACATTGGTGTCAATAAATGTAGTAAAATCCACCAGCAATGGTGTTAGTGTGTACAGTCATAACCCCCAGCTAATCCTGTTCAATACCCCCTGCTGACCAGATAGGGCCTGGGCCCAGTATGGTAGGTCTGACTGTACCCGCCTTCCAGTGGCACAGAATCAAAGTCTTGTAGCAAGTGAGCAAAGGGCTCTAAAGTGACAGTGACAGTTTTCTCCTGAAAGGCAGACCACCCTACAGAAAAATTGTCTTGTTCAGGATTGAAAGGCAAACTGTTTTCTAGTGATATTATTGGTCACATAGGGGTTGAATTACTAAAACTGGAGAGTGTGAAATTTGGTGCAGCCATGCATGGTAGCCAATCAGCTTCTAAAGTCAGCTTGTTCAGTTAAGCTTTGACAATAAAACCTGGAAGCTGATTGGTTTCTGTGCAGACTTGCACCAGATTTTATACTCCCCAGTTTAAGTAAATCAACTCCATAGTTTGGGAGGGAGTTTGTTGTGGCAATGTGACATTGCCTCACCCAGTTGCCATGTCATTCCACCCCTGAAGCCCTATCATGCATCTTTATAGTCAATTTATAATCTACTAAAACCAAGCAGTGCTCAAAGTCTTCATTCATAAATGTGTTGTAACAAGATTATGTTTAATGCTTGTTTATTGAAGTTTGCGATGTTATACAAATATAAAGGAAACAAAAAAGAGGATAACAGAAGGATCATAAGGCTCAGGCTTAGATCCATAATCAATACAGTACATACAGTGTATCAATAGCCTTAGGGTGTGTATAATAGTACATAAGGCAAGTTAAGTACTACACTGTAAATCCTCGATAGGTAAATAGAGGAGAATAATCACCCTTTTAAGTGGGGTGAGGGACAGGCAATCATCTAATCCTGGCATAGAATGATGTTTCAATAGTATGCCTATACCAGATGGCCGATGATAAGGCAGTGCAGCCAGCCCTCCTCTACTGGGCCCGGACCCCACTAGTTAAAAAGGGGGGCCCAGGTCCGGCTGTATTGTCTTATTGCAGACACCAATGCTCTTCTGCCTACCCTTGCAGCGCTGCCAGCTTCTCCTCTTCTTTCCCCCTCTGGCTGCACTGCAGGAGGATTGGTTCTAGCACATGCGCCCCTTCCATCTGCTGTCTGGGCCCTCCTCTGTACCCCTTTCCCCTGCAGCGCTGCTGTCTTCCCTCTCCTCTCCTGCTGGCAGCTTCTGCAGGCACACAGGAAGATGTTTCAGGATGGAGAGCAGGGGAAGGGGCCAGTAAACATGTCATTTACCGCCCCCTTCCATTCCTGAATGAACACAGTGAGCGATCTGTATCAACCACCCCTGTGTCCATTTGTCATTGAAGCATAGTAAACTGTTTATTTTACCTCAGTTTGTGAATGAGCAGGAAGGCTCAGAGCACTTCCTATTCATTCATCTGTGCAACTGAGGCTACAGAGAAAGGAACTGATAAATCTATGTCATTTTCAGACAGGGGGAGGGAGGAAGAGAAGAGAGAAGGGTGTGTGACCCAAGCACCATGAGGGGAGATAAAACTGGACATCCAACAAAGATAAGAAACAGTAGGAGAAGGAGATCACAGGTAAGAGGCAAATTTGGAGGAATGTCGGAAGTGATTCCAGACCGACCAGGTCCTGCAAATAACATGACCAGTGCAGACCAGAAGTCCCCAACATGTTACCTCTCAGTAGAAACTGCCCGACCACCTATACTCTGACCATCCCTCTCCCCTTACCTATAATAATTGGAGACCACACCAATTTATGGATTATAAAATGACCATAGCAGCCTATTTATTCAAACATAATAACTTAACATGTAAATATATAACATTCTTTAACAAAAAACATATCATCTAACAAAGTATTAATCCCTGAGAATGTTAGTCTGTGACGGCACCCCAAATTCTATCAAGTTCCAAATCCGCACTGCATTACCTTATACCATACAAGGCCTCCAGCCGCAGCACACTGACTCTGAGACAACCATTACCTGCAGTGCAACCATTACAATATTCCAGCTAAACCTCAGTTAGCTGGAATACACCAGAGGGACACATACCACCGATGTGTCCCAAACCCTTCCTTATCCTAAATTTCCTTCCACCGTCAGAGACCAGCACCCGCTCACCGCCTAGCTGCCATGACGTTCTTCACGAGTTGCTGCACCTGCAAGAAAACAAGGTACTAACACCAAAAAAGGGAGGGTGGGTGTTAAGCTGGTTCCTGAAGATTTCTGCCCTCCACTGGACCCCTGCTGCTCCACCCCTGCCTTAAATATGACTCCCCCCACCAGAGGTGACCCACCACTCAAGCAGGTCCTGACAACCACCAATGACTGGCCTTGTGCCAAGTATGTTATCTCCCCTGGCCACACTGTCATGCTGGCCCTACGCTATTTCTTTTCTGTCCTTAGCTCTGGGCCTCCCTGTACATGCAGAAGTCAAGAAGTGTCGAAGAAGACTCTTTTTATTTTGTTTATAGGATCCAGGCAACATTGATAGCATAGTAATGAAGGGAGAGTTAATAATGTTGTCTCCAACTAAATCATAGTAAAGGTGAAGTATTTTGTCCCAGAAAGGAGTTAAGAGTGGACAAGGTTGTAACAAGATTAAATGAGAAGTACAACCACAGCTATTTTGGCTGTATTTCTCCTATGGATCACAAGAGTGCAGTTCGTTCTGAATTCTTGTGAGCCATTTCCAGCAGACAGAGGGCTAAAGCCTGCTGTCGGCTGATGTCACAGAGCTGGCCCAGGCTCTGAAAAGATTCCGACCATATGGTTAGGATCTACCCAGATGCCTGAACTGGCAGCTGGCTTAACCTGGAGGGGCAGGGCAAAAAGCCGCTGACTGACAGTCAAGAGTCATCTGCTCCTTGAAAGCTGAGAACTGAGCAAACAGCTGTCTTTGATCGCTCAGTTCTCAGTCGTATAATTGGCAGGGGACAGATGCAGCATTGGAACAATGCTGCATCCACATAGGCGAGTATTGTTTTTTTTTTCCCCCTAAAACCCATACTTCCCTTTTTATACTAAGTTTTGATGTGTACATGTTAGTTGCAGCAACCCTGCAAACATTTTTAATAAAAATGTTCGCTGTTTAACTTCTTATTATCCCTTAGGCCCCTTTCACACTGAGGCGTTTGAAAAACGCATGCAAAACATCAAGCGTTATTAACGCGGTTTTACCGAATTAGCGATATAATTAGCGCTAATGCCAAGGCGTTTTTTAAGCGCTTTTCAAGCACTTTTGAAGGGCTAGCATTAAATAAAACATTACATCCTGTTTACTCCCTGGTATTTTGACCTTTCCACAACCTCTGGGCGTTTTGCTGGCGCTTTTAATGCACTTTTAAAGCACTTTAAATTAATTTCAATGTATATAGGCATTTTTAATGCGCTATTTTTAGCGCTCAGAATAAGCACAAAAAATTGTGCTTGCAGGACTTTTTTAAACGTGGCGCCAACGCGATGCACCAGTGTGAATAGGTACATTGGAATTAATGAGCAGCATTTTAGAAATGTTTTGGAAGCGCTATTTTTAGCACATAAGCGCTAGAAAAGTGTGAAAGTAGCCTTAGTTAGCCTAGTTAACTCTTCGTCTCATTTGAACAGTTCTGCTCTGCACATCATAGCAGTGTTTAGGTGTAAAAACAATGGTTTTCTATGTGCCTTGCAGACACCTGCCTGTGGTGTGAATGAGCAATGAAATAAAGGCTTTTGTACCCCAAGTGTAACTTTTAAGCACTGATGGCTGCTCTGCTAAACCCTGTCATTTCCTATCCTGTACACCTTACTATTGTTTTCTACTGGATTGGCAATACCAAAAAAATCCCAGTATGTTTTTATCTCTGGGTGAGTCTGCAGACTGACTGTTTTTATGGTTATATGGTTATTATTAAAGGATTCATAGTGTCCTTCCTCAAACCTTGGTTTTATTAAGGTATACCTTACATTCTAGCACCAGTGACCTCTCTTTTACCTCTTATCCCTGGCAGCACAAGAATAAAAAATATTATACCAGCATACACATAATTATAATACCTAGTAACATCATAGAGTAGTGGCGGCCCATCCATTAGGGGTGCACGAGCACTGCCCCCCCATTCATGCGTCCTGTCCCCCGATCTACATGCAGGGATGCATGGATTCCAGTGGGGGGGGGGTGTTTTTTTTGAATCCATGTGATTAGAGCCAGAGGCTCTAATAGGCTTCCAAAAAGGTGGGCTCGGGGCGCAGAGCACTGCGCTCCGAGCCCACCCAGTTGTGTTACAAACGCAAATGAATATTTTCTATTATAACACTGAATCTCCTCCAGGCCAATGAGGAAGCGTATCATGAGACCCATCACCAGGCTGCAAGGAAATCCGATCGGATTGGCAGGCAGGAGATGCACAGCGCACGCAGGAGAGGAGCGAGAAGATGCACGCAGGGGAACCGAGCAGCAAACAAGCAGCCCAGAGAGAAGCTGCTGCCATACTTGTGACATGCATTCCATCATTATTACTTTGAGATGGTGTATAGCCCATAACCCTACTGTTTGGATATATATATTCTTTAATTGGACACTGTATCCACTTCACCCTCGGAAGGATTTTCCATGTTAGCGGTTCCCCGTTCTTTCTCTCTGCCAGGTCATCGCGGCTCGCTGGTGGTCATCGGGTCTGCCCGAGCCACGGGCACACTCCTGCAGAGTGTAAGGGGCATGATAGCGCCCTGCCGGCCGCACGCTCCCGCCCACTAGCTGCGCAAGTGCGAGCTGCCGCTTATATACGGCGCTTCGCGAGACGCTGCCACTCTGCAGCAGTAAATATACGCGGTCGGGAACCAGATATACTACACAGTGAGCTGCTTTGAGAAGTGATTCAGGTATGTCAGCCATTCATTGTATCCACTCATGCTAGCCTCTGTATATTACCAGCATAGCATTGTGGTATTCAGCTGATTGCTCTATGGTTTAACATTGCAGGCTGTGCATTGTGACATAGAAGTATACTATTGAGAAGCGTTATATCTGAAGATTATACGCTGCCTAGTTGGCCATCGAAAAAGCTGACTCAGATATGCTATTTTTTCTATGCTTTCTCACATTAATAGCATAGCATAGTGACATATAGTGGTTCCTATATTCCTATTATTTAATATTGTAGATTGTACAACAAGGCACAGGATTATGTGATGGCTCGATTTTCTTGAGGGCAGCGCCTCATATGGGACTTATCAAGTAAGTCTCAGATAATTAGTTGGTTATTTAAATACATTTCCATTGGCATCCTCTGAACGTATGCTTCCTTACCACCAGGTGCATTAGGATATGAGATATCACTCCAGGCAATCTGTATTGCATGACAAGTTGCAGTCTCAGGAACGAATTTTGCACTGCTTCCTTTCTTTTGGGTGTTGGATGCATGTAAGTGGTTTCTGATTCAAACTCCCCAACACTGGATTTTTTATGGACATAATGGGTATGTAGACATATGTGCTGCCTGGAATTCAATTAATGCTATATTTTCTTTGTAGATAGGCCATCTATATTATGTCAAGCTGTAGAGGTCCTGAAGAAGCGAAGTTGCGAAATGCGTCAACCTTTTGACATTGCTACAAAGAGATTTATTATTTTTTGGTCTATTACATCCAGCCACTATCCTGAGCTTATAGCTCTATGTTTTTTATCAGTACTAATAACTGTTTTTAACTTTTGTAACAATAATATACAAGGTTGTATATATTATATCTGAATGTTGCCGTCCTTTCTGATAGGAGTTAAAGTCCATTCTATGTTCTCCCCAATTCTTTATGCTCTATAAAGCTGTCAATTATGAATAAATAAACAATCATACTTACCTTTAACTTATTATTGTGACTTTTTAGGCTCCATGCACACAAGCTTAACCACTTCAGCCCCGGAAGGATTTCCTGCTTTAGGACCGGAGCCCTTTTTGCGATTCGGCACTGCGTCGCTTTAACTGACAATTGCACGGTCGTGCGACGTTGTACCCAAACTAAATTTGCGTCCTTTTTTTCCCACAAATAGAGCTTTCTTTTGGTGGTATTTGATCCCCTCTGCGTCATTTCTGATCGCCACTATAAACAAAAGAAGAGCGACAATTTTGCAAAAAAACACAAATTTCTTACTTTTTGCTAAAATACAAATCCAAAAAAAAAATATAAAAAAACATTTTTTTCACCGTTTTTGGCCGATTTATATTCTTCCTCATATTTGCGATAAAAAAATTGCAATCCGCGTTTATTGATTGGTTTGCGCAAAAGTGGTTGCGTTTACGGATGATGAGAATTAATTTTTGTTTTTATTTTTTATTTTTATTTTTTACTAGTAATGGCGGCGATTTGCGATTTTTAGCGGTACTGCAATATTGGGGCGGACATGTCGGAACATTTTGACACTTTTTTGGGACCATTGGCATTTATACAGCGATCAGTGCTATAAAAATGCACTGATTACTGTGTAAATGCCATTGGCAGTGAAGGGGTTAACCTGCAGGGGGCGCTCTAAGGGTTAAGTATGTTCCCTGGGCGTGTTCTAACTGTAGGGGGACTGCCCTGGCTGGGGAAGGGAAGTGGTCACAGCCTTCGTATACAGGAAGGCTGTGATCACAGCCCTTCCCCCTCACACAGAACGGAGGTCCATGTTTACATACACGGACCTCCGTTCCTTCGCTCCGGGGGGGCCATCGCGGGTAGCCGGCGGCAATCGAAGCCGCCGCACCTGCTCCCTGGCCCTCCCCGAACACAGTGAGCGTGCGGGCACGCCTCCGGCGGCGCGCGCGCTCACCAGGCTCGTGAGCGCGGCCGCCGTCATATGACGGCGATTTGCGCTCACGAGCCACCTTGCCGCCGTCAATTGCCGATCGGCGGTCGGCAAGGGGTTAAAGAATGCTGCTTCTGCAGGAATTTTGTGTTCTGCCTGTAGAAGCAGCTCAATGTTATCCTATGCGGCCATGTACATTAGGACATTTAGACCCCTTTCACACTTGTACGACTTGTCCTGCAACTTGGGACTGCAAAGTCGCATGACAAGTCGTACCCCATGATTCATATCTGCACGACTTCAAGTCGCACCGACTGCAAAATAGTCCCTGTACTACTTTGGTCTGACTTTGATGCGAGTTGAGGTCCATAGACCTCAAGTTTACACAGGCATTCCCTGAAATCACGTCAAAATCGTGGTAAAATCGCACGACTTTCAAGTCACAGCAGTGTGAAAGGGGCCTTAGAGGCATATTTTAAGATCAGCATTTAGAGACAGACAAAAAAAAAACCCTTCTGGTTTGCGTTTTTGATCTGAGCTTTCTGGCAGAAAAAAATACTTAACGCTGCTAAGCTCTCCAAAACTCCTGTACAAAAATGTTCTATATGAACTTTTTATTCTGCCAAGTGAACTGGTGGTTTTATTTATGCCCAGTGTGCATGGAGCCTTATACTTATTTACCTATTATTTTCTTGCCTCTGTGCTGTCTGGTTTCTGTTCCCGCACCGCCCTGTTGAATATGTACATGATACTGCGCAAGCATGAGATGAAGTACATTTTTTTCCCCCAGCAAATGAATGTAATTTTGTCATGCGCTTCGTCTCGTGCATGTGCAGTATGACAGTACTAAAAGATCTCAAGAGATCTGGCAGTTTAGGTACGGGATTTCCCTGAAGGCAATGGTGACATTGCCCTCCCAAGGGGCATCTGTGCGTCTGCGGCTACGTCACCACTATCTTCAAGGAAACCAAAAAGTGCAAGGGAAAAAAAGGGTAGGTAAAGCAGAAAAAACATTTTTTAAAAAGTGTTAGGCAATTCAGGGAAAGAGTCTGTTTTAACCACTCAAGTGCTGTTGAATGTTATGTCAGTTATAAATTTCTGTGTCCCCTTCAGTGTTGCCAACTGCCAGTAAATTTTCGGGCTGCCCGTAAATGTCTGCAGTGCCCATAAAAAAAGATGGCCATGAGCCAACCACGCAACTGCGCATGCGCTGTTCTGAAGCCTGCCGGGCTCAGGAAAGCTCGTACACGCTCGGCCAGTCGGCGCATGTGCAGTAACGTGATGGCGCTGCCTGGCACCATTTTTGAATAGAAGCCAGCCCACTCATTCTTGGCGGTGCCGTGGCGGAGCCTCGTGCATTCACCACAGCAGAGGAGGAGCCAACCAGGGGTGAGGAGAGTGACAACGTGTGTGGGGGGATAGTAAAAAGAGGGAAGAGGAGGACATTACTGGGGGGGTTAAGCCGTGCAGGACAGAGGAGGACACTGATGTGCTGCCCTGTGGAGAGGTGAAAGGGGCACAGGAGGACACACTAATGTGGAGAGGTAATATGAAGGTGGACAGAGGAGGAAGTTACTGTGAGGGGGGGAGGAGGATACTAACATGTCCACAGTCTTTGTCCACCACCTGTATCATATCCGCAGTCTATGTCCACCTCCTTGATCATGTCCGCAGTCTCTGTCCACCTCCTGGATCATGTCCGCAGTCTCTGTCCACCTCCTGGATCATGTCCACAGTCTCTGTCCACCTCCTGGATCATGTCCACAGTCTCTGTCCACCTCCTGGATCATGTCCGCAGTCTCTGTCCACCTCCTGAATCATATCTGCAGTCTCTGTCCGCCTCCTATATCATGTCCGCAGCCTCTGTCCACCTCCTCGATCAGGTCCGCAGCCTCTGTCCACCTCCTGGATCATTTCCGCAGCCTCTGTCCACCTCCTGTATCATGTCCACAGTCTCTGACCATCTCTTGTCTTTTATCATGTCTGCAGTCTCTGAGGGGGAGTCTGGAGAGGAGTCAAGAGTGGGAGCTCTGCCAGGATGGTGGTCATAGGAGGAGTCAGGCGTGAGTGGACTGTGGAGAGGAGACTATAGAATAAAACCAGAGCCGCCAAGCTGGAGCCGTCTGACTGAGCCCTGCACGGTGCACCTGAGAGGAGGTCAGTGACAGCGCCACCAGGCCAGTCTGAAGGGGGGGGGGTGCTAATGTAAGGGGGCACTGATATAAAGGTTCCCCCTATATTGGTAACCCCACCTTACCTTAGTGTATCCACTCTGCGGAAGGTGGTCTCTAGCTAGATCATGATCTGCAGTGTTCCCCTTTACATAACAGTTCCCTTTCACTGTAATGGGGAGTCCTGCAGACTCTGATGTAAGGGGGAACTCTGTGCTGGCTGGGTTATAGTGACCTGACCTTCATGTAAATTGAGAAATATGGTTTTTGACTTTTGTTTAACTTACACACATTGCTAATAGAACTAGCTATGTGTTTATAGTTAAAATATTGATTTTTGCACTGTTTTTCACTGAAAACTGTCATTTTAGGTACTTTATTTGCAGTGTCAATAAAAAAACGTGGCTCTGCCAGTAAATTGAATGATTTTTGGTAGAAAAAAAAAATTGGTGCGGTTTGTAAATTTGGGCGTCCTGCCAGTAAATTTCACTTTGGGGGGTTGGCAACACTGGTTCCCTTTGATTAGACAATGCCCAATTGTGATAGAAATGGCATTAAAGATGAGCTCTACATCATGAAATGCATTGTTTTAACTGTTTGCCACCCAAGCCAATTCTTGCATTCCTCTCCAACATGTGAAAATCATAATTTTTTTTTGCTAGAAAATTACTCAGAACCCACAAACATTATATATATATATACATACAAAGACAGGTGCGGTGAACAGCACAGCTGTATCAGATGAAGTGCAAGACAATCAGACCGTCTCACTGGTCATATGTAGAAAATTCCAAATGAGGATTGTTGCACTTAAAAAGTTTATTTAGGAGTCCAAAAGGACAATTTTCAAAGGTTACATCTCATGTTCCAAGTAGCAAGCGTTCGGGCAAAGTACAGAACGCCCTTCCTTAGGCTAAAACATCATCTAAATGACATACATGCTTCACGAGTATATGTATACATCATCAATTAACAAACTAATTAACAATGCAATTAATACAATAATTAACAGAATAAGGAACTACTCAAAGCAATTATCATATCTACAGTCAGGTCCATAAATATTGGGACATTGACACAATTCTAATCTTTTTGGCTCTATACACCACCACAATGGATTTGAAATGAAACGAACAAGATGTGCTTTAACTGCAGACTTTCAGCTTTAATTTGAGGGTATTTACATCTAAATCAGGTGAATGGTGTAGGAATTACAACAGTTTGTTTATGTGCCTCCCACTTTTTAAGGGACCAAAAGTAATGGGACAGATTAACAATCATAAATCAAACTTTCAATTTTTAATACTTGGTTGCAAATCCTTTGCAGTCAATTACAGCCTGAAGTCTGGAATGCATAGACATCACCAGACGCTGGGTTTCATCCCTGGTGATGCTCTGCCAGGCCTCTACTGCAACTGTCTTCAGTTCCTGCTTGTTCTTGGGGCATTTTCCCTTCAGTTTTGTCTTCAGCAAGTGAAATGCATGCTCAATAGGATTCAGGTCAGGTGATTGACTTGGCCATTGCATAACATTCCACTTATTTCCCTTAAAAAACTCTGTTTGCTTTCGCAGTATGCTTCGGGTCATTGTCCATCTGCACTGTGAAGGGCCGTCCAATGAGTTCTGAAGCATTTGGCTGAATATGAGCAGATAATATTGCCCGAAACACTTCAGAATTCATCCTGCTGCTTTTGTCAGCAGTCACATCATCAATAAATACAAGAGAACCAGTTCCATTGGCAGCCATACATGCCCACGCCATGACACTACCACCACCATGCTTCACTGATGAGGTGGTATGCTTTGGATCACGAGCAGTTCCTTTCCTTCTCCACACTCTTCTCTTCCCATCACTCTGGTACAAGTTGATCTTGTTCTCATCTGTCCATAGGATGTTGTTCCAGAACTGTGATGGCTTTTTTAGATGTGCTTTGGCAAACTCTAATCTGGCCTTCCTGTTTTTGAGGCTCACCAATGGTTTACATCTTGTGGTGAACCATCTGTATTTACTCTGGTGAATTCTTCTCTCGATTGTTGACTTTGACACACATACACCTACCTCCTGGGGAGTGTTCTAGATCTGGCCAACTGTTGTTAAGGGTGTTTTCTTCACCAGGTAAAGAATTCTTCGGTCATCCACCACAGTTGTTTTCCGTGGTCTTCCGGGTCTTTTGGTGTTGCTGAGCTCACTGGTGCATTCTTTCTTTTTAAGGATGTTCCAAATAGTTGATTTGGCCATACCTAATGTTTTTGCTATCTCTCTGATGGGTTTGTTTTGTTTTATCAGCCTAATGATGGCTTGCTTCACTGACAGTGACAGCTCTTTGGACCTCATATTGAGAGTTGACAGCAACAGATTACAAATGCAAATAGCACACTTGAAATGAACTCTGGGCATTTTATCTGCTCCTTGTAAATGGGATAATGAGGGAATAACACACACCTGGCCATGGAACAGCTGAGCAGCCAACTGTTCCATTACTTTTGGTCCCTTAAAAAATGGGAGACAAACAAACTGTTGTAATTCCTACACCGTTCACCTGATTTGGATGTAAATACCCTCAAATTAAAGCTGATAGTCTGCAGTTAAAGCACATCTTGTTCATTTCATTTCGAATCCATTGTGGTGGTGTATAGAGCCAAAAAGATTAGAATTGTGTCAATGTCCCAATATTTATGGACCTGACTGTACATATCATTCGATTGTTTCTTTCGTTATTAGTAGGTATTAGAAAGACAGCAAACAAATGGCAACCACTCCCCATTCTGAGGAAGAAGTGTTAACCCATACTGATCTTGTTGTGAAAAAACAATAAAAATGGAAAATAAAAAACAAACATTAGAACCCCATATCAAATATTAATCCAATAAATATTACAATATCAGTCAATTATTTAATATTGATCCATTATTTAATGAACTATAACAGAAAACTCCCAAAGTATATAATATAATATCCCCAACAAAATACTACATTAACCCTTTCATAAAAATAAATGTAAATCAAAGTCAGAGTTCAAGCCTCTGGGAATAAGAGTATCCAAACGATAGATCCATCTACCTCTTGTTTTAATTCATGATCTCTTCTGTTTTTTTACTTCATCAATAGCCATGTATTTTAGTTGCGATATAGAGTGTCCATTCTCAAAAAAAAGCCTAGCCAGAGTCAGTTTATCCCTAACTGATTATTTGTGTCAGGCAATTCGATCTTTTACCTTCTGGGTTGTCTCTCCCACATAGAGTGAACCAGGACATTTAGTAATATATATAACAAATTAATATTGACATGTACAATAGATCTTAATTGCAATGTCAGTTTCTCTATGTGGGCGAGAGAATTTAGATCCCTTAATCATACAACTACACTGAATACAGTTCAAACAAGGAAATGAACCTGTTTTGCAAGGTTCCAGAAAGGTAGTAATAGGTTTAGGTGGAAAAAAGTGATCTGCTCTCACTACACCAGGGGTAGGCAACCTCGGCACTCCAGCTGTGGTGAAACTACATATCCCAACATGGCTCTGCTTCTAGGAGTCATGCCTGTGATTGCCAGGGTCTTGCAATGTCTCATGGGACTTGTAGTTTCATCACAACTGGAGGGCAGAGGTTGCCTACCCCTGCACTACACGATCTTCTATCGTTCTGCCCTTGCGATAGGTTTGTAGAGGAGGGGCACTAGACTCTAAAATAGAAAGATAGTTTTCACTCAAAATTGACCAATGTTTCTTCTGGATATTATATATCCTGAAGGAAAAGGGACGATATTGTGAAATAAACGGGATCCATTCAGCAGAGCCCCTATTTCTATAGGAAAATTGAGTTAAACTATTCCTCTCCTTCTGCACCATATGAAGGGGATATCCTCTTTGTGTTCATTTCCGTTCCATCTCCCCAAATCTGATCTCCCGTATAGTTGGATCTGTGACTATTCTAGCCACCCTGGAAAATCTGCTCCTAGGGATAGACTTAAACACATTTAATGGATGGAAACTCTTTAAATGAAGTAATTCATTTTTATCTGCCACTCACTTAATTTTCATGTATCCTTAGTCGTATCAAGGAAGGAAATCTGTTCTTTACTCCAAACGATGTTAAATTTTAAACTGGGTATTAAATAGTTAATGTAAGTGTGAAAAAAGATTAAAGTTTCATAGGTGCCCCCCCATATAGCAAAAATGTCATCAATAAATCTCAGCCAGCAATGGCTAAGGTATGTCCATGAGGATGAAACATGTCGGGTAACTGCTGAGCTCGTTGTTTCCAATTTGGATGTAAGTGCAATACTTTCTTTTAAATAAACTCAGTTTTTTCTGATTTACACTATGTGAGGTCTTTTTCTACTCCTATCTGGTACATTACGAGAGTCCCTGAAGGTAAAGGACAGTGGAAGCTACCAACTCACATCACCCTGAATAGGACACACCAGACAGTGGAGCGCCCGATTGGTGACACCAATACAGGAATAAAGCCGGGTTCCATCTTTCCTGGAGAAGTCCTTGTCTCTGGTGGATTCTGTTGAGGCGCGTTTTTACTGGCTGTCTTGTAAGCCTTTAACTTATTCAGTGATGGCGTTCCATAGTCCCCTCAGGGACCCCCAGAGGTTATACCCTCTCATCTAAGGATTCCCCATTTTTTGAAGGTTTGCACAAACTCTTTGAACTCTTACTATGAACTTTTTATGGTCCTGAGTGGTCTAGAGTGATACCCCATAAGTTGTCATACATAACATAATTTTTATAACTACTCTTTATATTAAGGTTTTCTGTATGTTCTAGAGGTGGGCCTCCCCTCATAGACACATAGATACTTATTTATTTATTTGTTATTGAGACAACACATATTTTTTATGTTCACCTGGTCCCACTTTTTGATTCACATATTTGCAGCTTCACGTTGGTTGTGTGTGCCTGGGGTGGGAGGACCGAAGAACTTGAGGGCTTCGTTCCCTCACCCTGGTCTTTTGTCCACTACTCATCATTAAGACTAGCGGCATCCCCAAGTCCTAATTAGTGCTACACAGTAACCCCCGCTATATTTACACAATTTGTTTGATTGTGGTGTTGGCGGCTGTTGGGACTCATACTTAGCGCAGTATTTCTCCTAACACTGATTCAAGATATTGCTATATGTCACATGGTATTTGTGCAGCAATTTTTCAAACACGATTTTTTCATGAATTAAAGAAAAAGAAAACAATATTAATGCCCGGTACACATGATGAGATTATCAGGCGAATTATCATCCGGTTTTTTTCGCGTGCTAATCTCAGATCGAATCGGAAGAGTTCAGTTTAGTCACGAAAGTTCTTGCACGACAGAATAAAAAATCAGAAGCGATGTGATGTGTTGAAGTGTATTTGAACTGCATTTTCGAACGACAGCTGTACTGATGAAACGCAAATCGTACGATCGGGCACCGTGCGAGGAACTTTTTCTTGTTTGTCCGATCATGTACGGACGGAAAACATCGGATGAACTGTCATGATCGGCTCTCGGAAGCTCTGTGCTAACGATTCGATTATCGTACACTCGCTTCAAAATCAGTATTTTCTGTACAATTTTCTGATCGCGTGTACAGGGCTTTACACCAATGTTTTGTATAATGTGATAGATGAGATTATGCCAAGTAAATACCATATTTATCGGCGTATAACACGCACAGGCGGATAACACGCACCTTCATTTTAAGAGGGAAGTTCTAGGAAAAAAAACGTAAATTTTAAATAAAGAACTTTGAAACAAAATAAGGGTCAGTGCCCATCAATGCAGCCTTATCAGTGCCCATATGCAGCCTCACTAGTGCCCATCAATGCAGCCTGATCAGTGCCCATCTGCAGCTGCACCAGTGCCCATTAATGTAGCCTCACCTTTGCCCATCAATGCAGCCTCACAATTGCCCACCAATGCAGCTTGATCAGTGCCCATATGCAGCCTCACCATTGTCCATAATTGCAGAGTGATCAATGCCCATCTGCAGCCTCACCATTGCCCATCTCCAGCCTTGCCACTGCCCATCTGCAGCCTAATCAGTGCCCATCTGCAGCCTCACCATTGTCTATCTACAGCCTGATCAGTGACCATCTGCAGCCTCTCCATTGCCCATCTGCAGCCTCTCCATTGCCCATCTGCAGACTCACCATAAATAATAAGGGGGGGCGCCTGCCTGTGAAACCAGTGATTAACAATAGATGTGATTTATTATATACCGTATATACTCGGGTATAAATCGGGTTTTTCAGCACATTTTTTGCACTGAAAAAGACCCCCCTCGACTTATACCCGAGTCAGTGTCTGTGGTAGGGTGACCACGTGTCCCGGATTGCCCGGGACAATCCCGCATCTGGCAGGTTTGTCCCGGGTCCCGGGCACCTTCATTCAAACTGTCAGTGAGCAAACCCTGCATTAGCGCAGGCGCTCACTCTGCCTTCTCCTGAGACTCTGGGACCTGGTTGCTAGAGCCGCCTAGCGTATAGCAACCAGTGGCGTCAAGAAAGCCGTGCACTTCCTCCTCCGCGCTTTAAAATCTTCAGACTCCATGGACGAGGCAGTCAGAATGGCAGCAGCTCCGACACTCCTGTCTCTGTGATCTCCGCTCCTGCTGTCTCCCTGCCTCATACAGCAGAGCGGACTGAAGCCGCCTCCCCCTCCTCGGCTGTGTACATCATTACACAGGAGCTGGAGGAGGGACACCGCTCTCTCTGCATTTTCCGCGCTCATCTGAGGTCTGCTGCTGCTGAAACACCCCCAGCCTCAGGCCCCCAGCACATATCCAACCCCTCCCCTACTTCTCTACTAGCACAAGTGGAGGGGGGGGCTATACTCATGCAGCAAGGGATCTGTCCTGTGGAAGGGGGGTCTTTCTTGAGGGGGGGTTCTGTACTTAGTGGGGGTTCTGTACTTAGTGGGGGGTTCTGTACTTAGTGGGGGTTCTGTACTTAGTGGGGGGGTTCTGTACTTAGTGGGGGGTTCTGTACTTAGTGGGGGGGGTCTGTACTTAGTGGGGGGGTCT
>BLSH010509660.1:697336-714202 GCA_018402905.1 Glandirana rugosa
AATGAAGGTTTGGTTACTGTAAGGTCTCACGTTGGGACCTGACTAAACCCCCCAAATCAGTCCAGGGTTGCACTCTGGAATGTCATTGGTTTGGAAGTAAAACGCAAGTTCCCTCGTTATATCTGCTAGTGTCTCAGGGTCTTGGAGTAAGCTCTCGTTGAGACGCCATCTCCACTCCCCGGCAGTGGAGGGGTCCGCTAGTTTATACGAGATCATAATGGGGGCGTGGTCTGACCATGTGATGTTACCTATGGAGACCCGCTCTATGTCCGCCAAGAGATTATGAGGGACTAGGAAAAGGTCAATACGAGAGTACGATTGGTGGGGGTTAGAGAAAAAGGTGTAATCACGTTCGTCTGGGTGAAATATGCGCCAGGCGTCGACTAGTTGGTATTTATGTAAAGCATGTAGAGCGCGTTTTCGAGTTCCAGGGGGGACTGCTGAGAGTCCGGGAGAGGTGTCTACCTTTGGGTCTAAAGGGAGGTTCAAGTCCCCTCCTAGTGTCAGTTTCCCTTCTGTGAAGTTTCCCAACTCATTTAAGACATTATGAAGGAAGCGGTCCTGTTGTGTGTTCGGTGCATATATTGTGGCTAGCGTTACTCTAGTGTTGCCCAATCTTCCCTTCACAAAAAGATACCTGCCGCCTTCATCAGCCCTTATGTCTTGGAGTGCCCATGGTACCCGACTAGATATTAATATAAGGGCAAATTCTTAAAGAATTGCTGCCAGTTCTCTTTTTAGGAAACTGGCAGTAATAACACATCAACTTGAGGGGCAACATGTTCATATGCTGCTTAATATATCCTATGGATCCGCCCACTGCTGTGCACTGCCAATCAAAAGTGAAGTGGACCTGATGGGGAACTATTCTCTCAGTTCTCCATTGGGCTTCGCCCCCTACTAGTTACAAAAAATCCTCAGCCAAGCACCTGTCAGTGTAGTGGGCGGGGAGGGCGGGCAGGTTTGTGAGTGTCCTGAGGAAAGAATGTGCAGTGTGTACACTCCTTCCCTAGTGCAAACATGGACAAATTCATGTACCTGCCTGTAGCAGATACAAAATTGGGCACCAGCACAGACACTTTCGGTTCTGCTTTCCACCACCCATAATTAATTCCACAAGTAGTGTTTACAGCTGATGACTAGGGATTGCTAAAGAGCTGTTACAAGAAAGGAGAACAATAAAGAAGTTACAACAGCCTCTATTATCAACTGCTGCAAGGATATAAATCCTGTCTGTGTGGTCAGTGTTAGCCAACTGTGGTGGAAGCGGAAATACGTTGTAAACGGCTGAGCAAAATTTTAACAAATACCATCCACGTTTAAGACAGAGATTGGACAATAGCTATTTAGAAGGGTGATTTCTATTAGGTTTCTTTATTAAGCCAGTCTTCACTTGCAAAAAGTTAATGTATATGAGGAAGAATGTTTATTTTTATAAGGCAGAGGAACCACATAGGTCAGGTTTTCTTTTGGGGGATTTAATTGCTAACAAGGTTTCCCTTTCAGCAATTGTAATATTCAACTTTTCTAAAACTTGCTGGGATAATCAGGATAAAACACATCATGTATCCAGTCAATGGGTAATTTTTCCACCCCAAGAAATATGGAACTTCTTACAATGCATGCGTGGGTTTTCTGTTAAAATTGTACACATTTATACAAATTTTATATGTGAGGGCAAACAAACTCTAAATTTGTCAGAGTCTCATCTATTTACTGTCTTCAACATTTCAAAATCCATGCCCACTATTGATGTCTCTGTAGTGGTCCCAAAGTGAAAAGAATAAGAGGAAATTCTCCAGCACTGAAGGCCAACCAACCATACAAAGGCATGATATGTTATTGGACAGAATTTGTTAAATTGATGTTTAATGAAAGGGGAATCATCCATTATGGAGAATATTATTTGAGAGAAGAGGAGATTTTACATGTAAACATTGCTTACAGGGCAAATCCTGTGATTTCTAAAAGCAAAAAGGTTTAAGTATGAAATCTATGCAAACTAATGAGATATAGACTTGCTTAAAAAAATCCTGCGCCATCCTGTTCATTGGATGCTACCAAGGTCTTTGTTATTATTAAATAAGAATGTAGGCCCATTCTGATAATGTAGGTGGAGTGGTACATTTTGAATAGAGACTTTGGACCTATGGAAAGGAGTCATCTATATGGCAGGATGGCTTGACAATGACAAATCTGCAGAGGTTTAAATTGACTTGACAATATGTAGGCAAAAATAGTAATCCTGAAATACATGGAGTGCAAATGGTCAATCATACAATACTCAGGCAACTAACAATCATTTAATGCAATTTATAGGCAACAACCAGGAAACAACCATCACAAAAAAGAAAAACAAAAAACACAATTGCACCAGCCATATAAAAATTCCCTGGAACATTTCCTCACGGCCACCCTTAGATGGGTGGGTGTCAGGCCAGTCCAGTCAGGTAGGTAGGCTTTCAGGGCTGGGGTGGTTCTTTAGTAGGTGAGGGGTGGGAGGGCACCTTTTTTTGGAGGTAAGGGGATGTGGGATGGATAGCACGGGCCATGTGATGCAAAATTTTTTTCCTTTAATAAATGTAGTTGACTTATATGGCCAGTGCAGTTGTGTTTTTTGTTTTTCTCTGTTGTGATGGTTGATTCTCGATCTGCAACCCCCCCCCCAGGATTTCAGGGTAAGCGCCACTTCTCACCTATGAGACTCCCACCTGTGCTATTTTTTCCCCACAACTGGGACAATATATGGGCAACTTCCCTAGCACAATTTTAACCCCCAACTCCCAGAAAAATCTCACCACTCCTGTCTCTCTCTAGCCTGCAAGTGTCACCCAATCTCCCAGCAATACCCCCACCCCCCATGCAAAAGTGATACCTCAAATGCAGAGCAGTGCCTGGTGCAAAGTGAGGGAAAACCTTTCCAAGCTTCCCCAAGCCTTTGTGTCAAGTGAGAGCTTTCCCTTTGCCATGCACCTGGTAGAAGAGCCTGACATAATGAGGAAGGCCTCTCTTTCACCTCTGTCTCAGGGCCCCTAATAGGGTGGACAGGTGGCACAAGAGTGCAGAGTGGCACGAGTGCCTGTTGGTCTTGCTAGCAGCAGAGCCAATCAGGGTGTTCAAGCCATGGATGAAGGAAGCCGACAATGAACCACAGTGGAATGGACTGGCTGGGTGACAGCAGGTAAGTAGCAGGCTGGAACAGGTAGGTACAGGCTAACAACAGACAGGTAGGAAGCAGGCAATGGCAGGTAGTAGGCAGGTGACAAACAGGTGCTGGCTGGTCAGTGAGCAAGCAATGAGCAGGTAATGGCTGCTAGCAGGTAGGTGCTTGGAATGGGTTGCTGGGCAGTGGATAGAGGAACAGTAGAGCCAGAAAAGCTGCGTTAGAGACTGATAATTGGATCAGGTACAAGTAAATGGACAATAGTATGATCAGGGTGCAGGTTGGAGTCAGGAAACACTGTAGATAAGGCAGCACTGAATCTGAGCACTGTCTCAGTTTAAATAGGCTGCCTTGCACCAGCTGACACCTCTGCTTTACGGCTCTCTGCATCTGGGGTTTGACAGGCAAATTATTATGCCGGTGCTCCTGCAGAGTGACAAGCCACGTGGCCTGCAGCTGTGCAGGGACCTCTGCTTAGTAATAATATGCAGGGGAGGGCGGTGTCTATGTTAGTAAGTTTCAATGTTTAAAATACTTTAGGTTTCATGCTATAAAACCTAATACAGGCATATTTACACCATATCATGCACCTCACTCACCTATTTTATTGCATTTTGAGCCATCAACTCAGATCCCTGGAGAGTTGCAAATATTACTAGGACAACAGAAGCTTTAGCCCGTGTTCACACTGATATGGTGCAGGACACTGCATACAAAATGCACAGGAATCGCAGCACATTCCTGTGCTAATTATATGCCGGGTCTCTGGGGTGCGATTTGAGCCATGAATTTGTATATTCACACCAAACTCATGCAGGACCCTTTTTTTCACAGCCTGTTTCCTACTGTGCATGCGCGAGTCGCACTGCACTTTCTGAATGGTCCCACTGTCTTCTTGGACCTGTGTGTCTCCCAGGGGGAAGGAGGAGAGGCCGGAAAATTCATAGATCACCGCGCAACAATTGCAGCGATCTTACCTGGAAGTGGGAACGGGTACCTGGTTTTAACCGGTATCCGTTCTCCCCTCCCCTCAGAAAGGTGCCAAGTGTGGCAGCAAAGGGGGGGGGGGGGAGGAAGCAAACAAGCAGAGCTTCCCCTTTTGGGTGGAGCTCCACTCTAACTTAACATACACTCTGCAATTGATTCGCATGAACGAGTTGCGATTTTGATGCGGTGTGGAATCCGCAACAAATTTGCTGTGAATTCGCACAATGTCTAGTGTGAACCGAGGCTCAAACAAGTCTGTTCATATCCACAAACACAAACACTAGTAGCTTGGCATATCTGATCAAGAATCTCAAGAGATATTGGCCTCTTGCCATCAAGTCTACAGCTGATCTTTTGCATCTTTTTAGCATCTGCTGTGTCTAAAAATTTGTTACATGAAGGCAAGTTATGCAATTTTTTGAAAAGAATTAAATATCTGGTAACATTTTTTTCCCACATATATGATAGAAGCCTGAGGCCTGAAAGTGAACCTTCACTTCAAAACACAATGGGGGAGATTTACTAAAACTTGTGCACATAGAATCTGGTGCAGCTGTGCACAGTAACCAATCAGCTTCTAACTTCAGCTTGCTCAATTAAGCTTTGACAATAACCTAGAAACTGATTTGAAAATCCAAAGCCTTATTTGAATAATGTGACACTGCCCTAATAAATGAGCATATACACTATATTAAACACACCAAATAGGATTGAAAAATGCCTAACCCCAAAATCCTTCACACTGCGCCACAGAATATGATAATAAGACCTCGGGTACACAAAGTCAAAAAAGTACAAGAATTTAGTACAGCAGCTGCTATAAAAAAAATCAGATAATAGAACAGGCTTTACCATAAACAGTAAATAGCAGTGCTCTAAATTGAACAATGGACCTCAGAGTATAGATCATAATAATTAGACAGCCAGTGAATCCATGTTGTAAAAAAACAAAAAAATTAAAGTCCATAAATGTAGTTCAAACTTGATGTCGTATAATCCTTTGATGTTATACAATACACAAACTGCAAAAGGCCCCTTATCACCACACCACGTGAATGGCAATTATGTGCACCTCTCCCCACATGGAACTGCACTCACCGACTCACAATGCCTTGCACTCTATGCTCGGCATTAGCACAGTTTGTCTCAATATTAGACATCCACCATCAGGTCATCAGCATACCTCGGCATCAACACACAAAGTGAAGAGGAAAAAAGAATGCCACATAGTGTGATATGGTCAAAGCAAAATCCCAAATTTATTCGGATAAAATCCCCCCCTTCAATATTGCACTTACAAACAGTCAAAAATATATAGGCGATAATAGTACAAGGCAGGCATTAGTCATAACCCAGCCGCGGACACCGAGATGGGAAAGTGTCTCACCTGACCCTCCCGTATCGAGAGCTCAGAGCCTCTCTCCCTTTAGATTGTCAGGATCTGATCATAAGTTGTCCTGCAGCCGTATCAGACGCGTTTCGTCATATTGACTTCTACCTGTGTAGGATAGGCTATCACAGGTAGAAGTCAATATGATGAAACGCGTCTTTAGAGCGCTGCTATTTACAGTTTATGGTAAAGCCTGCTCTATATACACTATATTACCAAAAGTATTGGGATTCCTGCATTTACATGCACATGAACTTTAATGGTATCCCAGTCTTAGTCCGTAGGGTTTAATTTTGAGTTGGCCAACCCTTTGCAGCTATAACAGTTTCAAGTCTTCTTGGAAATCTGTCCACAAAGTTTAGGAGTGTGTCTATGGGAATGTTTGACCATTCTTCCAGAAGCACATTGGCTCACAGTTTCCTCTCTAAATCATCCCAAAGGTGTTCTATCTGGTTGAGGTCAGGACTCTGTGCAAAGCAGTCAAGTTCCTCCACCCCAAACTTGCTCATCCATGTCTTTATGGACCTTGCTTTGTGCACTGGTCCAAATCATTTGGTGGAGGGGGGATTATGGTGGGGGGTTGTTCTTTGGGGGTTGGGCTTGGCCCCTTAGTTCCAGTGCAGGGAACTCTTAAGGCGTCAGCATGCCAAGACATTTTGGACAATTTCATGCTCCCAACTGTGTGGGAACAGCTTGGGGATGGCCACTTCCTGTTCCAACATGACTGCGCAGCATTGCACAAACAAGGTCCATAAAGACATGGACGAGCGAGTTTGGGGGTGGAGGAACTTGACTGGCCTGCAAAGAGTCCTGACCTCAACCCCATAGAACATCTGTATGATGAATTAGAGTGAAGACTGGGAGCCAGGCCTTCTCGTCCACATTAGTGCCTGACCTCACAAATGTGTTTCTGGAGGAATGGTCAAACATTCCCATAGACACACTACTAAACCTTGTGGGCACCTTTCCCAGAAGACTTGAAACTGTTATAGCTGCAAAGGGTTGGCCAACTCAAAATTGAACCCTACTGACTAAGACTGGATACCATTAAAGTTCATGTGTGGACAAGGATCAACGGGTATTTTCTGTACTTGCTAAAAATGTTGAGAGCCTTACAAATGAAAGGTAATGGTGCCACCAAATCAGGAAGGGTAGGTGCAATATAACTCCCTTTTCTGCAATATAACTCAGAATGGTAAACAGAAGTAGAATCCACATATATATCTATAAGAAGAAGGCCTAGCAACACACCCCACCACCAGCGCTCTAACATGTCCAAGACTATTCTGTTCATCATGATAAGCCCCCTGGTATCTTTATCACTTCTGGTTGCTGAGACAACTGATCCACACAATGGGGAGAGGCCAAGAGTGCCTTATCCTCCCTAGAAGATGCCCTCATCCAGATTTTTTTTTTATTGGACTTACATATGAAGCATACGTTGAACAGTTGCAGTAGGTGACACTTGTTCTTTACTGCATGTAAAACATATTCTCAAAGGCTAATTTTACTTCTTTCATTCTCATTTCCCCCTCAGTTTCATAATTTCTATCTTTGGAGTCCATTTAGGGTTTCTCGTTCCTAGGTCCAGAAAAAGAGGAAGTACAGGATTTTTTAAAAAGGGAAACAGAAATAAATTTGGATCAATTATTAAAAATTATAAACAAGTTGTTATAAAAGGTTTTCTAAATGTTATTTAGTTACTTTTTATACAATTGTTTTATATTTGTTTTTTACAAACTTTTTTTTAAATAAATATTTTTTACATTGCAAAGGATTTACAAGGCAGTATTGTTATCAAGAGACACTGCTTGCTGTGAGGCTGGTTTTGCCCGACTGAATGATGATGCATTCAACCAAGAATTTCTGAAAAACCTGTAAAAAAAAATGGCAAAACTCCACTTGAAATAAGAAAAAAATATATTATTAAGCAATATTTCATATTTATATAACAAAAATAAAAAAAATTTTAGTCCGAAGAAAAAAAAAAGAATGAATACATACAAAAACACTATATATTTTTAAAAGCAATATCCATATTTGTGTATTAGACCAAACTTTGCTTAGTTTTCCTACCATATTCCTTACCTCTTCATGCTCCTCTATTAGGTGGGACAAAAACCTGATCATATTTATCAGTCACTGTCTCACTCTCAGAGAAGTACCGGTAATTTTCTCCATGTCCTGATGTAACCGGTAATTTTCTCCATGTCCTGATGTAACCGGTAATTTTCTCCATGTCCTGATGTATTATTCACATTCGATTCCTTTACACTTGGTATTAACTTGCAAAGTTTATAAAGTTTCCTGAAACAATCTCATGTGTTTAGGTATTGTACGATTATATGTGTGTACGTTTATTTTAAAATTTAGCTGGTGTGCTATAATCCTTTTGTTTAATATACCCGAATGCTTTTTCTGTTTGTAACTGTTTGCTGAGTTTATCAAAATGTGCTTATGGTATTCTGGATTAGCATTCCATCACATTCTTTCAGAAAGATGGGACCTTATTTATGGGAATTTGGTCTTGCCAAAGTCTGGCCCTGACCTCTAAGGTCTCATGTACACAGGACCTTTTTTAGACGTTTTTACAGCAGTTGTTTTTAGCTTCAGATGTTTTTGTCTACAGTCAATAAACTCTCCATCATGTTATCCTGTGTTCATGGACACATCAACTGGTTTTGGCTGGGGTGTTTTTGAGCTGTAAAAAAACCCCCAAGACTAGTGTGTTCTGAGAGACGTTTTTCAGCGGCTCCCCATTTTTGGAAGTTTTTGATGCATTGAAAAAAAAAAAGACGCTCAAAAACAGTACTGTTGAAAAAAGCTAGAAAAAACGCTATTGCAATAATGCTGAAAAATTCGCTACAAAGCTACTGACGTTTTTAGAATGTTTTTTTTTAACGTCCTGTGTGCATGAAGCCTGTGATATCAATTTAAAAATATGTCACCCGACTGTCTATAACTGATAAATTGAGGAAGTTACAAAAAGGTGTGGTAATGAGTCAGCACTCAGCAGTGACGTGAATTCAACTCACAACTGAAAAACCAGAATGGCCTGTAGTGTTAATGCTGGGGTGAAAAGAAAAACAGCCTTGGGCTAGGTCCAAGATCTAACCAGAGATCTCCATACGGAATGAAGCCTTTCTCTGGTCAGATCATTTCCCTAAACACACATCCTTCCCCCCGCTCCCCTCTGTACAATGCCTCTAGACGCAGTAACAGTTTGTGCTATGGTGACATAAAAATTAGCCAGAACTCAGCAGAAATGCTGACCCGGGACACACAGTGCTTCCAGGGTTGGTTGGATCCACTCCCCTGAGTTAATACATGCGACAGTGGCAATGTTAGCCATTGATTTGTACAAACCAATCAGCTTCCAGTTTTATTTGTAAGTTAGAAGCTGATTGGCTCCCATGCACTGTAAACCATTGTTTTATGTTCAGAATTCACCTGCCACTGGTCCTGTATAAGTTAACCTTTCCTGAACGGTTTAAAGTGATCTAGCCCTACAATATAATACACTGTGCAAAAAAACAATTCAATGTTTATTTTTATAAAAACATTTGCATCGTTTTTCATCCATCGAAACTGCATGTAATTTTTTTCTGTTCCAATGAGGCAAAATTGAATGTACTCAGGCTATATTCATTATTGAGACTGTGTATATGGGGAAAATACTGCATAATGGCCACTTGTAGACTCTGACTGTATTTGGAAATTAGTAAATACCTCAGCTGTATTTAGTGGCCATAATAAGGTATTTTCCACATTCAAACATTGGAACTGCAGAGAATATTGCCTTAGTGCGTTCAATTTTGCTCTAATTGCACAGAAAAAATGTACATGCTGAAAGAACCGCTATGGAAATATTTATAGATACATTCCCCACTGCTGTAAGCTCTAACGAGTAGGGCCCTCTGATTCCTTTTGTACCAAATTGTGACGTAACTGTACTTACTGTCTGCCTTCATTTTGTAAAGCGCTGGGCACACTGTTGGCGCTTTATAAATCCTGTATAATAATCATAGGCGTGCGCAGAGGGTGTGCTGAGTGTGCTTGGGCACACCCTAATCAACCCATGTCCACAGGGATCTGGCGCTAGCTCTGTGCTTTCCACTCCGAGGAGCGCTGTCACTTCTAGGTGCCAATGTCATTGCTAGTGCAGGGCATCCAGTGATCTAGACATTGCGCTGCTGCAAGTGCCGACATCCTTGGCAACTCTCCCTGCTGCCTGTCACACTAATGTAAAAGAGCCGCGGAAGCTTCCACTAAGCTCCTTCTCGGCTCTTACCTGCCTGTGATCACAGACCCTGTGGAGGAGCCTGGGAGGAAGAATATCTCCCACCTCCTCATAGAGCCGCACTGTATCTGATGTCTGTGTTGTGGAGGAGGGGGGGACTTTTTGGTGGCATTTATACAGCTAGGGGGGGTGATTTACAGTAGATGGGGGGGGGGTAGGGGGGCTTGTGCTAGGATTGAAATGCCAATCCAGCCGAGGATGTGGGGGTGGGAGGTGGTACATTGCTGCCCCCTGAACACTGCGCACCCCTGAACACTGCGCACCCCTGAACACTGCGCACCCCTGAACACTGCGCACCCCTGAATACCGCACACCCCTGAACACTGCGCACCCCTGAACACCGCGCACCCCTGAACACCACGCACCCCTGAACACTGCGCACCCCTGAACACTGTGCACCCCTGAACATCCCGCACCCCTGAACACCGTGCATCCCTGTATACCTCGCACCCCTGTATACCGCACACCCCTGTATATCGCGCACCCCTGTAGACCGCGCACCCCTGTATATCGCGCACCCCTGTATACCACGCACCCCTGAACACTGCGCACCCCTATATACAGCGCACCCCTGTATACTGTGCACACCTGAACACTGCGCACCCCTGTATATCGCGCACCCCATAGCTCCGCACCCTGTACACTGTGCTCCCCTGAACTCCCCATGGTTGAGTTCCTGCACCTGAGGAAACAAGCCCTATATATATATACACACACATACACACGCGTGTGTGCTTTGGAGTGCACACCCTAATGCAGTTGGCTGCACACACCTATGATAATAATAATACAGTACAGTTAGAATTTGTTCACTGTTCTGTGTTGGTCAGGGGAAGGAACCATAGCATTGGACAGAGAGCAAAGGCATTTGACACTCTCTGAACTGTTGAATGCTGAAGAAAATGCTGGAGGCTACAATGCTAAAACAGTGGAAAGTAGGAGACACAGGCTGCCAGAGAGGCGAGAATATATCATCTATTGCCGGGGACTAGCCCTTGTTTTCTTTGGAAACCTAATTAAAAGCCCTATTTTTTTGTTTGTTTAATTGATTCCCTAGTAGTATAAAAAGACAAAAATGCAGCTGAGGCCGCAATATTCACTTTCGATCCAAAACTGCCCTGCGGTATTTAATTTCTACCATTAGATGCCCTCAATTTTCCAGACTGAATGGCACCCAGTGTCACCCACCCCTAAAGACTGAGGTCATTACTGTAAAAGGGACTGCACCATGACGAGGTGTCACCATGATGCCCTTCACTGTAAAGGTGAGAGTGGCACAGATGACATCCTGTCAGCCCTGCTCTCAGTATTTCTCAGGGCTGCCCACGCCTAGAAGAGAAAGAAGACACTGTGCATCATGAGGCTGGCCAGAAGATTTCAGAAAAAGGTAAATACATTTGAAAAAGGACAAAAAAATGGCCACTGCCCCCACAAGAAGCACATGGAAGGGCAACACTTGTAAAACAAAACCAAAGAATATACCCAGCTCAACTTGTCAGAAGACCTGTTACCAACCAAATTATCCTGTCTAACAGTTGGTGTTAAAAACAGGGTTTTAGTTTGCACACATTTGCATATACATGCATAAGCTGCGAAGGCCATGACATGGCACCCATAGAACCTTCAGGGCCTCGATGCAAGAAACCATGATGGGCCACCCTGGCCCCCGGACGGGGCCTTTTCCTCTGAGCCCAGTGGCAGAACGTCAGGGCCCGGTCGCAAGTGGGTGGCTGCATATAAAGGAACTGATTTCTCCATTTCCCCTCCAATTCTCCTCCTCTCCCTCCTGCAGGCATTCAGCGGCTGCAGGAGGAAAATGGAGAGATTGGTTCCTCTATGCCAGTGTTTCTCAATCTTTTTCCAGTCAGGGCACCCTTGAAGTATACCCCTAGGTGAATGGGGCTGCACTGCAACCACTCCACAACTGTGTGCATTGCAAGCAGTTGCAGTATAGTGATGATTCATTTAGGGGGGTTAAAACAGGCGGTCAGGAGGCTACATGTTGCTTCTTTACCGGCTGTCAGATGCCTCTGAAAAGTAATCTGAGCAATGATTGCTTTTCAGAGGATCCGCATTTTTTTTTTTTTTTAATTGTTTATTTATGATATTTCAAAGTTGTACAATACAGAATATCAAAAGAGTTATCTGTGTTATAGTGGCAGTACAACATCTTTATGAAAAGATAACAAAACAGGAATAAAAAAGGAAGAAAGAATTAAATAAAAGGACCGGTATATATAAATGTCAAAGTCAAAGTTGTTTCTCAGTTTTGCAAATTACTGTACCGGAAACTAACATTTAAGGAGAGAAAAAAAAAAAAAAACCCCAAAAAAACCACATAGCTGATTTTAGATTTGAAAATGGTAGTAACAGAGATAAGATGATCCAATAGAAAGTGAGGATCTTTGAACCGGGGTCAGCACCAGGAACCATAAAAAAGCATTCAGGTCAGTATAAATTCTTTAATATCAATTATGTTTAGTCTGAGAAGGCGTGGGAATTGACTACAAAGAGTATTGGGAAACATCCCACACCTTCCAGACCCTATAAAAATGTTGCACAGAGTCATCCACCATGGCAGTCATATGCTCCATCCTTCGTATATCTGTCAAGATAGAAAGGAATTGTACAAAGGTCGGAGGTGTGGTAGAAAGCCAACAGCTAGGGATAGCTCTTCTTGCTGCTAATAGAATGTAGGATGCTAGTTTCTTTGCTGCTTTTGGGATACCTGCAATTGGGAGTCCTAATAGATAGTGTATGGGATTTAATGGTATAGAGATGTTAAATAGTGTTTGTAGCACATCTTGGATCTGAATCCAGAATGGCTGGATAAAGGGACAATCCCAAAATATGTGCAAGTGGGTGCCTACAGCTTTATTGCATCTCCAACATTGGTTGGAAGTTTCTGCATGTCGAGCGTGAAGAATGTCTGGGGTCTTATACCAAAAGAAAAGGATTTTAACCGCCGTTTCCTTCTGTATTACACATCTAGAGACTTCAGATGTTGATTCCCAGATTTTTCCCCAGTCTATTAGTGAGATAGGTCGGCTCAATACATTCGCCCATTTCCTCATGTATTTATGACTGGTATCATTCAATGGGATGTTTTCATGAAGTATTTTATATATAGACGAGATCTGCCGAGGTTCATATGGGCCTCTAGCACATAATAATTCAAAATCAGTGGGTCTCTCCAGAGAAAGGGATGTGGACATACTGGAAAAAAAATGTTTAAATTGCAAATAGGAATAGGTGAGTGTGTCTGGGATCTCATGCTTGGATTGTAGGTCTGAAAAGGATAAGATTTCGTACGTCACTGGGTTTACAATATGGCGTAATTGGAATATTCCAGCTTTGGTCCAGGGTAGCATACGTTCATAGGATAAGCTATCTGTAATATCTGGGTTAAAGAGTATGTTCGTGAGAGGAGGGTGAGGGGATGAAAGGGAAAATTTTTCTACACATTTTTTCCAGATAGACAGGGTGAACAGCATGGGTCCCAGGCAAAGTAATTTTAATTGAGGCATATATTTACTTGAGGAGGGCCAAAGCAAGTAGCATAGGTGTACAGGTATGGTAACACTCATTTCTATTTCGGCCCACTGGTTTGGGGCCATTCTGGATGTCCAGGAGGTTAATACACGTAAGTGTGAAGCGTAATAATATTTTATTAGGTCCGGTCCCCCCAGCCCTCCCCTATGTTTTGGGGCCAAAACCATTGAGCCGGCAATACGATGAGAACCATTGTTCCATATAAAGCGCATCCACCTCCTCTGAAGATTTTTCAACTGTGTCAGTGGAACTGACACAGGGAGAGTTTCAAACAGGTATAATAGTTTAGGGAGGATAGACATTTTAAGAACATTAATTCTTCCAAGGAGAGAAAGTGGTAAGGAGGACCATTGGTTTAGTAAGCGATCAATTTCGGTGAATAGGCGTGGGAAGTTGGCCTGGAATAGTGTATGGTAGGAGGGGGTAAGATTTATACCTAGGTATTTGAGTGAATGGGTGCGCCACTGATAAGTGAATTTTTCCTGTAAGGAGGCTAATTGGGGCGATGACATGTTGATGGGTAGGGCTTGTGTCTTAGAAGAGTTGATTTGGAAACCGGAGATGGAGCTAAAGGATGTCAAGATTTTGTGTAAGGAGGAGAGGGATGTATGGGGATGGGTTAGGGTAAGTAAAATGTCGTCAGCAAATAGGGATAATTTATATTCCTTCTGTCGCAGTCGCACCCCCGAATGTCTGGTTGGGATCTGATAGCGGACGCCAAAGGCTCCAGGCTAAGGATGAATAGTAGTGGCGACAGGGGGCAGCCCTGTCTGGTACCGTTGCTCAGGGAAAATGACTGGGATCTGTTAGAGGACAGCTGTACTTGAGAGGTGGGTTTTGAATATAAGGCCCGTAGAGCCTGGATAAAGGAACCTGTAAAGCCGTACCGGTGGAGGACTGCGAACATAAATGGCCAACTTAGACAATCGAAGGCTTTTTGGGCATCTAAACTCAGGACTACCGCAGAATGTTTGGTCTTTGTCAAAAGATCTATAAGATCTATTGTCCTTCTTGTGTTATCCCCGGCGTGCCCACTTGATCTTTATGTATTAAGTTTGGTAATAGTGGAGACAGTCTATTAGCCAATATTTTCGTAAATATTTTATAATCTGAGTTTAAAAGGGCTATCGGTCGGTAATTGTCAGGGGAGGTTGGGTCCTTACCAGGTTTCGGTATTACTGTTAGATGCGTTTAGAAATTGATTGTGTGGAATGGTACCTTCTTGTAGTTTCAACAGATGTGGGGCTAGAACTGGGAGGAATGTCTTATAGTAAGAATAAGGGAGTCCGTCGGGGCCTGGGGCTTTATGTGATGGCAAATGCTTTATTACATCTACCAATTCCTCATGTGTGATGGATGCGTTAATCTGAGAGCGTTGCTCAGGATTTATTTTAGGAAGCTGTAAAGAGTCAAAGAAGGAGTTGAATCTCTCTTGCGTAAATTTAAAATTGGGGCCATTATTGAGACAATTGTAGAGGTTTTTGTAGTAAGTACCGAAGACCTGGGACATAGTTCGAGGGCAGTGGGTGGGGGTACCATCGGGTTGGATTAGATTATCAGGGATTGACATATGCGGTCGCGGTTTAAGCCTGTTGACAAGCATCCTATGAGGTTTATTAGCAAATTCATAGAACCTCTGCCTAGACCATAATAGTGATTTGGAAGTGTTGTTCATGTCTAATGTTTTGATACGATTGCGCAACGCTACAACCTTTCTCAGGCGTCCTATGGTGGGGGCACGAAATAGTTCCTTTTCAGCAGCACTTAATTGTATCAAGAGTTCTTTTTTTAACTTGTTAGAGTCACGTTTTAGACGTGAACCTATCGAAATACATTCTCCCCTGAAGAAAGCTTTGTGAGCTTCCCATAGAGTGGAGACCTGTGCAACTGAGCCTTCATTTGTTTGGAAGAACTCTGATAGCTTCTCTTGTAATTCCTCTTTAATATCTAGTGCCCTTAGGAGGGATTCGTTTAGGCACCAGTGACACGTTCTAGGTTTGGAAGTCAACAGGGCAAGGTCAATGGTGATGGGTGCGTGGTCGGACCATGTGATGGGGTTTATCTCTGCAGAGATTATGTTGGGGAGCGTTGGTGCTGTGACAAAGAAATGGTCTAGTCTACAATATAATTTATGTGGGGGGAATAAAATGTATATTGTTTGTGTGTAGGGTGACATACTCTCCATGCATCAAAAAGGTTGTGAGATCTGACCAACTTGCGAAATGATGTGGACAGTTTCTGAACCCGTGCTGGAGGGGTGAACTGAAAAAGTGCATATCTATCCCTACCTGGCGACATACATAGATTGAAATCTCCTCCCACAATCATAAAGGGTTGAGAGTGAGATTGCAATTTTTCAAAGACCTCCGTGAGGAACCCTATCTGACCTGAGTTAGGAGCATAAATATTTGCCAAAGTAAAGGTTGTGTGAGCATGAGCACAGTTCAGGAGGATAAATCGACCCTGGGGATCTAAGAGTGAGGACGTTACATGGATGTTGCTGGAGCTTTTGATTAAAATTGCAACCCCAGCTCTCCCAGAGGGGTCAGAAGCTACAAAAGCCATGGGAAAATGCTTTGAAGCGAATTTGAAGGAGCTGCCAGATTTAAAGTGGGTCTCCTGAACCATGATCACGTCTGCTCCTGAGGATCTGAACTCCTTCAGAGCCAACCAGCGTTTTTGTATGGAATTTAGGCCCTTTACGTTACATGAATAGATTTTTAAAGCCATAATATACCGAATTTAAACAGTAGCAGCGGTACCTTTGTATAGAGTGGACATAGAAAAATACCCCGTGCATACAACTTAAGAGAACCTGAAATACATTTTGAAGAGGTGTGACCACCAATGTTTTGCATACCGACTCTGTAACAGAAGTATAGAACATTTGAAAGAGAACCTGTAACCAGGAAAAAAAGGGGAGGGTTAGAACATAGAACATTGTAAAACAACAAAAACACAAAAAAGAAAATTTGTAATAGGCCTGAGGGGAAAAATTCCTCAGGGTTCCAGGGCAGCCGCCCCGGAATATCAGGGGGTGCGTGGTCTGACACAAAATCAGACCAAACACAACAACCATAAAGGTGGAGAAAATGGTCCCATCTCTTCCGAGAGATAAAAAGGAGGGATCAAACCTAACAGTGATAAATCGTTCACCCTGGTAAAAGAGGTGGAAATACCAACAACACAAACCAGACTAAAACACAGTCTGGTGCGTGGGGGACTATAAGGCCCCGCCGACGGGACCTTGGGACTCCTTAAAAAGGGGAGTCCGGATAATGTTTAAAAGAAAAAACACAAAAACAACAAAATGTTACAAGATACAAGATTGGGAGGGGAAAAAAAGGACCAATGTCCAAGAGAAAGTTTACAAGATATGAAGACAATGTCTCAGCCATACGTTTTGTAACCACCAGTGTGGAGAAGTTTTACATAAAGTCCAAGAGAATTCAACATACGTGCCCCATAAAAAGA
>BLSH010509660.1:744759-764682 GCA_018402905.1 Glandirana rugosa
GAGTATCTGTGCTGGGGGGGGGGGGTTGGCAAAGAATTGTGCTGGGGGGATTTCAGCGGGGGCGGATTTGCACTGGGAGGAGGGGGGATTTATGCTTAAGGGGTGAGCATGCAGGTTAGTTCTTGATTTTTTTGGAGAAAAGGGGTTTTCGCTCACACGTAATGCTCATACACCTGGGGGGTGGGGGGGGTGCGCAATTTGGCATGTTCGCCGTGGGTTCTGTTGAAATGTCCTGGCACTGCATGGCAAGGTGCAGTAACCCATAATAACAGTTTACTGTAGTTTGATCGGTAACATCAGATTTATATTTGGATTGGTTGTTGAGGGTTACCCGATTCAAGCAGTAAAAGCAACTAGGATCTTTTTTGCACATTACATCAATATGGTGAAATTGAATAAAATAAGGATTCTTTGTTTTCTTCTCAACTATAATAGTGATTAACAAATCAATATGATAAATATTTCATATCTCTTTCCGTTAAAAAAAAAAAAAAAGAAAAGTCTTCCCATCCCTCCTCAAAAATTATTATAAAGGTTTCCGCCATTTGTGTTATTTCAGTGACATTTTAGACATACCACAGTTTCTAAAAATATCCAACAATTTAGGCAACATTAAGTGACTGAACAAATGTCCTGCATAACCAGTTCACAGCTATTTGTGGGTGTGAGCTGCCAGTAAACCCAAGGACCTGAAAATTCTAGTTATGGTTAAAGTGATTGTAGCCTTATTGGAGCCCTTACATCAAACATAGATATAGATGATCACTGCCCTTGGTACTTCCCTTTATTTGCACTGCTTGGCCTGAGAAGAAGGGGGGAGAACCCTGAAAGCCTGTCCTGAAAAATTAAAGTATACCTAAAGGCAAAACTTTTTTTAATTTTGAACAGAGTGAAGATGGATTGGAACTCCTGGCAGTTTTTATTGCTGTCCGTGCCACCGTTAGAGGGATTCACCATCTCTATTTCTCCTGTTTACCATTATCATTGAAAATGAAAGTGAAAGAAAATCGCTAACTTTGGATTGTCCCCAGAAAAGTAATTGAGGGGAAATCTTCCAATGGGGACACTAGGGGATTCTCAAGGAATTTGTTTAATTTGCAGGGATTTCCTCTCACTTCCTGTTTGGCTATGGGACAGGAAGTGATGGGAAAACTCCACAATGGGACACAGTTGGGGTAAAAAAAATCTGACAAGGGGTATAACCTTCCCTTGCTATATCCAAATTAAAAGAAAACAGAAAATTGTTTCATACTCACTGTAATTCTCCTTTCCTGGTGCATATCCATGGCAGCTCTGCCTTTGGCTCCTCCTTCAGGACAGTGAATATTAAAAAAGGAAAGGTTAATGACTCCCCCATCATTCTCCATAATATAAAATACTGAGGGAGGGTGTGAATGCTGCATTGAATGTGCACCAGGAAAGGAAAATTATGGTAAGTATGAAACATTTTTTTGTTTTCCTGATTCATCGATGGCAGCATGCTAGTAATAAATAACTAGTTGAGATGGGTGGGTAATGCTTAGAAAAAATATTTTATTTGGTTGAAACGTAGGCCGATTCAATTGTTCTCCTGCCGAAATCCACAGAGGTCAGAGCTCCTGGGTCTACCCTATAGTACCTCATGAATGTGTGCTTAGAGGACCATGTTGCTGCCCTGCAAATTGTATCCACCAAGACATTTGCCCTTGCGGCCCATGATGATGCTACTACCCTGGTCGAGTGTGCCCTGATCAAGGAAGGAGGGCCCAAGCCATTGGTCCTGTATGCCTTTTGGATTCATTTTACTATCCAAGACGCAGTTGTTCTGGATGAGGCTTCTTTGCCCTTGTTCTTGCCTCCTGGAAGGACAAATAGTCTTACAGACTTCCTAAAAGGGGCTGTAATGCTGAGATAACATTTGAGAACGTTGAAAATACCCAATTCATGGAGGTAGGATCCGGGAAGATCGGTAGAGCCCAAGGTTCCACCAGAGAAGCAGGAGAGGATACCTTGGGTACAAAACCATGTATCGAAGTTATTCTACCCTATGCAGGTAGAAGACAACATGTTCTTCTTCCGTTCCCAGGGCTTGCAATTCTGAAACTCTTGGGCCTGACGTTATCGTGATCAAGAAGGCCAGTTTAAGAGTTGGGTTTCATAATGAAGCTGCTTTAGATGGGGCAAAGGACTGTTCTGACAAGACTTCCAAGACAGGGGAAAGGTCCCATTTGGGAAACATCTGTTTGGTTGGTGGACGTATCTTTCTTACGACCCTGAAGAACTGCAGAATAAGGAAGTCTTCTGCCCATCTTTTGTCTGTGGCTGCTGAGATTGTCACGACCTGGACTGCTTGGAGAAAGTCCAACAGTAAACAGGTGGAGGGTGATGCAGGATCCACCCCTTTGCCAATAGCAAAAGCTTTGAATTTGTCCCAGACTTTGGCGTACATGTTATTAGTTGAAGGCTTTCTAGCTTTCATAAGGGTTGAGATCACGATGGATGAACATCCTAATGACTGGAAACTTTGCCTTTTAATATCCATACCTGAAGATTTAACCTGAGAGGGTTGGGATGTGAGAAATTCCCCTGGGAGAGTAAGTGTGGCATGATCGGGATCTTGACTGGGCGCTGAATGCTGAGATGTACTGCTAAGGGAAACCATGGGTGTCTTGGCTAATATGGGAGAACTGCTATTACTGATATTGGTTTTGTTAATAATCTCATTAGAAACTTCGAAATAAGGGGACGAGGAGAGAAAGCGTAATCCAGAGTGCACCTCCATGGGCTCAACAGTGCATCCACCACTTTTGCCTGGGAATGAGGGAAGCACGAGATAAATCTAGATAACTTGCTGTTGATTGCTGAGGCAAAGAGATCTATCTCCGGCAATCCCCAAAGATACACAATCCAGTTGAAAACTAGGAGTGACCATTCTTTGGCTTCCTTGAAGATCTGTGATAGGTGATCGGCTTCCAAGTTCAATAGTCCTGGTAGGTAAATTGCTTTCAGGTCTATCAAGCATTTCTGTGCCCACAACATGATAAGTTTCACCTCCCTCAAGAAGGACCGGCTGTGAATCCCTCCCTGACGCTGGATGTACGATGTACGGTTGTCCTTGCGCAGGCAAGAAATTACCACTTTGCCTTTACTGACGTTTGCATGCAGTGTGCTCCCCAGCCCATCATGCTGGCGTCTGTGGTAATTATGGTCCAAGAGGTGTACCCCAGCTGGCATGGTCTTGCCAATATTTCCTCTTTGGACCACCACAGGAGAGTCCTACGCATATGGCTCGTTAGATGGATTACCTGGGACATAGTTTGTTTCTTCCATTGTGACAGAAAGCCCAGCTGAAAATGCCTCAGGTGCCAATGTGCCCAAGACAACATTGGAATGCAGGCTGACATAGTTCCTATTAGGCCTCATGCACACAGGATGTTTTTGGACATTTTTACAGCTGCTGTTTAAGCTTCAGTCACCTACAGTCAATAAACTCCCCTATAATGGTATCCTATGTGTTCATGCACACATAGGCAGGGCCGGTGCTACCACTAGGCAAACTAGGCAGCCGCCTAGGCCACACTGCTGCCTAGGGGCACCTGGCCGCTGGTTTCCCTCTGCATCTGCATGCTCTGCAGGCTGCAGCATGTAACTAACTCAGTCTCAGGCAGCTGCTCCGTCCGATCGGTAGTGTAATTAGAGGCGCAGCACTGGAGCCAGCGCTAGAGGAAACAGAGCCGATGCTTCCTGTATAGCGCTGCCTCCTGTCACATGGGCAGGGCAAAGGGGGTGGAGTCGGGGTGGAGTCGGGGTGGAGCCAATGGGGGCGGCAAAATGAGGTTTCGTCTAGGGTGTTAAAAACCCTTGCACCAGCCCTGCACATAGGCTGTTATCAACAGTTTTTTGCTGGGGCGTTTTTGAGCTGTAAAACAAACTCAAGACTAGTGGGTTCTGAGAGACGTTTTTCAGCTGTAAAAATGCTCAAGCGCTCAAAAACATGCAAAGGCACCGCTCACCAATGTTTTTGGACATTTTAGATCCGTTGAGGGGAAAAAAAACGCTATAACTCAAAAACGCTAGTGCAAAATGTTGAAAAAAGCTGAAAAACTCACTGCAAAGCTACTGACATTTTTAGAACTTTTTTTACAGTCCTGTGTTCATGAGCCCTTAAACTTAAGGATGCTGATAGGTGAGGGGTTGATTTGAGCGATCTCATCCTCGAAGCAACTGACATCACTTTGTGAAGTGGTAAGGAACTGTTTGCCCTGCAAAGGGCTCCCAGATAGATCATTTTCTGGGTCATCTTTCTCTCAGCGGAGCAAGTATCCAGAATAGAACTTTTGTAAACACTCTTGGAGAGGTGCAAAGTCCAAAAGGCAGGCTCCAGAGCTGCAAGTGAAGCTGGCCGACTACGATTCTCAGATATCTCTGAAAGGCTGGGAGAATCAGCAGCTCTCCTGGCTGTACAGCCTGCATGATTGTCTGAAGAGCAGCGGTGGCCGGTCAATAAGGGGCGCTTGGGCGCCCCCTCCCCGCCGCTGACAAGAAAAAAAAAAAGTCAGCCCGACCCCTTACAGGAGGCGCCGGTATATTGACTTTTTTATTTCTTGGGTCCTTGCTGTCAGTAGACAGCAAGTGGTGAGCCGCTTGGTCAGCCATAAAAGACTATGTATGTGCGCTGAACAGGCGCACACACATAGTTTGATTGGCTGCCCTGAGCCAGTGACTGACTGGCATTGGATGCAGTGGGCGGGGGCGGGACTGTGGCGGACGTTCTGGCTGCATGATTACTCGCCGGGTTCAGTCCCGACTCCTGCGCAGACCATACACTCCAGCATGCTCTCCGCCAAGCCGAGGTCTGCACACTCCAGCCTGATATTAGGGGTAAGTGCAGGACTTTGTCCTGAATTCAGGGGGGGTCTGTCAGAGCCACAAGCTCCTATCTGGGGCTCTGTATACTGCGATATGGTGACTCTGAATACTGCGATATGGTGACTCTGTATACTGCTATATGGTAACACTGTATACTGCTATCTGGGGCTCTGTATACTGCTACATGGTGATTCTGTATACTGCGATATGGTGGCTCTGTATACTGCTATATGGTGACTCTGTATACTGCTATATGGGGCTCTGTATACTGCTATATGATGAGTCTGCATACTGCTATATGGTGATTTGTATACTGCTATCTGGGGCTCTGTATACTGCTATATGGTGACTTTGTATACTGCTAGATGGTGACTCTGTATACTGCGATATGGTGACCCTGTATACTGCTATATGGTGACTCTGTATACTGCTATATGGTGACTCTGTATACTGCTATCTGGGGCTCTGTTTACTACTATATAGTGAGTCTATATACTTCTATATGGTGAGTCTGTATACTGTTATCTGGGCCTCTGTATACTGCGATATGGTGACTCTGTATACTGCTATATGGTGACTCTGTATACTGCTATATGGTGACTCTGTTTACTGATATATGGTGACTCTGTATACTGCTATCTTGGGCTCTGTATACTGCGATATGGTGACTCTGTATACTGCTATATGGTGACTCTGTATACTGCTATTTGGGGCTCTGTATACTGCTATATGGTGACTCTGTATACTGCTATATGGTGACTCTGTATACTGCTATCTGGGGCTCTGTATATTGCTATACGGTGGCTCTGTATACTGTTATATGGTGACTCTGTATACTGCTATCTGGGGCTCTGTTTACTGCGATATGGTGACTCTGTATACTGCTATATGATGACTATGTATACTGTTATATGGTGACTCTGTATACTGCTATCTGGGGCTCTGTATACTGTGATATGGTGACTCTGTATACTGCTATATGGTGACTCTGTATACTGCTATCTGGGGCTCTGTATACTGCTATATGGTGACTCTGTATACTGCTATATGGTGACTCTGTATACTGCTATCTGGGGCTCTGTATGCTGCTATATGGTGACTCTGTATACTGCTATATGGTGACTCTGTATACTGCTATCGGGGCTCTGTATACTGCTATATGGTGACTCTGTATACTGCTATCTGGGGCTCTGTATACTGCGATATGGTCAATCTGTATACTCCTATATGGTGACACTGAATATTGCGATATGGTGACTCTGTATAGTGCTATATGGTGACTCTGCATACTGCTATCTGGGGCTCTGTATACTGCAATATAATGACTCTGTATACTGCTATATGGTGACTCTGTATACTGCTATCTGGGGCTCTGTATACTGCTATATGGTGACTCTGTATAGTGCTATATGGTGACTCTGTATACTGCTATCTGGGGCTCTGTATACTGCTATATGGTGACTCTGTATACTGACATATGGTGACTCTGTATACTGCTATCTGGGGCTCTGTATACGGCTATATGGTGACTCTGTATACTGCTATCTGGGGCTCTGTATACTGCTATATGGTGACTCTGTATACTGCGATATGGTGCATCTGTATACTCCTATATGGTGACACTGAATATTGCAATATGGTGACTCTGTATACTGCTATATGGTGACTCTGTATACTGCTATCTGGGGCTCTGTATACTGCTATATGGTGACTCTGTATAGTGCTATATGGTGACTCTGTATACTGCTATCTGGGGCTCTGTATACTGCAATATGGTGACTCTGTATACTGCTATATGGTGACTCTGTATACTGCTATCTGTGGCTCTGTATACTGCTATATGGTGACTCTGTATACTGCTATATGGTGACTCTGTATACTGCGATATGGTCAATCTGTATACTCCTATATGGTGACACTGAATATTGCGATATGGTGACTCTGTATAGTGCTATATGGTGACTCTGTATACTGCTATCTGGGGCTCTGTATACTGCAATATGATGACTCTGTATACTGCTGTATGGTGACTCTGTATACTGCTATCTGGGGCTCTGTATACTGCTATATGGTGACTCTGTATAGTGCTATATGGTGACTCTGTATACTGCTATCTGGGGCTCTGTATACTGCAATATGGTGACTCTGTATACTGCTATATGGTGACTCTGTATACTGCTATCTGGGGCTCTGTATACTGCTATATGGTGACTCTGTATACTGCTATCTGGGGCTCTGTATACTGCTATATGGTGACTCTGTATACTGCGATATGGTGCATCTGTATACTCCTATATGGTGACACTGAATATTGCAATATGGTGACTCTGTATACTGCTATATGGTGACTCTGTATACTGCTATCTGGGGCTCTGTATACTGCTATATGGTGACTCTGTATACTGATATATGGTGACTCTGTATACTGCTATCTGGGGCTCTGTATACTGCTATTTGGGGCTCTATATACTGCTATCTGGTGACTCTGTATACTGCTATATGGTGACTCTGTATAGTGCTATATGGTGACTCTGTATACTGCTATCTGGGGCTCTGTATACTGCAATATGGTGACTCTGTATACTGCTATATGGTGACTCTGTATACTGCTATCTGGGGCTCTGTATACTGCTATATGGTGACTCTGTATACTGATATATGGTGACTCTGTATACTGCTATCTGGGGCTCTGTATACTGCTATTTGGGGCTCTGTATACTGCTATCTGGTGACTCTGTATACTGCTATATGGTGATTCTGTATACTGCTATCTAGGGCTCTTTATACTGCTATCTGGGGCTCTGTATACTGCTATATGGTGACTCTGTATACTGCTATCTGGTGCTCTGTATACTGCTATATGGTGACTCTGTATACTGCTATCTGGGGCTCTGTATACTGCTATCTGGTGACTTTGTATACTGCTATCTGGGGCTCTGTATACTCCTATCTGGTGACTCTGTATACCCCTATCTGATGACTCTGTATACCCTATCTGTGATGCTGTATACCCTATCTGGTGATGCTGGGCTGTATACTTCTGACACAAGTGGTGCCCCCCCATCCTAAAATTTCACCAGCCACCACTGATGAAGAGACTCAATTTTGAAAGATTCCAGATTTATGTAACGGTTCAGTTTCTTTAGGTCTATTACCAGTCTCAAGCCCCCATTCTTTTTGGAGACGAGAAAGAGAGCGGAGTAGAAACCAGAGAACCTCTCTGCCAGAGGAACTGAGATCACTGCCCCTTAGGCCTGTTGAGAAACTAAGAAGTGATGTAGCACTTCTGCTTTCAGAGGAGAACTCGGAATCCTTGTGGGTGACAAGTAATCTTGAGGGGGGTGACCTGTAAAGGTCCAAAAGTGGCCAAAATGAAGCGTAGAGACCACCCATGGGTCCTTGCATCTGTGCTGCCAGATTTTGAGGGCTGGGAAGGACCTTGATTGTCTTTAGAAAGGTTACCTGTGTGCCCCTCCACATCTTTTTTGGGGTACCTGTCCAGTCCGAATTGCCTAAAACCTATGTTTGTTAAAGGTTGGGCCTTGGATGGAAAAATTCATGATTTTCTCTTCCTTCTGTCTTACATAGTTACTTAGTTAGTCAGGTTAAAAAAAGACACAAGTCCATCTAGTTCAACCAAAAAAAAAAAAATAGAAAAATTATATATAACCATACAATCCCATATACAATATAATCCTTCACCTACAGTTGATCCAGAGGAAGGCAAAAAACCCCAGCAAAGCATGATCCAATTTGCTATAGCGGGGGAAAAAAAATTACTTCATGATTCCCCGAGAGGCAATCGGATCACCATGGCTCAACTTTACCTAAAAATGTTAGTACCAAGTTATATTATTTACATTAAGGAAAGAATCCAGGCCCTCTTTTAAAGCATACCGTGCTGGCCAAAACCACCTCTTTTATTTGTACATGTCCCCCCTTAATCTCCTCCTCTCAAGAGAGAATAAATTCAGTTCCTCTAATGTTTCCTCATAACTGAGCTCCTCCATGCCTCTTATTAGTTTGGTTGCCCTTCTCTGCACTTTTCCAGTTCCCCGATATCCTTTTTGAGAACTGGTGCCCAAAACTGAACTGCATATTCCAGATGAGGTCTTACTAATGATTTACACAGGGGCAAAATGAGGTCTCTATCTCTGGAGTCCATACCTCTCTTAATACAAGAAAGGATTTTGCTTGCTTTGGAAACTGCAGCTTGGCATTGCATGTCATTATTAAGCTTATGATCTACCAAAACCCCCCAGTTCCTTCTCCACTATGGATTCCGAAGGTGTACTCCCACCAGTATGTGCGATGCATGCATATTCTTAGCCCCCAAATGCATAACTTTACATTTATCAATATTAGACCTCATTTGCCACATAGTCGCCCAATTAGACAGTCCATTGAGGTCTGCTTGTAAGTTGGAGACATCCTGTAAGGACATTATTCCACTGCATAGCTTGGTGTAATCTGGTGTCATCTGTCTTGAGGCAGAAGCCCTGTCTTTCCCCCTGTCACCCGGGAAATGGCTTTTTCAAGTTTTTCACCAAAGAAAGCCTTGCATTTGAACGGGATCTTACACCAATTTTGCTTGGATGCAGCATCCGCTGACCATGGCTTTAAAGGGCTCTCTTAGCCATGACTATATAAAGCATAGCATTGGCTGAGCATCTGATGATGTCAACAGACGCTTCTCCAACAAAATCTGCGGGAAAGTTAGAGTTCCTCCAGTGCCTTTATTATGTCTTCCTTAGGGACTCCTTGCTGAATTGCTGTCTCTATGTTGTCTGTCCATACCCTAATGGCATTGGACACTGATGCTAACGTAATTGTCGGTCTAAAGTCTCCTCCAGCTGGCTTTCTTTAAATCAGTGTCAATACTTCTATCCAATGGGCCTTTAAAAGAGGTTGAATAATCCATGGGTAAGATTACATTTTTGGCTAAGCGTACCACCGCTGCGTCAATTACCGGAGGGTGGTTGATCATGACTGCATCCTCTTCTGCTCCTGGTTATGAGACTGCTGTAGTCCCAAAAGGCCCCCAGAAGGGACTCCTCACCCTATTAGCGCTTTTAGCAGCCCAGGACTGAGGTCTGCATCTGAGAGAGGCTGAACCCAGATGGACGCTGCATGAAACAGAGGTAAGGACTATCGTATTTTTGTCACTGTGAGGTATGAGGAGAAAAAGGAGAATGATGGGGGAGTCCTTAACCTTTTCTTTTATAATATTCACTGTCCTTAGGGAGGAGCCAAAGGCGGAGCGTATCACTAGTATGCTGCCATGAATGCACCAGGAAAAAGTTTTGCTTATATGTAGCCAATGGCCCCCTAATGGGTGGCTGGTTATTGTGGTTCACCTGCTCACAACTGCCCTCAATCACACTCCTACTGACATCCGGAGTCAGAAAACAGACTTGCTCTTTGCTTTTGTTGTTTTTATTTGGGGATTTAACTTGGATAGGGATTGGGGTAGTTATGGGATGCCCAAGGATCAACAGTTCTGTACACGGGACCACTATACACTTTCCAGTATATACATTCCTCTCCAGCACACTTCTTGCTTCTTTCACAACTCCTGGTTCCTCTCTCCTGCACAACTCTTACTTAGCACTGGTGAGGCCGGAAGGAAATTTACCAGGCCTCAAAACAGTCATAGTCGGCCTAGTTAGCACATGTGAGACCTGATGTAGATTTACCAGACCCCCTGGACCGCCCTTTGCAGGCATGGGGTTGAGGTTCTCCTTGTGTAGAAAGTTAGTTTGTTGGTGCTAGCTAGCCATGATGGACTACATCTCCCAGCCCATCTGCACACTGCCCATGACACTAGGTCCCAGTCTCCTCCTGCGCTTCTTCCAGACTGTTTTCCCCCCAATCTGCTTTGTGCATCTCTACGTCCCTGGGCTGTGTCACTCGCCTACACCTGTTACTTGTAGTTCCTCCTGGAGATCTCTCTGATAGTGTTCTCTCCCGCTGTCCTCTTTCCACTCACCCTTGTTCCTTTCCAACAGGATCTCACTCTCTCCCCCTGGCCGCACATGAGCTGTCCCCTGACAGCCTCCACACTATTCAATCTCTGTCACTTTCACCCGAACCCCCCCCCCACAGTATTTAAGGAGGCCTGCCTCCTGCCAATCCAGACTGGGGATTGTTCAGGGCCACACCTTCTCTTCTCATCCCCTTTTCCAGAACTTTCTGAAGAAGAGGGGAGGAGTAACCAAGGGTGTTGCTTCCTGCAGTCTCCAAGTCTCCAGCCCTCCCTGGGCCACTCCCCTGGCCAGAATCAAAACAATCAGGGTCAAGCCTAACTAAATTTACCTACTCTAACACCAAAAATCCTTAACTAGCACCTACCTAATGTAGAGGGTGCTACATATAGTTCTACTTTAATTGTTAGTGCAAATAATAAAAATTATCACAGCTGGTACCTAACTGAATTATTGATAAAACTGAACTCATGGATAAGCAAATATGTTCTAAATACAAGAGACATATGTATTCTTATTGAATCTTAAGCCTCGTACACACGATGCAACGGTCGTACAACCGAATGGCCAAAATCGTATGTTGGCTGTTGTATCTAGCGTACTGACGTGCACTAATCGATTGTACGACCAAGCCGAATGTAGTGACGTGCTACGAGCGTATAAAGAGGAAGTTCCATTATTGTGCACCACCCTTTGGACCCCTTCATCTAATTTTGTGTTAGTTGAAGTTTGGTGAGCGTTGATTAATGACTTTCAGATCGTTCCTGACCGTTCATTCGTCAGCCAGCCATGTTGAGATCTAGAGAGAGAAATCTTGCTATTGGTGGCCTAGGAGTCCTGGCTTGGACCCAAAACCAACGCAAGAGAAGGAGGGAGAGGAGTTGTTGGACCAAAAATTGGTTACTTACCCGTGATCAATTTGGTCATATGGCTTTAGTCAGGGAGATCCAGGAGAATAACCCTAATGATTTCAGGAATTATCTTCGGATGACGGATCCCTGCTTTAACCACCTCTTGGCATTGCTGTCCCCCTATATCCAGAAGCAGGACACATGCATGCGCCTAATGTCTGCAATGTTGGCCCTCTCTCTCTATTTATTTACTAAGATCTTCCTTATTCTTACTCTTTTCTTCCACTTCTGGAGTCCACGGGGTCTACAGCCAGAGACATTTATACATCACCCCTCCTTTTTTCCACCATGATGCTAAACTGGTTGTCCTTAAATGTTCAGGGTATGAATTCCCCCCAAAAACGGGTGAAGGTTTTCACGTATCTCAAAAAGCAACACATTTATATAGCATGTTTACAGGAGACTCATTTTTCTTCTTCCTCTTGTCCAAGGTACTTTCATGCCCATTAGTCTCAGGTGTTTCTTGCAAATGCTCCGACAAAGCAAAGAGGGGTCCTCATAGCCTTCTGCAACTCTGTTCCGTTTCGTTGCACTATACAGATAGCTGACCCGAACGGTACATACCTTTTGCTTCAGGGTTCCATCCAAGATACTGAGTTCACTATCATGACTTATTATGCTCCTAATACTAAACTTGTTGACGTCTCACCAACTCCTCTTGGCGGGAGACTTTAATGTGACCCTGAATCCCTTCCTGGATAAGTATCCCTCGGAAAAAGCAGCACTAGATACAAGAAAATTTTCCCTTGCAGTCCCATGATCTGGTGGACCTTTGGATGGAATTCCACCCAACTGGTAAAGATTACACTTATTACTCCCATCCTCATCATTCTCATTCAAGAATTGATCATATGTTTATGCTACGTAAACATCTTCCCCTGGTGTGCTCCACATCTATTGTGGCAGCCCTTGATCGTACCATGACCCTGTTCTAGTTGTTTGTCGTTCCCTCTTATACAGGCCTCAATTCTTCTGTTGGGTAATGAATGATTCCCTTTTGTCTCTTAAGGACATTCAGGCAGATTTCTTGAAATCCTTGAAGGAATATTTTGATATTAATTCTGCATCTGTGTCCTCTCCAGTGACTCTTTGGGAGGCATATAAGGCAGTGCTTAGGGGTCACATCATCCAACTAGTTTTGAAATGCAAACGAGAGCGCCAGAAACTCCAGTGTGATTTAGAATATGAGCTAATCTATTTTTAAACAATCTCCTACTCCCGCCAATTGTAGACTACTGGACCAGGCTCGCACAGAATTAGATCTATGTCTTACGGATAGTGCTGAACGCACTCTACGCTGGTCACGTCAAAGATAGTATGCCAAAGCGAACAAACCAAATGCGATGCTGGCCAATCAGTTATGCACCTTTACCCCTAAGTTCACCCCCATCACTTTACATACCCACCATAACATTCTCACTAGCAACCCAACCAAGATCCTAGACAAATTTTGTTATAGACTAACCACATTATACTTGGCCCACAACCAAACAAGCAATTGGGACATAGAAACCTTTTTGCAACCCCTCACACTCCCTACATTATCTACGGCACATACAGCCCTTATGAACCCTGATATTCAAATATCAGAGTCTTACAATGCATTAAGGAGTTGAAAGTTGGCAAAAAACCTGTCCCTGATGGCTTTACGACACTTTTTTATAGAAATTTGGCAGATAATTTGGCCCCCCATCTGACAGATATGTATAACTCAGTCAAGAATGGGCGACATTTTTTGTCTGATCTCTTGACCGCTAATATAGTCATGTTGCCAAAACCCGACTGTGATCACTCTTCATGGGCCAATTTTAGACCCATCAATAAACATAGAAATGGAAATTCTTACTAAGATCTTGGCCAATCGTTTAAATTCATTCCTCCCTCACTTAATCAAAAAAGACCAGGTCAGGTTTGTTTGTCAGCGCCAGGCAGGAGACGCAATTCAGATGAATCGTACAGCTGCAACATATTGCTCACCACCGTTCTTTGGAGATGATGCTCTTATCACTCGACGTGAATAAAACCTTCGACACACTGTCGTGGTCCTATTTGATGTCTGTGCTTCGCCACTATGGCTTTAGCGAATCCTTCCTACACTGGTTACTGGTGCTGTATGACACCCCCCAGGCAAAAATTAAATATTATGGGTTTGAATCCGTCATTTTCCCTATCAGGAGAGACACCCGTCAAGGATGCACGCTCTCGCCACTTTATTCCCGGATGATATCCTGATATCTCTAATATCCCCCAGAGTCTCTCTGTCCAACCGATTATCTCTCCTCAATGTCTTTGCGTCCTTCTCAGGCTTGTATGTTAATCCAACCAAATCTAAAGCTATGCCGGTTAACCTCCCAACCTCTGAATTAACCTCTCTGAGAGATGCTTTCCCGTTCCAGTGGTTTTCTTCTTTGCCCTATTTAGGCATCTGGCTCACCCCAAATTATGATGGCTTATACCAGGCCAATTTCCCACCTCTGTTCCAAAAATTAACCGACCCATTCCTCTGGCTTAATATCTCCTGTTTATTCAGCAATTATTTCCTCTAGAAAACCTCAGGTGTGACTCTATCATCAGCAATGGGAAGCAGATTTAGGGAAGAAATTAGATCCAAAGGATTGGCAGACCATGACAACTGCCCTCTCTAAAAGTTCTAAGAATGTTCTCATACTGGAGAATGCCTATAAAGTACTGTATAGATGGTACTATATGCCGGCTACGCTGGCGCGATTTATTCCTTCCTATTCCCCTTTGTGTTTCCGCGGATGCTCCCAGGAAGGCACCATGGGACTTTTCTGGTGGTCCTGTCCCAAGGTATGCATACTATGAATCAGAGTATATGCCCTCCTTCGTAACATGTTTCATATTACTATTAAACGGGATCCCTATGAGGCCCTTCTCCATAAGCCGATAGTCGAACTGCTCTGTCCGGAACGCAAGCTGGCTTTGCATCTTTTAACTGCGGCTAGGCTGACTATTGCGAGGGCTTGGAGGACCCCTGTACTTAGTTTTGAAGCAGTTAAGAGCCGAATTAATGATATCATGGTCAATGAAAAACTGACACACTAGTCTCAGACACCTACAATAAATTTCTCAGAGTGTGGCAGCCTTGAATTGCTTATACCCAACCATCTAGATTCAACAACCAGCTCCTTTCAATTTGATGACTTTCTGGTGTTGACCCGTTGGACTCCTCTCTCTTCTTCCCCCCTTCCTTTTCTTCCATCCCCCTCTTTTGACTTCACTTCTTCCTCTACTTTTCCCTCTATACTACTGTTCTTTTTCTGTTCCTCGTGTTATGTACTTTTATCCTTAAAGCCCATTGGGCTGTTGGGCAGTGATTAGGTACGGATGGTTACACTGAAAGTATCCCCCTAAGACTGGAGGGAGTATTCCTTTATGTGGATACTCAACTTTATAAAGTAACGGCCTGCTTTAAACTGCCATATCTTATAACTAGGAATCTTGAGCTTTCTTCACCAAAGGCTTTCCAACATTCGCCATGATGCTAATTGGAATTTGGAAGCTCTGTCTTCATCTTGATGCATCCTTTCAAAGGAATTTTATTTTTTTTTCTGCTTTTGTCATATGGAATGTAACCGTCTCATTGTTAACCTAATTTACCTGTTCAATTTCTCTACTAAAACCTTTTGTAAAAGAAATATAAATTGCGAAACAACACTTGCCACAGAAAGGATAAAGGAAACTTCAATTTTATGCGTATATTGATTGGTTTGCACAAAAGTTATCGCATTTACAAACTATGGGATATATTTAGAGACTTTTAATTTTTTTGTTTTTACTGGTAATGGCGGGACTGTGACATAGAGGCGGACAAATCTAACCCCAAATTACACTTTTTGAGGACCAGTGACATTATTGCATTGATCAGTGCTATAAAAATGTAGTGATCAATGTATAAATGAAACTGGAAGGGAAAGAGTTAACTCTACGGGGCGATCATGGGGTTAAGTGTGTTCCCTGGGTGTGTTCTAACTGTAGGGGGGATGGGTAGGCAGGGTCATGACAGAGATCACTGTTCCCGATGACAGGGAACAGAAGATCTCTGCCATGTCATCCGGCAGAACGGGGATCTGCCTTGTTCCCGCAGTGCACATCAAGCGCCCACAATATCTCATGCACGGACCACTGTACAGCTACGGCGATTCGCGCAGGAGAGCCGACCTTCCGCCGTTGTTTGACGGCGGCTGGTCGGCAAGGGGGAAGAAAAGTGACTTTGAACATGGCATGGTTGCTGGTGCCAGACAGGCTGGTCTGAGTATTTCAAAAACTGCTGATCTACTGGGATTTTCAAGCACAACCATCTGTAGGCCGTTGTGCCTTGTTGAGGTCAGAGGAGAATGTGCAGACTGGTTTGAGATGATAGAAAGGTAACAGTAACTCAAATAACCACAACCAATGTATGCAGAATACCATCTCTGAGCGCACAACACATTGAATCTTAAAGCAGATGGGCAGATGCAGGTCTTGCTGCTGCATGGGCAAGACTTGAACAAACCTATGGTAGCTCTGAAGCCATAGAAAGTGCTCTATTCAAAAAACTGCAAAACTTTCCAAAAATAGGAAACAAAGATCACTGCAAGCTTCAAAAACTAAGTAACCTCCTCATGGAGCTACAATTGGCAAAGGCAGACCCTCGTCAACATGGGCTAAGCTATCTGGACACTGCCCATGGCGTGAACCCAGTGGTGTCTAAACTGCCATACAACCTGCAGGAGAAATGGGCACAACAGGGCTCAAGATATAAAATAGACTTTAACGTATTCTTTCCTTCATTCTCATATTTTTGCAGGTTCATCAGTGAACAAGCCTGGACGAGAAATGATCCCAGCTTCAGCTTCAGTGAGTCTAGCTTGCCTGTGTCATCATCATCATCATCATCAAGGTATGATAACAAAGCAGCTAAACACAGAGACTTATATAGAGCAGTATCTGCTAAAAAGACAGACATCTCACCTCCCGTATCCTCTCCCGCTCACCAGATTGATTCGGGTGATAGAGATAAAGATCCAAATCGTCAGTGCCCTATTCACAGAGAACCTCACCCTCTAAAGAAATGTTGTGGGCTTAGGGCAAAGACTGTCCAAGAATGCAGGGAGATTCTCCAGGAACTTGGAGTATGCTATTGGTGCTGTGCTTCCTATGACCATTTTGCTAAAAACTGTCAAGTTGACATCAAGTGCACAGAATGCAGTAGCAACAAACATGTTACAGCTATGCATCCTGCTCCACTTCCAGACAATCCACAGCAGCCATCTACATTGGACCCTGCATCAAATCATGGCGGAGAGCAACAAAGCCATGCTCCAGTCATTACAAACATTTCTTCTTCATGTACCGAGGTCTGTGGAGAAGGATCAAGCCACAAATGCTGTGCTAAGGTATGTCTAGTCAAAATATATCCAAAGGATCAACCTGAGAAAGCTACCAGGATGTATGCCATTAAAGATGAGCAAAGCAACAAATCCCTGGTTAAGCCTAGATTCTTTGAGATCTTTGGCATAAAAGGACATGCAACACCATATACTCTCAACACTTGTTCTGGTCGTGTAGAAACCTCCGGCAGAAGGGCCGACGGGTTCATGGTCTCCCATATCAAGGCAAAGAATGGCATACCCTTGTCAACATATGTTAAGTGTGACCAAATACCAGACAACAGGGAAGAAATTCCTACTCCAGAAGCTGCATATCACCAACCCCACTTAAGGCGCTCCATACGCACAGAGACTTGATCTAGGCTGGGTAATAGTGGGCGATGTATGCTTAAACAGAATGTGAATGCCATCTGAGATTAACTCCTTTAAGACTCACATGCTAAGAAATGGGCATGCATCTCACTTTAGACCATGCCCTCATCATTATGAAGTAAAAGAGAAGCCTCTTGACATCATCCAGGTATCTGATGTTACTCCCATCCCCTATGATGACAACCTAGGTAGCACAGTGTTTTGTTCCACACGTGATGACAACAGAATAGCCTTGTCAGTTGAAGATAGAGAGTTCATCGCAATAATGGACGGTGAACTCTACAAAGATGAATCTAACAGCTGTGTTGCACCGTTACCTCTTCGTGCTACAAGAGTCAGACTGAATAATCGTGAAAAAGCTTTATCCAGATTCAACTCACTTCAGCGAACATTAAAGAACAGGTCTGAAATGAAGGAACATTTCATTGCATTTATGAAAAAGATCATTGACAATGATCACGCTGAGCCAGCTCCACCTCTTCTTGAACATGCCTTTCTTTGGAGCGTATCACCCACGTAAGCCAAAGCAAATCAGGGTAGTATTTGATTCCAGTGCCAAGCATCAAGGTGTATCCCTGAATGATGTTCTTCTTACTGGTCCTAACCTAACCAACAACCTTGTAGGAGTGCTTATGAGGTTCAGAAGAGAGTCAGTTGCCATAACTGCTGACATTGAACAAATGTTCCATTGCTTTATAGTAAGAGAAGACCATAGGAACTTCCTAAGATTTCTGTGGCACCGTGACAACAACATAAACAATGAAGTGATTGAATACCGCATGAAAGTACATGTATTCAGAAACAGTCCCTCACCTGCTGTTGCAACATATGGTCTACGAAGGACTGCCCTGGATGGAGAAAGAGAGTATGGTGCAGATGCTCGACACTTCGTTGAGAGAGACTTTTACGTGGATGATGGACTCAAATCCTTACCCACAGATGAAGACGCCATAGACCTGCTCCAAAGGACTCAAGGCATTCTTTCTGAGGCCAACCTCAGACTTCATAAGATTGCCTCAAACAGTGCTGCTGTGATGAAAGCCTTTCAGCCTGGTAAACATGCCACAGGCTTTAAAGATTTAAATCTGGGAATGGATATGCCTCCTGTTCAGAGAAGTCTTGGCTTATGGTGGAACTTATTTAAAGACACCTTTGGCTTTCAAGTCAGCTCTGCAGACAAGCCATTCACCAAACGTGGTGTCCTGTCAGTGGTGAACAGTCTATACGATCCACTGGGATTCGCGGCTCCCATCACCATACAAAGTAAATCCTTATTAAGATAACTATCAGAGACTATTCAAGATTGGGATGCTCCGCTACCAACAGACAAACATTCAAAGTGGAAGCCCTGGAAACAATCTCTACATGCCTTAGATAGAATTGATATACCATGCTGCTACACTTCAAGTCCCCTTGCTGCAAGTCAGAGAAAGGAGATTCACATCTTCTCAGATGCATCCACTGAGGCCATAGCAGCCGTTGCTTACCTCAAGGTAAGAGACTCTCACAATCAAACCCATGTAGGGTTTCTGTTTGGCAAAGCTAAGTTAGCACCTAAGCCTGAACACACAATACCCAGGCTTGAACTTTGTGGGACTGTACTAGCCGTAGAAATTGCAGAAATTGCGTGAGTTAGACATTCGAATAGATGACATCAAATTCTACAGACAGCAAAGTTGTTTTGGGTTACATATACAATCGGACAAAACGCTTCTATTTCAGCAACCGTGTAGAAAGAATCAGAAAATCCTCAAGGCCTGAACAATGGCATCATGCTCCATCGGAGCAAAACCACTTGCCGACGGCTGATCGGCATTTGACGGCGACAAAGTGGCTCTGTAACGCGAATCGCCGTCATACCATGGCGGCTGCGATCACGAGCCGGGTTGCGCGCGCGCGCCCCCTAGGCGCGGGCGCTGCAACAGCATTTGTTACAGGGCCTTTCAATCTACAGGGCCAGGCCAATGATTTTTGGCCTGGCCCTGTAGATTGCCCCTGCCAATGAAATGTTCCTCTGCCTCTGTAAATGTAAACAGAGGCAGAGGAAGTTAGCTCCACTTCCTCCCTGAAGCCCTTTTCCGTTTCAGCGAGGAAGAAGAAGCATCAGAAAAGTAAGTTGCACAATCGCCACACTGACACCAGGTCACATAGGCACATTTAACCCCTTGATCACCCCCTGATCGCCCCCCAGTTAACCCTTTCACTCCCTGTCACCCCCTGTCACAGTATCACATAGTGTCCGTCTCCTTGTAAAGTAACCGTCCCCGTTAGATGTCCCGGTCCGGTTTTTAGTAACCGGACCGGGACATCTAACTTTCCGGGACATTGTTTACGACAACGTCGCGGGCGCGGATCCCCCGCGCGCGCGCGTTGGGCCGAGCACTAGCGTCGGCGGTACCATACTGCCGCTAAGCG
>BLSH010509660.1:778109-789462 GCA_018402905.1 Glandirana rugosa
ATATGAGCTCATATATGCCATCTATAATATCCAGTTGGTCAAAGTTTCCCCCCTCACATATACTAATGTGCCACAAACAGGAAGTTAATATCACCAACCATTCCCATTTTATTAAGGTGTATCCATATAAATGGCCCACCCTGTATACATTACCCAAAATTCATAAATCCATCACACATCCACCTGGTTGACCTATAATATCTACCGTATATACTCGAGTATAAGCCGAGTTTTTCAGCACATTTTTTGTGCTGAAAAAGACCCCCCTTGGCTTATACTCGAGTCAGTGTCTGTGGGTGATGAGTAGATTCACATTAAACAGAGCCGTGCTGCTTCTAAGAGCCGTTCTATGCATGTAACTGTGACTAATCACATTGGAATGTAGAGAATGCTGAGAGAGCTGTCAGATTTTCATCTTGATGTCGGGGAGGTGGGCGGGACACACTGATGTTAGCTGTTCAGTCCCGCCCACCTCCTGATCTCAGTGAAGATCTGCAGCTCTCTCTCAGCATTCTCTGCATTCCAATGTGATTAGTCACAGTTACATGCACAGAACGACTCTTAGAAGCAGCGTGGCTCTGTTTAATGTGAATCTACCTTACTCATCCCTTATGTGTTCTGGCTACAGTCTCTGTCCTGGCTAAAAATCCCTGTGTCCTGGCTATAATCCCTGTGTTCTGGCTCCCTGTCCCTGTGTTCTGGCTACAATTCCTGTGTTCTGGCTCCCTGTCCCTGTGTTCTGGCTGCTGCATTTCCCACCCTAGGCTTATACTCGGGTCAATAACTTTTCCCAGTTTTTTTGTGGTAAAATTAGGTGCCTCGGCTTATATTTGAGACGGCTTATACTCGAGTATATACGGTAGTTCTGAAAATGCCAGCTGCCTAGTTAATAGCTTTTTAAATCCTCATGTCACCTCTCTTTTTTCCTATATAATGGACACCATTAAACTGTCGTTATCCAGACTGGAGACGAGATATTGATACAGTATCACACTATGTGGAGTCTTCTATTTTTTATATATCTTGGCATGGAGCTCCACTGATGATCTTCTAATGCTACTTCCTGGTATACTGTGAGCCTTCCGCCATACACCATCTGTGGCCATCAAAGACGAGGCCTGGGCTCTCTTCCAGTGGTTTATAAATCCAAATAAGTGCTGATTGACCCCCCTGAGTAAGGGTGGTCGCTGGCTTTCTGGTAAGCCTCCAAATTTTGCTTTGGTAATGGTTGTCACTCCGATGGGCATTTTGATCTTCACTTTCAGCACAAATTCTTCTATGGGATCTTATTTAGGATCTTTAGCCTGAAATTAGCTTGTGTAACATAGCACTTTACATATACATAATATAACATTGGTTTGAGGGGCCTGAAACGCCCTCTATGATTTTTTTTTGGCTTTTTTCCATTGATATATGCACACTGAATTGACTGCACAGTATTGCACTGTATATGTACATTTAAGTTATTGCACAGTACTGCATTTTTATTTGCATTTGATTAGCACTGCACTTTATTTATATATGTTTAGTGTGCCTGGTATCTGGGTCATGATATACAGCTGCCTGATTTCTTGATTTCAAGGGCAGATATATTTTTTCTTTCTTTTATAAACATCTGATGGAAATGGCGATTAGCCGACACCTAGGTCTGTACCATAACTTCATTATAAATATGATCAAATTTACAACCCTAGAACATGTACCCACACAGGGGCGTAGCTACAGAGGGTGCAGGAATTGCAATTGCTACCCGGCCCCATGCTGCAGGGGGCCCGTGTGCCCCCCCCCCCTGTACGTAGGGCTGGTGCCAGCTTGAGCCAGTAAAGGCAGCTGGGTGGGTTGTAGTATGAGCACCTGAGTGGCTGGAGGAAGGTATGGGTAGCAGAACTCCCTGTTTTTCTGCACTGGCTGCTAATCCCACACCCGCGTCTCTTCGGCCGCCTCCTCTGTTCCCTCTCTCCTTCCCCATACAGCACACAGAGGCATTGTGCAGCCCTATGAGAGCCGGCTCTCCGGAGGATGCTGCAAGCTTGTCTCTCAGCCCCACCCCCATCCTTTCCCCATCATACATACAGATCTCCCTTGGAGAGTGATGTGGCCTCCCATGCTGATCAGCCCTGTCTGTGCTGCTGGAGCCCAGCAGACCATGGATACATGCTTGGAGGGCGGCCGGCTGCAGCACAGAATACATCCTATTAGTGCCTGCGCTCCATCAAATTGACCCTGCAGCTTAGTCACGGTGAGTGAAACGACTCATGCCCCACTCCATCTGCCCTGGGGACAAGACCCCCATCTGCCCTGGGGGCAGGGAGCTCATCTAACCTGGGGACAGCAGGGCCCCATCTGCCCTGGGGCCAGGGACCCCCATCTGTCATGGAGACAGGGACCCCCATCTGCCCTGAGGACAGGGAGTCCATCTGCCCTGAGGACAGGGAGCCCATCTCTCCTGGGGACAGGGACCCCATCTGTCCTGGGAACAGGGCTCCCACCTGCCCTGGGGAAGTGGGTTCCCATCAGCCCTGGGGACAAGGACCCCATCTGCCCTGGGGAAAGGACCCCATCCCCCACTTGGGAATTTGGGGGGGTGTACCAGCGGGGGTCACTGGATGCCGGGGGGTACAGCAGTACCAGCATGGGGTGGCTGGAGGACAGAGAGGGGTCTAGCAGTGGTTTGGCTGGAGGATGGGGGGGGGTTCCATCAGTACCAGTGCGGGGGCCACTGAAGATGGTGGGGAAGGAAACAACAGTATCAGCAGGGTGGCTGGAGGCCGGGGGGGTACAGAAGTATCAGCGTGGGGTGGGTGGAGGACAGGGTGGTCTAGCAGTACCAGTGTGGGCTGGCTGGAGGACAGGAGGGGTCTAACAGTACAAGTATGGGATGGCTGAGGACGGGGGGGTCTAGCAGTACCAGTCCCTCCTCCTATCCAGCTTTTCTCCACTGCCCCCTGTGTGCTCTCCAGCCTCCCTGTGCTTTTTCCCGGACCCGCCTCATCCTCTGCTGCTCTGCCGGCTTCCCCGCCCCCTCTCTCGCCAGCTGCTGTGGGGGATCTTTCAAGATGGAGAGCAGGGAAGGGGCAGGCAAATTAGTATTTTTCTGAATGGAGAGTCAGTGATCCATACAGATCACCGACTTTGTCCATTCATAACTGTGGCATAGTAAACTTTGTTTACTATGCTTCAGTTTATGAATGGAGAGGAATCTCTTTACAGACATATTCCTGTCCATTTATTCTGTGTAGCTGAAGCTGCAGAGGAGGAGCTTGAGGGCTATGTCCTCAGTCTCCTTCTCTGTCTCAAAGGGGAAACATCGGAGGTCTGTTTAGGCCCCTAAAAAAACAATACTGTAAAGAAAAATAATAAATAAAATAACAAAAATAAAAAAAGGACTGACACCAGTGAGGGAACTACAGGGGTCACAAAGGTCATATTTTGGATCGGGCCCTGGAGTTCCAACACTGGGCTCGGGGGGAAGAGCCCAGGTTGTGGGGCAGGGGGGCCCTTCATGGTTTTTTGCACTGGGGCCCTGAAGGTTTTAGCTACGCCACTGTACCCACACATGCTAGAGGCGGCAATATAGATCAAGCTCTATTGCAATTGGAAACTCACTGGATCTGTGATTTAAAAGCCACTAACTATCCAGGCTTGAAGGAAACTGTGAGCTTTAAGCCCTTCTTATGACTTATGTCATACCATGGAACCATCTTCCCATTCATCCCCACTAACTGCCACCAAATTGTTATATGGAATTGTTCAATTAGTGAACTCTAGTATGTGAGATTCCTAGAAAAACTGTGCAATTCCATATTTTATCAGTATACTCTTTGATATTCTGTATGTTAACGGTGGTTTCATGTATTCATACATGTCTGATGTATTTTTATTTTGATAGTTTTTTGCTCTGTTGTGCACTACACTGACCACTATTGTGTTCGGGGTTAGTGCAGCCTGTCCTATGCAGCTCCATCATTTGGGTGAGCGGCTCGCTTTCCGCTTCTTAGCTGGGCTGGTGGACTTGCCAAATGTGATTGTATTTTTTTATTTTTTATGCAGGATTTTATTCCTATCAATGCCATTGTTGGGCAGTCCCGCATCCCCCTGTTAGGTCATCACCTCCAATGTTGAGTTGCCTCCCTCGAACATCTGTGGGTTTAACATCCAGATCTTCTTGCATTGGGTCTGATTCAGACACCAATCACTCCTAGCTGCCTACCATTGGCCTGTGTTGTGCAATCTGGGCAAGATGTTGTGCTGCCATTAGTTATAACATCTGTCCCTTATTCGGGTATCTCCTTCTTCTGGCGATGCCGTCCTGTAGAGTTGTCCCTAGGGCTTATAGGCAGTGTAGTTGGAGAAGGGATCTAGTCCTCGACGCATGTGCGGTTGCCCTGTCACGTCCACATTGGGAGGCACATAAAGCCGGCCATTCCAGCATCCTCTTCGCTGGGACGGTGTGGGCGATCTTTACACGCTGTTATGACATCTTAGGTGAGATATGTAGCTGTTCATGTTAGCTACTTTGTTACCATATTTGTTTATTTTTCCGCATCTGCTCCTCTGTATTGATTGAGGACAAAGTGCCATAGTCTAAACATTTTGTAGCTAAATCTAGTGTATCTTTGAAGATAATTTGTATATCTGTTACTATGGTTCTTTAGAAGCAATTAGAGCTGTATAGACTAGCCAAGCTCAGATAATTTGTTTGTTTCTTCCAAGTGGCACTGGGCTTTCAACCAAGCCTTTTAGATTAATTATGGATGCAGTTTCCTATACGTGTCTGGATGTTGGTGCCTGCTTGGGCACTAGGGATGGGCGAACAGTTCGGCCTGAACTTTTGATGTTTGGATGTTCGGCGGATAGCCAAACAAACGGGATGTTCGACCGTTTGTTTGCCCCCCCCGAACGAACTAGAACATTATGGGGCAACTTTGCCGCTGCGGAGCGCCCCTAATGCATTGTGCGGCAGACAGCGCGCACAGCTCCTACCCGTTGCAAGGGCACCCACCGTCTGCTGACTGTTTGCTTTGACAGTTTATTTGGCAGGGCGGGGCCACCCGGCAACGTAAGCGGCTGACCCCACCCCTTCTGACGTCATGTGACCTCAGAGGGGGCAGGTCACGTGCTTATGTCAACGGGTGGCCCTGTCCTTCCATATAAACTGTCCAAACAAACAGCAAGAAGACGGCGGGAGCCTTCCCATTGAGGAGGAGCTGTTGCGGCTTTTTTTTTTTTCAGGTCCGTCGCTCGCCGTGATTGACGATGGATTACAATGGGGGGACACTTATTTTTTTTTCTTGATTTTTAATAATGGACTTGTCCCTAATTGTCTCCTGTGGGTTTTGACACTTTTTGGTGAATTAGCAGGGGTACGATGTACCCGATACTAATTCACATGTGGGGGCGTGATCTGGGGGCAGATTCTGTTAAGCTCCCCGCCCGCAGACCCCCACAACCACAGCCCAGGGTTGTGGGGAAGCAGCTCTTGCCCTGCTCGCCTGTCCCCCCCCCCTATCCTGGCCGGCCAGGTTGCATGCTCGGATAAGGGTCTGGTTTAGATTTTAGGGGGGACCCCACCTCAATTTTTTTTTAAATCTTGGTGTGGGGTTCCCCTTAAAATCCAAACCAGACCTGAAGGGCCTGGTATGGACTGGGGGAGCACCCTACGTAAATTTTTTTTTTTGTATATTGCCAGGAGCCGGAAATACATTATAGCCACGAGTGGTTTTAAATGATAATTTTTCCGTTGGAACTGTCATTTTGCTCTGGCTATTTTCTACACATCACAGAAATGCCCCCTTTTACAGGCAGACTAAGGGGACCCCCCCAGGCACAATATTTAAAAGAATATTTCTTTTTTTTTTCCACTTTAAGCATTATAAAAATCACTGCTCCTTTAAAAATTATGTTTTTTACAACCTTATTTTTCATTGATACATGTCCCCTAGGGCAGGACCCGGACCCCTATAACCATTGTATGCCCAATTACTTGCATATAAGCCTTCAAAATGGGCTCATTTTTGACGTTCAGGTTCCATTGACTTCAATGGGGTTCGTTGTTCAGGTCCAAACTTTCGGGATGTTCGAAAGCTCTGGTGCGAACCGAACAGGGGTCCGTTCGGCCAATCCCTATTGGGCACGTCTTCTCATACACACATATATTCTTTGAGCTTGATCAGCTCATATTACAACATCATTCATTTGTTTAAAAATCTTCCCGCTTGTTTTTTCCCCTACTCTTTTAGTTTGTGTTTTTTTGGCTTTGGCCATCTGATACATGCTTAGACACCCTCATCTTCACTCTTTCATAAACCATACTCAATGTAAGTTGAAGATATTAGGCTGATATCAGCCAGTAGTTTAGACATGATTGGATGTCCACTAGACATTTAGTTACATATTTTTCATATCATTTACTTTAGCCTAATCTTTATTGTGCCTCCTGTAGTCACATGGTGTTCTTCTCCCAAAGTGGCACTCTCCTTTGGTGATCAAGTGAGTAAGCTTGGGTTAGTTGTAAACAGAGCAAACATGACATAGTGAATATTATTATTATCATAATGTAGCGCTCCCATAGTAATAGGTGTTTTTTTAAGATAGATTTTTGCTAAGAGAGGCAAATTTAGTTAGGCCTGACTGCAGTGCAGTCGAGAGGGGACACTGGGGAGCTGGAAGAGGCGGGCAGAGTTGGGGAGGCGGAGGAAGACAGTGGAAAGGGGACACTAAGTAGCCAAATGAGGCGGGCACAGCTGAGGAGGCGGAGGAGGACAGTGTGAAGGGGACACTGAGGAGCCAAACGAGGTGGGCACAGCTGGGGAGGCGGAGGAGGACAGTGGGGAGGAGACACTGGGGAGCCGGACGAGGCAGCACAGCTGGGGGGGTGGAGGAGGACAGTGGGGAGGGGACACTGGGGAGCCAAAAGAGGTGGGCACAGCTGGGGAGGTGGAGGAGAGCAGTGGGGAGGGGACACTGGGGAGCCAAACGAGGCGGGCACAGCTGGTGAGGAGGAGGAGGACAGTGGGGAGGGGACACTGGGGAGCCAGATGAGGCGGGCACAGCTGAGGAGATGGAGGAGGACAGTGGTGAGGGGACACTGGGAAGCCAGACAAGGTGGGCACAGCTGGGGAGGTGGAGGGAGGCAGTGGGGAGGGGGAGAGTGGGCTGGGGACACTGGAGAGCCGGACGAGGTGGGCACAGCTGGGGAGGTGGAGGAGGACAATGGGTAGGGGACACTGGGGAGTGGGAAGAGGTTTGCACAGCTGTGGAGGTGGAGGACAGTGGGGAAGGGACACTGGGGAGCTGGACAAGGCGGGCACAGCTGGGGAGGCGGAGGAGGACAGTGGAAAGGGGACACTGGGGAGCCATAAAAGGCAGACACAGCTGGGGAGGTGGAGGACAGTGGGGAGGGGACACTGGGGAGCCGGAAGAGGTGGGCACAGCTGGGGAGGCTGAGGGGGACAGTGGGGAGGGGACACTGAGGAGCTGGACGTGGCGGGCTCAGCTGGGGAGGCGGAGGAGGACAGTGGGGAGGGGAAACTGGGGAGCCAGAAGAGGTTTGCACAGCTGGGGAGGTGGAGGACAGTGGGGAAGGGACACTGGGGAGCCATAAGAGGCAGACAAAGCTGGGGAGGCAGAGGATGACAGTGGGGAGGGGACACTGGGGAGCCAGGCGAGGCAGGCACAGCTGGGGAGGCGGAGGAGGACAGTGGGAAGGAGACACTGGGGAGCCAAACGAGGCGGGCACAGCTGGGGAGGCGGAGGAGGACAGTGGGGAGGGGACACTGGGGAGCTGGACGAGGCAGGCACAGCTGGGGAGGCTGAGGGGGACAGTGGAGAGGGGACACTGAGGAGCCGGAAGTGGCAGTCACAGCTGGGGAGGCGGAGGAGGACACTGGGGACCTGGACGAGGCTGGTACAGCTGGGGAGGCAGAGGACAGTGGGGAGGGTACACTGGGGAGCCGGACAAGGCGGGCTCAGCTGGGAAGGTGGAGGACAGTGGGAAGGGGACACTAGGAAGCCGGACGAGGCGGGCACAGTTGGGGAGGCAGGCACCATCAGGTCTACGGACGTAGGTGAAACTATCCTGCCCGGTGAGTCTGCTCTAACCCTGATCCCTGTTGTAGTCACCCGCACCCTAAGCAAGACTAGCGCCACCCCCCCGCCGGCGGGCGGCATTGGGGGGGGTTGTTAGTCTTGCCTAGGGCACAAAATAGTCAAGCTCTGGCTCTGTATGTATGTGTGTACAGGCACATTGAAAACAATAGGCTGCATTTAGTTCAGGCAGCAGTGTGCAAGAGGCCTTCGTTTTACATAATGCAGCAACAGCCACACATGTAGGACACTCAACATTAGAGGTGATTTATTCTTCCAAAGTAATTACACCTTTGCCAATTGGTGCCAACTAGTATGCGAGTGTTTCTCTTCTCCCCCATTTTCTCTCCCTCATTCAACTTATGTGACCCAAGTGCTGATGAGAGGGGCAGAGGGAGGGGCAAACAAGGATGCTGTGCAGGCGCCCAACGTCCAGCTTATCAACTGATGTTGTAATTGGTTGTTACGACTGTTAAGCTGGCCATACACCATACAATTTTCTTATTCAATTTTCTTTAGATTTACCTTCAACTATGTAGTGCAAGGGCCTGCCTGACTGCATACAAATTGAAAGTGTTTAGGTCTGACCTCATATTATATGGTTTTGGTAAATCTAAAGGAAAATTGTAAAAAAAAATTGTATTATGTATGGCCAGCCTTAAAAGGTTATAATTGTGCACAATGAAAACCTGTGGCATTGTGTAACCAAAAGGCAGGCTTGACCCACCTGTTGGCTTGTATATGTAATTTTTGGGCAATTTTTAGGCACTTTGCCAAGGCACCCCTGAAGAAACCTAAAGGCACCCTGGTTGAAAAAGGCTGCTCTAGATGATCAGTCTTTGAACATTTGAAAAATATGAAAACAGAAGAATTTATAAGAATGGTATCTTGTATCAAATCAGAATACACAGAGCAAGATTTATGGACTGACTTTAACAGCCGAAAGGCCATAAAGTGGTTGTAAAGTCTCCAGATTTGTCACCTTAATGCATTAAGATGAAAAACCTTTTGTTGTGCAGAAGCCCCCCAGAGCCCCCCTTTTACTTACCTGAACCCGATTGTTCCAACGACGAGCACAAGCCCAGCAGCTCCAGCCGCTGTCTTGGGTCCTCATTGAATAGATTGATAGCACCAGCAGCCATTGGCTCCTGCTGCTGTCAATCAAATCCAGTGACACGGGAGTCGGAGGGGCGAGTCCTGCTGTCTGTGTCAATGGACGTCAATAAATGCAGCAGCAGGACTCGGGAGCGCGCCTACACTAGTGCCCCCAGGGAAAGCGGCTCTCTGTGGGTACACTCAAGAAGCTGAGGAGCCAGGAGCGCCAGCAAGGGACCCCAGAAGAGGTTTGGGGCAACTCAGTGCCATTTTGGATGCCACCCAGGACCACCAGGGAATGCCAGGGAAGGACCACCAAGGAAGTGCCATCTAGCATTGCCACCTATCAGTGCCCACCAGTGTCATCTATCAGTGCCCACCAGTACCACCTATCAGTGCCACCTATCAGTGCCCATCAGTGCCACCTATCAGTGCCCAGAGCCACCTATTAGTGCTCATCAGTGTCGCCTATGAGTGACCATCAGTGCCACCTATGAGTGCCCATTAGTGCCGCTTATCAGTGCCACCTATCAGTGCCCGTCAGTGCTGCTTATCAGTGCTGCCTATCAGTCCTGCATATATGCGCCTCGTCATCAGTGCCCATCAGTGCCGCCTCATCAGTGCCAATCAGTACTGCCTCATCAGTGCCTGTCAGTGTAGCCTCATCAGTGCCCATCAGTGAAGGAGAAAATGTACTCATTTACAAAGTTTTGTGACAGAAACAAAGAAAAACTTTTTTTTTTCAAAATTTTCTGTCTTATTTTATTTATAGCGCAAAAAATAAAAACCCCAGAGGTGATCAAATACCACCAAAAGAAAGCTCTATTTGTGGGATTATAAAAATATTGTTTGGGTACAGCGTTGCACGACTGCGCAATTGTCATTCAAAATGTCACAGCTCTGGAAGCTGAAAATTGGTCTGGGCAGGAAGTGGTATAAGTGCCTGGTATTGAAGTGGTTAACCACTTCCCGACCGCCGTATGCAAAATGACGGCCGGGAAGTGGCTTAGTTATCCTGACTGGACATCATATGACGTCCTCAGGATAACAAGCCGCCACGCGCCCGGGGGGGCGCGCATCGCGGCGATCGGTGGTGTGGGAGGTCAGTCTGACCCCCCGCAATACAGATCTCGGTAAAGTGCTTCCATCCGAAGCACTTTACCATGTGATCAGCCGTGACCAATCACGGCTGGTCACAGTGTAACACAGGAAAGCCGTTTATTGGCTTTCCTGTACTCAGGTCTGCAGACCTGAGGAGTGGAGAGCCGATCGGCTGCTCTCCTAACAGGGAGGGTTTGTGCTGATGATTTATCAGCAAAGCCCTCCCTCAGATCGCCACCCTAGACCACCAGGGAGCCTACCCAGGGACCACCAGGGATGTGCCCACCCAGGACCACCAGGGAGCCGACCTAGACCACCAGGTAAGAGACATAGTGCCCAATGTGGATGCCACCTTCAGATGCCACCCTAGACCACCAGGGAATAGGCCCCTATCATTATATATGCCCAACAGTGTCCCTATCAGTGCCCCTATCAATGCATACCAGTGCCACATACCAGTGCCCACCATTGCCACCTACCAGTGCCCACCTATCAGTGCCCATCAGTGCCACCTATCAGTGCCCAGTGCCGCCTATGAGTGCCAATCAGTGCTGTCTATGAGTGCCCATCAGTGCCGCTTAGCAGTGTCCGTCAGTGCTGTATATCAGTGCCCATCAGTGCTGTATATCAGTGTCACCTATCAGTACCCGTCAGTGCTGCTTATCAGTGCCGCCTAACAGTGCTCATCATTGCTGCATATAAGTGCCTCATCATCAGTGCCACCTCATCAGTGCCGCCTCATCAGTGCCAATCAGTACTGCCACATCAGTGCCCGTCAGTGTAGCCTCATCAGTGCCCACCAGTGATGGAGAAAATTTACTTATTTACAAAGTTTTGTGACAAAAATAGAGAATTTTTTTTTTCAAAATTTTCGGTCTTTTTTTATTTGTAGCGCAAAAAATAAAAACCGCAGGGGTGATCAAATACCACCAAAAGAAAGCTCTATTTGTGGGAACAAAATGATAAAAAATCTGTTTGGGTACAGCGTCGCACGACCGCGCAATTGCCATTCAAAGCTCAACAGCACTGAAAACTGAAAATTGGTCTGGTAGTAAATAGAGTTGAGCGAACC
>BLSH010509660.1:800868-820394 GCA_018402905.1 Glandirana rugosa
CTATTACTATAGATTACAGTTTACTTTATTTAACGAAATAAACATTATTTACAAAAACTAAAATTTTTTTAACCAGAGAAGCAAATTGAACTAATATACAAAAACACCCTATAAGAAAGATAATGTTACATTGGTATGGTGTTCCGGGAACAATGGGTCACGGTTCCTTTCTCCTCGTCGTAGTTTTACGTCTTATATAATACTAAAAAAAAAAAACGAAACAGGTAGAGACTTGTAAACGGAGAGAATTTGTTTATACAATATATATTTTTCACGATACACGAAACGTGTTATCCCACAAAAACATATAATCAAGTTAAACGAAGAGACCAATTTTTTTAAAATCAAAAACATTTATTACAAATAAAGCAATTTATTTCATTTGACATTAGATATCATTATCTTTTTTATAAAATGATTGCCTCATTTTTCACCCCATATTACACCTTATTTTTATAAAAAATAAAATACAGCCATGTGTACCAGCACAGACAGATCATGTCACAGAGTAACACATTTTATACAATCATTTTGCCTATTCCATATCTATCATCAGGCTCTTGAAGTTCGCTAAAATGGCCATTGCCTGAGCAGAGAGAGCAACAATACAGATTGCGTGCTTCTAAAGCAAGTCAAGTTCAGAATGGAATAAGAGGCATCAACAAACAAATGCATCATTTGTGACCTCAAAAGTAAACAGTTTATATTACAGGAGTTCCTGAGTCATTTCCAAAACACTGCATAGTAAATTAAATTAACATTCCCCTATAACAACTGAAAAAAAAGATTCATTGGCAACTCAGCTTTTAGCACAAATAAATGATAATGGCTACTTAGGAAGCTGAATGGAACATTTAATGGAAATCTGTACTGAGAGAACATGTTGGCGAACCTCTCCCTCTAAAAATGCTTGGTGGCTTCCATGCTGATCCAATACTTTTTGCATCATTGACCCACAAGTAATGATGAGCAAGGTTCGATCCGAACGGGGAAGCTGTCACATGTTTGCACCCCCATTGGGCCAATCAGCTGCAGCCAGAGCATTCCCCGCCCTGCAGCTGCACAAACACAAAGGGATGGGAAGCTCATGATGTCCTTGACCTAATATGGCCACATTAGGTCCGTGACATTGACTTAATATTTGAGGAAGGTAGAAAAATTGTGCTGGATCCATAGGGTTATCTTACTGGTACTGCCATTTTTATGGTTTCCGGGCAGGCAGCTTCTACACTCTAGAGCAGTGGTTTTTAACTCCGGTCCTCAGGACCCCCCAACAGGCCAGGTTTGCAGGATAACTGAAATACATCACAGGTGACATCATTTGCTGCTCAGTGATTGCAGTGTTCTAGTCTGCATCTCCCCAAGGTAAAATCTGGCCTGTTGGTGGGTCCCGAAGACCGGAGTTGAGAACCACTGCTCTAGAGGATCTCCACAGCCTCCTTGGCTTATAGTGCAATGTAACAAAAATGGAAATTGAGGCGCCGCACCACTGCTAAGAGGTCCAGATACAACTTTATTACAATAAAATTCAGGGGACTATCCAAAGGGTAGCCATTCTGGAGATTCAAGATTCATCAAGATAAAAGGGGCGTTCTTGGACTGCCAAAACTCATTGGCTACTTTTTGGATTGTCCCCTCTGGCTTTTATTAGAATAAAGCTGTATGTGGACCTCCTAGCAGTGGTGCGGTGCTTCAATTTTAATTTTTGTTACATTGGCTAAATATGGCGGCCAGATAAGGTCAATGATGTCACAACCACACCCACACCTTTGTCTATGTGCAGCTAGGAGGGGAATTCCCTGGTTGGTTGAGCTTGAACTGAATGCTTCTTATCACTATCCAGACTTAGAATTTTACTCTGACGTCAATGATTGTTTTAGGTCAGTGACTCAAAATCAGACACCCAAGTAACTAGTATTTTCAGGAGGTCAGCAACAGAAGCCTACATTTTTTTCTGTAAGTTGTACTCTTAATGTCTCCCACACCCTTGAGTCTAATCTCTGGATATGCTTGTAGGTTATGTTTCTTTGAATGCCTAAGACCATCAGCTAGCTTCTACCTCTCTCAAATACTATGTGGGCCCCCTCTATGGAAACATTTCTACTACCGGATTAAAGAGAATCTTTCCTCCAATTTCCTAAACCTCTATTTAAAAACTGAAAGCGGAGCTGCTCTTTAAGATGAAAGTATTAGGAAGCAAGATGTAGGTTATAAAGTGCATAAACCATTGTGCAGATTCTAAAGCCTTTGGTTCTTTTGCATGGTAATAATACAATTGAAAACACAAATGTTCCATTTGAGCCGCTTGCACATACGGATATGCAAGTAAAGTTACCTTAAAGGATAAATAATACAAAAAATGTAATCCGTTGCAGTTTACTAGTCTTAAGATGTAATGGCTGCATTGGTTTTCATTTTTCAGGCTAAAAACATTTTCAGCAAGTACAGAAAATACCTCACGACCTTGCCAAAATTGCAGTGTCCTTGTAACTCCCTGTGAGCTGAAAAAAACAAATGATATTGTCTTTTTCTGTAAACTACTAATTCTTTCAATCCCCATGTAATGGAGATAAACAAAGACAAACATATTTAACGTCTAGCCTGAGTGGCAACCATGGATCCCTCCATAGATACTGTAGAGAAGTAAGTGTAGCCACCCAGGGACAGCAAGTGTGTGTTATTTATTTATTTATTTTTTTGTTCTCCCATTTCAGAGATTTCTGATCACTTTCTATCTTAAAGATGGTGAACACAAGACCAGAAGTAGGAGGAAACCTCCCCAGTGGGCACCCAACCAGCAATAAAATTTAACAGGCTTTCACCATTCCCCACCATGCCCCATTCTGTCCCAGACTTGAACTCTTTTAGCTGGCATTCCACATTATGGTGCAGGAGGGTCAGATGTGTGTGTGTTGTTAAGACACTCACTTTTTAACTCACAGAGCTAAAAAGGATTGTAGAGACTTATGAAATTCAGCAGGGATTCTGCAACTAAAGCTGAACTCCTGGCAGATATAAAAACAACACCAATTATTGTAGTTATGAGTTTATTAACACAGTAATCTTAGTACAACAGAAATCAGTCTGGAAGAGGGAGGAGCAGCACTAGGAGAGAAACAGTCTCAAGTTAATAGAAAAAGAATATACTGAGAGGAGAAGAGAACTGCTGAACTCAGCAGTCTGCTGCTACTCATTCACTGTCCAATCACAGCCAGGAGACAGGGAGGTGTCCAAGCTGTGATATTTAAATGTAGTTAAAGCGGAGTTCCACCCAAAAGTGGAGCTTCCGCTTTAAGTGACCGTGACCCCCCTGACATGCCACAATTGGCATGGCATTTTTTTAGGGGGGGGGGGGGGCGGGCGGATACCTGATTTTTACAGGTATTCAGCTCCTACTTCCTCCCCTGGCACCACGGCGCCGGAAAGAGGTCCCCCCCGGCAATCTTCTGGGACACGTAACAGTTCCCAGAGGATTGCCCGGCCAATCACAGTGCTGCAGCGCGGCTCGCGCAAGCACAGTAGCCAAGCGCCCACGGTTGCAATGTGGCCGGTACACAGAGGAGGGGGCGAGGCAGCGGGTGGCCGCATCGCTGGACCATGGGACAGGTAAGTGTCCGATTATTAAAAGTCAGCAGCTACACTTTTTGTAGCAGCTGACTTTTAAAAGGGTGGCTTTAAGTAAAGTAAGGTAAACAACTGGAATATGCCATCTATCAGGGCTGTGTAAAGCTGGCCATAGATGGATTGAAATTTGGCTAGTTCAGCAGGGACAGCCCAAAAAAAAAAAAATTGATCCATTTGTGGGCTTTCCCGCTCAACAGAAGTTGATCATTAGATTGATATCTGTTGAACGGGAATGTTAGATAACTTTTCTCAACCAGCGACTGCAGCCATTGATCGGTGTATTCTACACAGTGGACAGTCCCGCTGTAAGAACACAATGGGGTTGCTTTACTAAAGCTGGTGCAGCTGTGCATAGAAACCAATCAGCTTCCAGGTTTTATTTTCAAAGTTTAATTGAAGAAGCTGAAGATAGAAGCTGATTGGCTACCCTGCACAGCAGCACCAGATTTTACTCTCTCCAGTTTTAGTTTATCAACCTTAGGACTGTCTCAGCAGTGAGGTGGATGGAGGAGTCCATTAATTTTTGTTCATTCAGCTGGCTGGCTGAATACAAAAGCATGAACCATCTATGACCAGCTTAAATCTCAAGACTGTATGGAGAAATATACAAATCCTTTAGCAGTTAGCACCACTCCCATGAATGAATTGCAATTGTGGGTTTCTGTCTGGAGTTCAGCTTTAAGTTGAATTAGAGCTTTACCAATGTTGTTGTCCTCTGCATTTATAATCATGCCATACTATAAGCACTGGGACAGCTGAGAACTACACTGTGAATAGGAACAACATCTCTACATCAGTTCTCATTTGGAGCATATGAACTTCGAGCACAAAAACCTTCATTCAAAAATATTTCTCAATAGCCACAAATCATATAAATGTACCTAGTGTCCACCAAATCCCTCTACAAACTTAATTATTACCCTTTGAAAGTAGTGGTGTCATCATCACTGGGATGCACATAGCCTGCCAGAGAGCAGAGCTGTTGGGGGACCCAGCATGTATTGCCCACTAAAGGCTGGCTGCAGAACACTACAGGAGGGGGCGGAGACAAGACCAGTCACCTTGCACAAGGAGCGAGAACAGAAGTAACATGTCTTTTTTACAAGAAACTCCTGCACAGGAAAGAAAGTGTACAGTAGGCGCTGTTTCATGCTGGAAAACACAGTTCTGGAAGGAATACACAAAGTGCCAATACTGTGATAAGAATACACCTGCCCCTGGTGTTTAGATAATGTCTGATGAGCCCAGATTTCAGTTTTAAGGTAAGGTTATGGCTTCTGATATGTTTTCTGACAAATGCTGCAGTAAGTTTCCACTCTTTTCATCCTTTCCCACCCAGCCTGTCCAATCCTAAGCCAAAGAATGGGCCCATTTCCATCTTGTTTCCCAGAAGAATAAATTAAAGGATTCTGGTTTAAACAAAAACTTTTCAGCAGTTTCTACTGGCAAAGCTGTTTAGATCTCTAAAAATGTTGTATTAACAATTTTGCTTCAGTTTCTAAACTTGGCAGGACTGCTAATAAACAAATGAACATCTCCTAAACCAAAATACAGAATATATTTGGATGTATGTGAACCCGGTTTTGAGATCATTGAGAGTTAGTGGGAGGGTTGCTTTGTCCATACCATTGGCATTTACTTCTATGACATAGAAAATGGGCACTTTGTATAATTCTTCAGCTTATGAGTGCTATTTAACTAGGGCCCTAAATGGTAACATTAGTATTCACAGTGGCAAAGTGGTTATCACTTCCGCCTAGCAGCACTGGAGTCGTCGGTTTGACTCCCAACCATGGTACTACCTGCATGGAGTTTGCATGTTCTCCCTGTGTCTGCGTGCGTTTCCTACGGGTACTCCGGTTTCCTCCTACATGCCAAAGACATGCTGGTGGGTTAATTGCTCCTGTTTAAATTGGCCCTAGTATGTGTACGTATGAATGTGAGTTGGGGATCTTAGATTGTAAGCTTCTTGAGGGCAGGGACTGATGTGAATCTACAATATATATAAAGTGCTGTGTAAATTGACAGTGCTATAGAAGTATCTGAAATATATAACTATTTAATGCAAACTGAAGCTGGAAGACTCCAATTTCTGGGTGGCAATACCCGGTAAAGGCATTTCTAGTCCATGATTTTTAGTGTGAAAAGCATGTTAATTTGGAGCCTTATCACACCTTTCCAATCCATTGAGGTGCATTCACAGAAATGCATTATGTCATTAGCATGCATTGTGTTAAGACAGCTCATTTATTTGAACAGACAGCCCACACACCACAACAGACGGAAAGTCAGACATGTGCCATTTTTTGTAACACAACACATGGTAGCGTGCAGTAGAGAACTAACCTATGTTGCAGTGCATTGCAGCGCTGATGCATTTCCTTAGTGCCATTTAAAATTAATTGCACTGCAACACAGTGATTCCCCTATGGTGCATTGCTGTACGTCTGTATAAATGTAAATGGGTCCTTAGTGCTATCTGCCTGGCCTGGCAGTGGTAAAATGCTATTTTATTTTGTGACACACTATAGTGCTAACAGTTGGCACTATATAAATCATGTATAATAATAATACAACCACAAACATTGGCTTGACCTCCACTACAAGGGCACAAGCCATAATAAGCATGCACTGTGGAGAACGCTGCCTAGCACCTGTATACTCACTTTCTACAAAGTGCTAGTAGTTTGTTAAAACAACTTGTTTGGGCTTTGAACACTTGTAAAGGAAGGGAGTGTCAGCCTCTGCATTCCTCTTGCCATTGCTTGTCTGTGAAAAGTGCTCAGAACCGAGACAAACTGCTGTTATGAATCAGCTGTCTCCTTCCTAGCTGTTGTCAGATCCATCACAGCAAGAGGGGAAGGGGTGCAGGCTTAAAATGTACCTAGCCACATGCGACAATGTACTACATGTACTTTGTCCCATAGGAGACGGACAAGAATAATAAAAAAAAAAAATAGATCTCGTTAAAAACTTCAAATATTTTTCAATTGCCTTGTGTTTTTTACCCACAGAAATGGTTGTTGGTTTTGCTCAAACTACACTTGGGTTATGCATGCTACACGGATGGCTCAAAGAGTTTTTCTTTAATACATTCATAATAATAAATTGGTAAACACTTCAGACCAACTTACAATGGCCATAGACAGATCAGGGAACTTGTGTTCAGAAGTACTGCAGCTACTGCCCCACATACTGTAAATACAAGAAGCTGCTTTAAAAATCCAATCCAAATGAATATCTACATTTGGGTGGGTGATGCCTTTAAAGCAGTAGTACCAACATATCAACATAATTGTCAGAAATTGCCCACACTATGACAGTAAATACAGAGTGAGAACCACTCTTAGAATTCATAACTAAGCTCTGATTATAGGGTTGTCGTAATTATCGCATTTTGTGAATAAAATGAAAAGGCAACTTTTAAGATCCACCAAGATTGTACACCAATATGAATTGTTGCTGTGATTTCTTGCTCTCTCTGCAGCGCCTGTGTGTGCAATGGAAGATTTTTTTGACACAGACAGCTTTAAATGGAGTCCCACATATGACTTGCAAAAATATAAAAAATAAAAGTGTCTATAGCAAAACACCTTAGATAAGGTCATATAAAACTTTAAACAGAAGAAAGACATTATATAAGTAAACGTAGTCGTATGCACTCTTCAATCAAAATGATATACAACATAATGTATAATTATTAATTAACATTTAAATAGCAGCAAAACAAGTAACTTTATGTTTCTGGCCTTGTAAACGCTTGGAAGTTGGAGAAAGCAAATGGTATCTTAACTGTAATCATTGGGAGAATATTCTCCTTGTTCTCCAAGCATGTTAACGCGAAATAATCCATGTTTCCCATCAGGCCAGTTCACACGCATTGCAACAGTGTGCATTTAAAAAAAAAAAAGCATGCAGTTTTTCACTGCATGCAAAAAAAAAAAAAAAAAGTACGCTGCACTGTTTATAGCACATCAGCACCATTGCCATCACACTGCCCTCCTATGGATGTGTTCTAACACAGTTGCTGGTGTGAATGCGCCCTCAAGGGAACCTGGCAATATGACAAAAGCTTTTGAAGACCCACTCCCAACTTAATTATATGAACCTTCACAATGCTCCCCTACCGCTCATACTCTCTTTGTAGCATGCGATCCCCTCCATTGCTCAGGCCTAAAGACCAGTCTTTAGACATAAACAGTGTTAGCTGATGGAGGGCAGTGACATCACTGCTGCTTGTAAACTCCAACCTAAGCACATTTTTCAGAGGCGGTAAACAGGTGGAGAAACCCTGTCACCTTGAATGGTTAAGGTGACAAGGTCTCTTTAATACAGTTTACTTCATGCACTACTCCTCTGAATAACATGATTTGGCAGTTTTCACAGCTATACATTTGATTATTTGTATTTAAAGTGTTACTAAGCACAGGACCCTGCATTCACTATATCTGGTAACCTACAGAACACAGAACATGGAAATGCAATTATTTCAGTAAATATAAACTGGTACATACCTTTTTTCACCAGCAGTGACTTCTATCAGTGTCTGATTAAAGCTTGTAGGAATCTTCATTCTACTCTGACTGTCCTATGAGGCTGCATGATACCAAACTGAGCACGTGCACAGTGTCCCCAAGGCTCTGTTCTATCGGCACATGGATTGGGGACTGTGGAAGAAGGGGAGGATCAGAGAAGACAGGATCAAACAGCCTTTTCACACAATGCAGAAGATCAACCCCTTAGGTTCCATGGTGATTATAACAGGCATGCTACATATACAGACTGATTTTACGGTTGTGGGTTTAGTAACACTTTCACAATGTTCACTGATCATGTAAGAGCTGTCTTTAGGTCCAGCCTACTGAGGTGTACTGATGGCAAGACTGAGTCACAGATGTTCATATGTGCGTCTCAGCAATTAGTATTCTATATGGACAAGGAACAACAAGACCTTTAAGAATAAGCATCTAAAGGGGTGTCCACATGAAAGCAGATTGCAGATCAAATACACATACAGAAGATTGTAATGGCGTAAATGTATTAGAAAATGCAATGAACTGTAAACCTTCTAAGTAGCATAACATACTGTGCATTTTAGCAATGCAAATTACAGTATAATCTAGCCCAAAAACGTAAAAGAAACAACTTGATGCTTAAAAACTCCTGAAACCACCAAATAATTGTAATTATATGCAGTTTTCTTGGAGCTAACATGCTATTTCAGTCCATTTTGTCACTAATAACATGATGGGAACCAAAAACTATGCATCAGCGTATGTTTCAGAAAAAAAGCAATATTGATAAAATTCATAGGTCATTAAAAAATAAATAAATTCATAGGTCTTTAAAAAAAAACAAAACAAGCAACATTGTAATGAAAATTTGGCACAAATTAAAAGAAAAGTAACTATAACAGTAATTCTCAACCCCATCTTTAAGGCACACAACACAAATGGTATAAAATAGAGTAATCAAAACAGAGGTGTTAAGAATAGCAACCAAAGGGGTGCTTTAATCTTCTACTTTCACTAGAAGAGGAAAGATGGGTGCAGGTTACTTAACGCTCAGTTTTATAAAGGCATCATATTGAATTTTATCAAAGGCGCACATGGGTCAGTCACAGTATTGCCTGTTGTCTACTTAAACTCAGCCACACCTACCAAATGTCCCAAGTTTTACATTTAAGATTCGTGGATTCTAAAGAAGGTGGAGACTGGGAATGGTTTTGTGGAAATATGGGAGTACTAGATTGGCTGAATCTGGTATAGATTTATCACAGTATTGCTCAGACTATTTCTGATTTAACCCCTTCCTGCCTAAGGATAAAATAAATATTAATGCCTAAGCACAATTTTGCAACTTTGACATGTGTTAGTAAAACCGTACATATCATCACAACTTCTTTGTGCATCCAGGTGGATTATATCTTGTTTTTTTTACAGGACAAACTGGGCTTCATTGGGTGGTAAATGGTAATGGATATCTTCTGATTTTTTTTTTTTTTTATCAAAGGAAAACTGGCCCAATTTTTTTTTTTAAAAATGTAGATATATATTTCTTGCTACATCACCAAAGAACAACCCTAAATAAATGATTCTGCTCCTGACAATTGCAGCGATACCACATATGTATACGTTAGTTGTTAGGCCTCATGCATGGACATGATAAAAAAGTCAGTAGACTTAGCTGTAGAAAGCTGTAGCTGTATAATGAGTTTTGCAGCATTTTTGCAGTAGCGTTTTTCAGCATTTGTGTTTTTTTTAGCTTTTTTTTTCAGTAAAACTATACTCCCACAAAAGCTTGTGGCTCAAAATCACTGATAAATGCCGAATAGCCGTGTTTTTCAGCGTTTTTAAGCTATTATTAGTTACATATTTTTTACAGCTAAAAAACTCCTCTCAGAACCCACTAGTTCTGTTTTTTTTTTCCAGCCAGAAAACAATCCTGCCAAAAAACATTGATAACAGTCTATGTATGCATGAACACATAGGGTAACATGCTGGGGAATTTACTGGCTGCAGAAAAAATTGTTAGTACGGGACCCGGGGTTCCTAGTGAGTCCCCGGTCTCTGTGCTGGAAGCGCGCTGTGCGACACGCTCCCATCACAACGATAGATGTGCATATATGTGGCTCCACGGAAAGTAGGCCAAGCCCAGTGAGGCCGCATATATACGTACTGTTGGTGGGAAGGGGTTAAGGTTTTAAACTGTTGGGGAGTATGCACTGAATTATGTTTCCTTGACAATACATTAAAAAAAGTAATTCCTACAAAGCAATAGAGTACTGTCTTCATGCTTTCAGTTCCAGATGATTGTTGAGAACCAGAAAAATACAGTTGGTACCTCAGTTTGTCAGAAACTACAATACCAATGGTGAATTTACCACTGGAGCAGCAGGTGCCCCATGGATGGCTACCAGGTACCAAAACTAGTGATCAGTTGAACTGTAGCTTGGGTTTTGAGGAGCCCCTTACATCATGAATTGCTTGATGAGGATTCTGAAACAGGGCTTATCGGAAGCCTTGCCAAGCACAACAATGTTTGTAGACAAGCACATGAAAGGACAAACACCACAGGACACAGCATCACACTACACTCTATGAAGGAGGGCCTTGACTTGTAAACTGTCTGCATGTCCCAATATTGCATTGTTATGACCTGCAGTTCCTCAGCACCTAGACTCTTAGATTTCTCAAGCCCATTACAGACAATGCCATTGCTTGCATTTTTAGGTGACCCTTTTCACAAACTTCATATTGCAATAAAACTTACTGCAGTCACTTTAAAACAACTCTAAAAATAAATTATAGGCTTTGGTCAAATGGCAATTTTCCTCCCAAGTATAGGGTATTGAGTTCTCCAGAAGCAGAAATATGGTTACTGTAGAACACAAGGAACATTCCAATTATCTTGATGATAAAGAAACAAATTCTTTCTGCTGTTCTTCAATCCTTTCAATTAAACACTTAACTAAAACAGGGTCTACTTTAGGATCAAATTTATTTCCAAACCAATGTTTCGAAGTAAGAAGCCATCTTAACTCTGCGGCCCCATAAATGCAAACACTGCGAACATAAGTGCCAGTGCATGGCGGATAAAGGCTTTCCCCTAGATAGCTCCACTTCACCAGACGAGTTTTGCTATCAAGGTCTGTTACATCTCCTTGAGTTCTTGGAATTTCACCTGGAACTCCAGGCATACGAACCAGGGTTGCCCAAAAATGTTCATCTGGGGAAAAGGTATCCTTGTTCCACTCTAAAAATTCAGCAACCAATGGACTTTCAGAAATGTACTGAATGAAAGCACGACTTAAAACGAAGTAGGCACTTCCAGAATACATTTCAATATCAGTGGGTGGTGGACTCTTCTGAGTAAATGTTCTAATAGGCATTTTCATGTAATCAAGTCTTAACACGAACAATACCTGGTGGTGATAGATATAGCGTTGCTTCTTTAAATCTGTTGGCTTTCCTGTCTCAAGCATGTTCTTTCCATTAAGTTTTTTTAATTCAGAAACAAGTTCATAGTTTGACTTGAGCGGCATGTCCTGCCCACACAAATTTATGACATACTTCCACTGAATAGGGTGGGCCAGCAAATCAGATAGACAATTAAGATCTGCTTGCAGCCTGGAAAAATGGGCATAGACCACCTTTTCAAGTTTAGATGCAATAAAAACATTGGGAAAGCAGCTGGCTAAATTGATCATGGCTCTCTGGAATTCAGAAGTTGATTTTTGGTCATAATGGATACAGTACACATTAGCTGGACTGTATATTGTATGCAAGAGTCGTTCAACATTTATAGCATCCTTATGTACAACCATTGAATAGGCTATTGGAAAGTCCATTTCTTCCTTTGAGAAAAGCTTTTGATGGTACTTTCTTAGCTTTTCATATGTTTCACAGTCCTTCGTCATTGCTGAAACTTTTTCATCATCAAGGTCGTATATGCGCCTCTGCCGAATTTGTAAACTTTTCCCAATCTCTGAGGGTTCCAACTCAAATATAGCTGTACAGTTAATGCTGTTGGAGGGATCATGTGGTTGGCCATTTTTAGTAACACCAGAAAAATATAGCTGTGGTTCCACAAAATAACTTTTGGGTTTGGGAAATATAAGTTCAATGTTCATAAGTTTCAAGATACCCAGTATAGACACAGTGCAGATGAGGAAGAGAACCCTCTGTCGTAGAAGAACCGTTGTACAGCACTTACACTTCTTCATTCTGCCGAAAGATAAATGACATGAAATATAAAGGACACAAAAGCAAGAATGTATTTAGTAATAGTGTTATGCCCTAAAATATTTTTTAAAGCATAGTTATAGTCAGCCTTCCTGGAATTGTGTTATTGACATAAGCCTAGATAACACAGTATATAAAGGGTGAAGTGAGCACAGTAGACAATTTATCATATTCTGCAATGAACCACCAAAACTCTCAATACAAACCTTAAAAAATGAATACTCAATCTCATTTTTGCCTAACCATCAAAATAAAGTGAGGGCCTGGACCCAAATGGACTGTAAGCTTACCATGGCAATTACAAGACTAAAAAATGAATTGGCAAAAAGCCCACGTGGTACCAATATTCAAAAAAGGGCAGAGATATATTCCTGGAAACTACAGGCCTGTAGAAATGCATAAATGACTACAAGTGCTACATTTATTCTCCCTGGAGAAGAGACGCTTGAGAGGAGATATGATTGCAATATACAAATATCTCAATGGGGATCCCAGCATAAGTATGAAACTTTTCAGTCCCAGGGAGTTTAGGAAAACATGGGGCCACACAATGAGACTGGAAGAGAAGCAGTTTAACCTTAAGTTGCGTAGGTGTTTTTTCACTGTCAGGTTGATAAGGATGTGAAACTCTCTTCCACAATCGTTGTGGTGTCGGCAGGAAGTATGGATAGTTTTAAAAGACTCTTGGACGGGCATCTTAGTGAAAACAATGTACGGGGATATGGGAAATGATTTTCTACACACACACACACTCCTACACAGGTTGGGGCGGACTGTTATCTTTATTCAACCTTACCCACTAAGTAAAAACTGCATTGTTTGGTTTTACCAACAAACTTCATGTCCCTTTGTTACATTATCTATCTATCTAATATATGTTAGCATTGGTATTATAGGTTTGATTTCCCACTACTTGGCATTCATGCATTCCTCCAGTGTCTGCATTTGTTCTAGATACCTTTTGCCCAACCTGCAGCCCTTTGGCATTTATTATGCAGCCAGGGCTCCTACCCTGTAGACCGTAGTCTATTTTGGTTCTTTTGCAAGTCAGTGAAGGAAAAATATTCTTTAGACCACCTCTAGTACTTATATGGTTTGTCTTATTATTTCATATTAACTTAGTTCTAAGCTGTCCGTCTCTTTGTATGTTTTTCTTCCTTTTATATTTTAAACTGATCCTGCTGATAGACTATCAAATGTGGCACAAGTAATTTTTAAGAGGTCAATTGGGAGCACACATGTGGAAGAATTGATCTGTAAAGGGGGTTTAATAGCAATGATTTCCAGCAGTCTCTTGTAAAGTGTCTTCAGAATGAGACTGTCTCCAGAAGCATGTCCCCAGTCTATAAAACCCCTGTTGCACTGACCACCTCCTGTAGCATGTCTGCAGTCTCTATCCATTTGCTGTTTGATGTCTGACAGCTTTCTCTAACATTACATTACATCAGGGGCTACACTATATCAATTAAGATGACCAACACTGTTCTAGGTGCTTTGGATACATTCATTAAATAGTTAAATAACAAATACTAGGAACCCAAAGAGCTGCAATCTAAACTAGGCCTACACTGTGCGTTAATGACTGGTGCAGAGTTGTCAGAGATACTATGAACTTTTGTAAATGGTTCAGTGTTTTCTGCATGTGTCAGCACTTAATAAATCAATTAAGTTCATATCTATTATTGCTATTTTCCTACTATCAACTTTTCTTTTCAGAAACACATTTATTGACACTACACTTAATTCCTTTGATAACTATGCAGTTTCCAGGTCTTTCAGCATAATGATGGACAAAGTGATTATTGAAGTAGAAATAGTTTCTTTCCCCCGGCTCTGATACTAAATTTAAATACATACCGTCACACTGGCCAACAACACTGCAACCATTTTATTTCTTCAGCTTAATCATTTGTTCTGCTGAAGTCAAAGCTGCAGTATTTGTGCTGCCTGACACAGCAGTTAATGGAAAAGCACTTGCCACTATTCAAGCTTCTTTTTATGATGGCTTTTCTCTAATTCAATCCACCACAGCAATGTAATCACACCGTTGAGACTAGATTTTACCATTTGCCCATTTTAAAATGATAGGCTGTCAGACAGATGGAGCAAAAATATATATATATATATATATAGATATATATAAAGTAGGAAAGGAATTTAACAAACAGATAGATAGTTAGATACAATGGGTAAAATAAGTATTGAACACGTCACCATTTTTCTAGGAGAAAATATTTCTAAAGGTGCTATTGACATTCTCACCGCATGTCAGTAACAATCCATGCAATCCATACATACAAAGAAACCAAAACAAATTAGTTCAGAAATTATGTTATGTGTAATAAAATAGAATGACACAGGGAAAAAGTATTGAATACATGAAGAAAGGGAGGTGAAAAAGCCATGTATAGCCAAGACACCATCTGAAATCTATCAGTAACTAGAAAGCAATCTTGCCTCTTGTCAGTGCAAATTAATATTAGCTGGTTCAGCCTCAACTGATGGCCAATAAAAAGGCGTCTCATTACCAAGGTGTCACACAAGAAACATCTCATGATGGGTAAAAGCAATGTGCTCTCTCTAGACCTTCACAACCTAATAGTTGCAAAACATACTGATGGCAATAGTTACAGAAGGGTTTCTAAACTTCTGAATGTTGCAATGGAAGTGGAAAGAACATAATTTCACCATAAACCGGACACAACCAGGTGCTCCTCGCAAGATTTCTGACAGAGGAGTGAGTATAATTATCAGAAGAGTTGTCCAAGAGCCAAGGATCACTTGTGGAGAGCTTCATAAAGACCTGGAATTAGCAGGTACAATTGTTTCAAAGAAAACAATAAGTGATGCACTCAACTGGCATGGCCTGTATGGACACTCACCATGCAAGACTCCATTGCTGAAGAAAAAGCATGTTGAAGCTTGTTTAAAGTTTGCTGCATAACATTTAGACAAGCCTATGCAATACTGGGAGAATATAGTCTGCTCAGATGAGACCAAAATTAAACTCTGTGGATGACATAATACACACCATGTTTGGAGGTCAAATGGCACTACACATCACCCCCAAAACACCCCCATACCAACAGTGATGTTTGGAGGTGGGAACATCATGGTGTGGGGCTGTTTTTCAGCATCCGGTACTGACAAACTTCATGGCATTGAAGAAAGGATGAATAGAAACATTTACCAAGACATTCTTGATAAAAATCTGCTGCCATCTACCAGGATGATGAAGATTTCAGACAGACAATGATCCCAAACACAAAGCCAAGGAAACTCTCAATTGGTTTCAAAGCAAGAAAATAAAGCTCAATTTTATGCCTCAAACTTCCCAAGAGAAATATACAGCATGAGTAGCACTTTTTATAAAGGTTAAAATAGGTTAAAATTGAAATGAAAAAAGTCTAAACTAATGCAACAAAGATATATGTTACAATGACATTCAAATTTAAAGTCCAAAGTGGTATGTCAAAACACCCTGTGAGTCCTTATAATATTCAACTCAGGTTGCGTGGCGTATAGTGTTGCAAAGCCAATTCTTACTCCCGTCACCACACCTCGTGGATCCACAGCTCCCTAAGCCGGGGAACGATGGTAACTGGTTCTTCTGGTGAGTTCAATAACCTTAGGGAGCGGTGGTCCACGAGGTGTGGTGACGGGGGAAAGAATTGGCTTTGCAACACTATAAACCACGCAACCTGAGTTGAATATTATAAGGACTCACCGGGTGTTTTGACATACCACTTTGGACTTTAAATTTGAATGTCATTGTAACATATATCTTTGTTGCATTAGTTTAGACTTTTTTAATTTCAATCTTAACCTATTTTAACCTTTAGGCTTCATGCACACAGGGCTTTATTAAAACGTCCAAAAAACATCAGTAGCTTATTAGGGATGTTTTCAGCTTTTACCGGCATTATATTACCGTCGTTTTTAGTGGTTTTTAGGGTTTTTAAAGGGCCACCTTTTTTTTTTTTTTTTTATTTCCAATTGATCTAAAACGTCCAAAAGCATTGGGGATCGATGTTTTCGAGCGTTTTTGAGTGTTTGAACATTTTTACAGCTGAAAAACGTCCAAAAGAACCCTCTGGTCTTGTTTTTTTTTTTTTTACAGCTCAAAAACGTTGATAACAGTTGATAACATCCTATGTGTGCATGAACACATAGGATAATATGATGGAAGGCTTATTGACTGTAGAAAAAAATTCTGCAGCTAAAATAGCTGCTGTAAATCAGTCAAAAAAAGTCCTGTGTGCATGAGGCCTTATAAGAAGCGCTGCTCATGCTGTATATTTCTCTTGAGAAGTTTGAGGCATACAATTGTTGTGTTATATCTATAGCAGCTGCTGCATGTAATCATCTAATTATCTATTGATCTAAGGATATGAGCGCTGAGGGAAAGCTGAAGATTACCAAATAATGTGATTCCCTGCTTTGTTTTTTGAAGAAAATGCTAGAATGGCCCAGCCAATCACTTGACTTGAATCCAATAGAAAATCCATGGAAAGAACTAAAGATCAGAGTTTATAGAAGAGGTCCACAGAACCTTCAAGATTTGACGATTGTGTGTGTGGAAGAATCGGCCAAAATCACACCTGGGCAATGCATGCCACTAGTTTCTCCATACAGGAGGCATCTTGAATCTGTTATTACCAACAAAGGATTTTGTATGAAGTATTAAATACATTACAGTTAGCTTGTTCAATACTTTTTCCCTGTGTCATTCCATTTTATTTCACATAAATTGTAGATGTAAATGAGGGATGAAAAGGTAGATAGATAGATAGATAGATAGATAGATAGATAGATAGATAGATGGATGGATAGATAGATAGATAGATAGATAGATAGATAGATAAATGCGATACAACAATGACTGGATAGATTGACAGCAGATTGATTAGATATGAAACAGGGATACATAAATAGTGACAATAAAGATAGTAGATAGATAGATTAGATGTAGGAGAGGGATGAGATAAAGACATAGAGATGATAGATAAAATATGATGCAGGGATGACTAGATAGAGAGATATGAAACAGGGATAAATAATTAGAGACAGTAAATATAAGACAGGGATGATAGATAAATAGGTGGGCAGATAGTAATTGTGTTTTTCACCTTTGGTTTTTACTATTACTGTGTTTTTTACTATATTTGCAGATGTCACATCCCTGGTCTGCACTGAAGGTAAGAGCTGATGGAATACAGAACACATGTATGTGTGCCTTGCTGTAGCTCCATCGTCTAGCGGTTTGATGATTAATTATAGGCCGCCTCGCAGCAGTCTGTGCATGTTTTTTACAATATGCTTAGCTACCTTCTCCTTCTCCAATTCTGCAAAGCCAGACATAATACAGTTCTCTTATTCCAACAAAGCAGACTGAATACATCTATGTTCAGAAATATAGACCGATCTCTATTTTAATCTAGGCCTCACATTGCTATTCCCTCAAGCCACTGCCTGAAAATTAGAGTTAATACAATAAGTAATACTGTTGTGGATGATTCCTCTGAAATGCCACTGAAATCAGTTACAAGGAAATGTAATTCCATGCTGTTTCATGGCTGCACAGGAGACATCAGCTGGTTCCTGTAGATTTGGCAGCCTTATCCTGGGGATAGACATGAAATGAACGCTGCATCCTCACACGACATTCTACAGGAACCTGCGGAACGCTGCCACTGCGGCTTACTGTCAGAGTGACCAGTTTTCAGCACTCACTGAGCTATCGAAATCTTTAATATTCCCTGTGGACTCACAGAGACACTTCAGTATTATTTGAAACATGTGCGATATATTCTGCAGATCAGGGCCGATCCTAGGGTCACAGGCGCCTGGGTCCAGAAATATTTCTGGTGCCCCTCGTGGGCGTGGTCATCTTACTAACCCCTCCCCTTTACACACGTTTCTACGGCAACGGCTCAAAACACAGAGATGCTCCCCTAAGGAGTCTTCATTACCCCGGGATCCTCCCACGATCTCTTAACAATAAACAAAATACAGGAAGAGACGCAGAGTACTCTAATGGACACAGGGAGGGCTTCTGTTAGAGAGTCTGTTAGAAAGAGTCCCCGGACATACTGCAGACATGGTACAGGAGATGGTCAGAGACTGCAGACATGGTACAGGAGATGGTCAAAGACTGCAGACATGGTACAGGAGATGGTCAGAGACTGCAGACATGGTACAGGAGATGGTCAGAGACTGCAGACATGGTACAGGAGATGGTCAGAGACTGCAGACATGGTACAGGAGATGGTCAGAGACTGCAGACATACTAGAGCAGATGGTCAGAGACTGCAGACATGGTACAGGAGATGGTCAGAGACTGCAGACATACTAGAACAGATGGTCAGAGACTGCAGACATACAAGAGCAGATGGTCAAAGACTGCAGACATGGTACAGGAGATGGTCAGAGACTGCAGACATACTAGAACAGATGGTCAGAGACTGCAGACATACTAGAGCAGATGGTCAAAGACTGCAGACATGGTACAGGAGATGGTCAGAGACTGCAGACATGGTACAGGAGATGGTCAGAGACTGCAGACATGGTACAGGAGATGGTCAGAGACTGCAGACATACTACAGCAGATGGTCAGAGACTGCAGATGTAATAAAAGAGATGGTCAGAGACTGCAGACCAGATAAAAGAGATGGTCAGAGACTGCAGACATACTAAAATGAGATGATCAGAGATGATACAAATGATCAGACATGATACAAAAGATGGTCAGAGACTGCAAATGTGATACAGGAGATGGTCAGAGACTGCAAATGTGATACAGGAGATGGTCAGAGACTGCAGACATGATACAGGAGATGGTCAGAGACCGCAGATGTGATACAGGAGATGGTCAGAGACTGCAGCCCTGATACAGATGGTCAGAGACTGCAGACATGATACAAGAAATGGTCTGAGACTGCAGAAATGATACAAGAGCTGATCAGAGACTACGAACATGATAAAAGAGATAGTCAGAGACTGCAGACAGACATGATAAAAGAAATGGTCAGAGACTGCAGATAGACATGATAAAAGAGATGGTCAGAGACTGGAGGCATGATACAAAAGATGGCCAAAGACTGCAGACGTGCTTCAGGAGATGGTCAGAGACTGCAGACCTGATACAGGAGATGGTCA
>BLSH010509660.1:830526-852083 GCA_018402905.1 Glandirana rugosa
CCCCATCTATACCACACTGACCCCCCCATCTACACCAGACTGACCCCACCCACACCACACTGCCCCGTCCATCTATATCACCCCCCCCCCATCCCTCCACGCTCTGGTCAGTATTGGTGTGACAGTGGGGGATCTTGGTGAAGGGTTTTCGTAGGCAGGGGGCGTGTCCAAGCGCGGCATGTCAGAGGAAACACTCCTCACAGTTCCAGCCTCTGCATCCTGGCTGGTACACATTTTCCCAGCTTGCACAGCTGGTGCACCCGGAGACAGCCATCCCAGATCCTGCAGGAACCTCTCATCATGGCCCGCCCTTGGGCGGGAGAGCAGACACAGTCTGGTGGTGTGTGAAACACAGAAGGAGCCTCCTGGAGAGTCACACTTCGGTGCCCCCCCTCTGCGGCGCCTGGGTGCACTGCACCCTGCGCACCGGCCCAGAATCGGCCCTGCTGCAGATGTGGATTTCAGCAAGTACACAGATTAGGATACAGATCAGTGCAATGGAACAATTCACGTCACATATGGAACTATTCACATTTATGTGTAAAAATTTCAAAGCTGCACTGACATTCTGCAACAGGGGAAGATAGAGCAGCAATGGTATAGCATAGCTCCCAACTGTCCCTTCCTCCTCGTTTGTCCCTCACTGGGTCTGATCTATATAGTTGTATATAAAATGCACTATTTATCTACAAAGAAAAGTGTTTCTCACCTTTCATCCCATTTCTAAGTTGCCGCATTTGTAAATTTCAAAAACACGTATAAAAGAAAAAAGAATAGTAGTGGTTAATAATAAGCACTTGTGAGTTTAACCAATTTTTTTTTTATATATAATTCTCCTTTAAGGGGGCGTGGCAAGGGGTGTGTCCTATGCCTAAATACTTTTGCTAATAGGTGTCCCTCATTCCAATCTCAAAATGTTGGGAAGTATGGTATAGAGCTGTGCACGTAGATACAATCCACATCCTAATGCATTGGTTCCACACAACTGCAAAAGCAACAAGGCAAATATCCCAGGCAAAATGTAGGCTTTCTTGCAGGGACTGGATACCACCAATATAAGTGTGCTTTGGCAGCTTGATTTAGTAATGGACCATATCTGCGCCCACATTTCCTCACCCAGAGGGAAGCCTAAATCTGTTTCCTGTTTCTTAACAGATGTTGGAGGAGTCTTAGAGAGGGAGTGCAACTTTAGAGAATAAATCAAAGAGATCTTGACACCTAAACTCACATGGATTACCCATTTCACAAACTGTTTGTGGCCTATAGATGCCACCAACAAACATTGTATTTATTCATTTTTATTCAAACATCAGCAAAAAGAAAATCTCCAGCCAATGTTTCTGGGACCACAAAAGTGACCTTGCTTTCAGAAAAGCAACCTATGCTGCCCTGAAACATTAGTGTCTTAATAAATAAAACATGAACAGGTATGCCTATCTCAGGTCACACACAGTCAGACTGGGTTTAAACTCAAATTGCAAAAAGGATCGATGCACTAAAGAGAACACCGGTTTACATTATGCATGAGATGTTGGTTCCACATAAGCCCTGTTTGACTCTTTCATTAGTCCATGCTGTTACTTCATGCTATATAGGTTTAAACTTCTGAACATATGATGTAATGTGCTCTATAACCCATGTTGTAACAATCTGAAACTTACTTTTCAATAAAATATTTTTGAAACAAAAAAAAAAACATGGACAGGTGGAAAAATCTCTATATACATTGGATGGATTTCCCATCATTAAAGCCTCGTATACATGCGCAGATTGTTGGCCAACCGAATGTTCAACTTTTGTCCAAATTGGACAACAGCGGTTTTGTCTAGTGTACTGACATGAATCAAGTAATCTGCCAACAAAGCCGAATGTAGTGACGTGTTACGAGCGTATAGCGAGGAAGTTCAGGTGAATGCGATTTGTGAATTAGGAACACAGGTTACACGACCTGTGTTCCGCGCATGCGTGTTTGCACTTCCAACTTTTTGTTGGCCAACTTCTGTACACACAAGCCAACAATCGGCCAACGCCTTGTTGGCCAACACAAGTTTTCTAGTCTCGTCGTCCAACTTCTGTTGGACGACAATTGGAAATCGGCTGTAGAATCGTGCGTACACACGATCAGATTATCAGCCAACAGGCTGTTGGACGACCGTTGTTGGCCAACAATCGGACCGTGTGTACAGGCCTTTACTTTCAGAGCAGAGAGTGATGGGAAATCTCTCTAAGGCTGGGTTCACTCTATCCAACACAAAAACGGTCAGACTTTTGATCCTACTTTGCCCTGCAACATCGGTCCTACTTCTGTCCTACCTTGGTCCTACTTCCATCCGACTTGAATGAACAAGATAAGATTTTGCTCCGACTTTCAGATGGTGACTTGTCCTTTGACCAATCAAAACAATCCCAGGGTGAGATAAATTCCTTTTACTGCTGCTGTAATCACCAAGTCGGATGTCACAAGTTGGATGGTTAGAACAAGGATCCGACTTTGACCCTACTTCAATGATATTCAATGGGCTGAAGTAGGACCAAAGTTGGACCAAAGTAGTACAGGAACCTTTTTCAAAGTCGGACCGACTTGTGCCGGACCAGTTAAGACGGCTCTCATAGGGAAACATTGATTTTGTGACATAATGCGACTTGTGCTCACAATGTCGGTCCATTTGTCGGACAAGTATGAACCCAGCCTAATGAGGAAGAGTATGACAATGTTTTTATCGTGGTCTGTGATTTCCTGTATAGGTGTGGAAGTGAGGAAAAATCTCCCCAATGGAGCCCCAGACAAAAATTTAAAAAATAATCTTGCAGAAATTTATACTCCTTCTAATTTTACCTAAAAGTAGGAAAAACAAATGGGCTGAAGCTGGATACATACTATCCAATTTTCTGCAGATTTTTTCCTTTAATACCAAAACCATATAATATGAGGTCAAACCTTAGGAGTTGTAATTTTTATGCAATCAGGCAAGCCCTTGCATTACATGGTTTTGGTAAATCTGAAGGAAATCTGACAACAAAAGTTGGATAGTGTGTATGGGGTCTTAGGCTTTCAATTGACTAAGCTCATCTCATAATAGGGGATCAAGAAATGTTTGGCAGGTAATGCACTCGAAGAAATTCAGTGTGCCCCAGGAGCCCCCAAACTGCTTGTGTAACCTCAAATGTTATGAAATGTCAAACCAAAAAGCTTTCACCCCCACTACCACCTTCCTCCCTGTAGCTAGTGACTACAAATATCCTGGCCTGCCATAAAATTGACAGATGGTCTACCCTTGTAGATGGGAGAGGAACCCACTGCAAGGGTAAATCTTTTTTCCCCACAGAGTTCAGCTTTAGGCCGGGTTCACACTGGAACCCGCAGCGGCTCCCAGCAGGGGTCCATTGCATGCTGGTTCACAGTTTCGGGTCCGATTTCAGCCAGAATTTTGGGTTGAATTCGGACCTGAAACGGACCAAAAGACGCACAGCGTCTTTGTGAAAACCACACCGGACCTGTTGCGGAGATGTTTGAACGGCTCCATAGAGAGCCGGTCACAATCTCCTGCTATGCGAATTGGATGCGGTGAAATCCACATCCAATTCACATAGGTGTGAACCCAGCCTTAAACTAAGCTTAAACACCTTGTTTTTATGTATAAATTGTAACTATATGCATGGAAGAAGCCATATTTGCACATTACATACAAAGGCTCTGTGTCTTTCTCTGCAGTGTCACACATTGATGGTATTTTACTGCTTCTCCTCACATTGCATGTCTATGAGCTGGTTGGCTCATTGCAGACAACTCACTCCCTAAGGTCTTTTGTTTTATCTGAACAATTGTTAGGGAGTGCCACGCAGCCATACGAAGTTCCGGGGGAGTAGGCGCAACTACCTGCCTTTATCTCTATCCATATGGGAGCAAGAGTATGTGATAACATATGAAAAAGTTACATGTAAGTGCACATTGGTGTCTGTATGTGCATGTATGCATGTTCATATATATAAATACATAGGTCAAGCCATATCATTTATCTTAATGAGTGTACTTTTGTTATGTTCAGTTATATATATGTGTCCCCATACTCGACAAATACGGCTGGGGTGTGGTCAGGGGCCATCCTCAATTGGTGGCTGGGGAGGAGACATGGATTCCGTTGGCATAAGTGAGTGAGCATATGTTGACATTTTCAAAGTCTTGTTGTTTCATGCAATATGTACTAATATATGTTTGTATTTTTAATAGAAATTTACGCTCCTGAGGAAGCGACCTTGAGTCGCGAAACATGTTGAGCTACTGAACATCTAACCCGCACCAAGACAGTCAAGTGGATTCCCTTTTGTGGGCAATTATTGTATGGAATAGTAATGCACTGTGTGTACTGTTGTATGTATAAATTAACTTCTCACGAGGGTCCCTGTACTGCTTGGTGGAATTAAGGGTATTTTTATGTGTATTGCTTTGGTGAGCACCATTTTTTATATGGTGTCTCAGGTTTTAAGCTGATTCAATAAAATCTTTTTGTTTTTATAAAATACCTGTGTACGTGCAGATAAAGTCCATATTCTCTCTATTTCACACAATAGTTCCCAACTGTAATCTACTAGGACGTGGCACACAAAGCCACCTTTCTAAGGGGTCCTTCCAGCCATCTTAGGATACCCACAACTTCTTACTTTTGTTTTATCTGAACAATTGATTAAAAGGTTGGGACTTTGTATGACACACGTGTAGGAATAATACAACAAAAGATGGATCATAATAGAAATTTTAATGTAATAAAATTTAAGTATAATTGGTAATAAACATATAGACATAATCAAGCATGTGCAACAATGTAATAATTGTACACACAATTGGTTTCACACTAGGTTTTCTATCATTGGTCACAGTTTCCCATGGAGGTCCCCATGTCCACACTGGGCATGCTCTGGATGGGACTGCCGTCCGGTCTCCCGCCTCAGCTCCCGGCCCCGAGGTACCGGGGCACTTTATGCACCCCGCCCATGTGCCGCCAAAGTGCAGACATGGTAAGAGGCCTTTGGGGTTCCATATCCTAGCGGTTGGGGTTATTATTACTATTTTAAGTGAGGGTCGCATAATAATTTTTACAGTCGCTAATCATATATATTACTCTTTTCAGAAAATAAGCTTGCTCCTGATGAGTGATTAAAAAGTCACGAAACGCGTAGAGCTACCATACGCTTTTTTACTACGTTACCTAAGTATACTTTTTCAACTACTTCTGAACCACCAAGTGCCCTTTACTATGCTACTCAAGTGCCAACTATTTATTTATTTTTTACCATTATACTGGGGCTTCCCCATTAAGGGACATCATGAGGCTATAAACCATGCCAATTATGATCAGTATTTATTATTATTATTGTATGTGTATATGCAATATCAGTGATGGATCGGGGAGATTGACATCATGCTTTTACCAAATCATGAATGTAATTTTTATTTACTGTATATCAATTTGATACTATGATTGTAACAGTGTTGCATATCCTTTATTACATTGTTGCACATGCTTGATTATGTCTATATGTTTATTACCAATTATACTTAAATTTTATTACATTAAAATTTCTATTATGATCCATCTTTTGTTGTATTATTCCTACACGTGTGTCATACAAAGTCCCAACCTTTTAATCAATTGATTTTAGTCTTCACTAAGTGTCAGGGATGGAGGCACATGACTAATCAGTCCTGGCCTCATGTAAAGTCCCAAACCTCCCCACCCCCGTTTTCCCTTATCTGAACAATTGTTAGGGAGAGTAATTGGATTGAGCAACCAAAGGCACCTAACAGCTAATCTACACATCTCTATATGTAATACAATGATAAAAACATGGAAAACAAGCATATCACAAAATCACAAACAAATTATTTTATGGTAAACACTGAAATAATAACTCAAAATCTCTTCTCCTTGAAAATACATTTAAAGTATAACTAAAGGCAAAACAGTTTTCTAGTTTTGGATAGAGTGAAGCTGGAGTAGAACACCAGTTTTTACTGCTGTCTGTGCCCCCGTTAAAAGAGAATTATGGGTTTGGATTTTTTTCAGATTTATACTTATCTAGGTAGATGCAGCATTGGTCCCTCGGCGCCTCTGCATTGAGAACTGATGAACTGAACACCGCCGATCACTCGGTTCTGACAGCTCTCTGCTCTGCCCCCTACTCGCTCATTGGAGCGCTGGGCTGTGGAGGGAGCGGCCCGTTCAGTCTCTCAACCGCTCGCTGGATGTCGGTCCAGGCACCTGGTGGATCCAGACTCTATTGTTGAGATGACTGGATCGACTTCTGTGACATCAGCAGAGGGTGGACTTCAGCCCGCACTCTACTGAAAATGGGTCACAGGAGTGCAGAACAAATTGCACTACTGTGATCTAAAGGAGAGGTACAGCCAAATAAGCTTTGCCTATACTTCTCCTTTAAGTAGATTCTCCATCTCTATTTGTCCTGTTTACCATTATCATTGAAAGTGAAAATAAAAGAAAATTACTAATTTTGGGTTGCTCCTAGAAAATATTAGAGGATAAATCTTCCAATGTAGACTCTAGTTCTGGTGACCTGGTGGTACCCAAGAAATTCCCTTAATTTGCAGGGATTTCCTCTCACTTCCTGTTTGGCTATGGCACAGGAAGTGAAGGGAAATCTCCAAAATGGACACAGATAGTGAAAAAAAAATCTGACAGGGGTTATAACCTTCCCTTGCTCTATTCTAAATGAAAAAACGTTTTTTCTATAGTTCTTTTATATTACTTTTATATTAAAAAGTGATTGTAAAGTCTTGTTTTTTTTTTAAATAACAAAAATGTTATACTTACCCTGTGCAGTGGATTTGCACAGGGCAGCCTGGATCCTCCTCTTCTCGGGTGCCTCTATGTTGATCCTAGCCCCTCCCTCTTGTTGCGTGCCCCCACACCAAGCAGCTTACTATGGGGGCACCTGAGCCAAGGCTCTGTGTGTCCATTCAGTCCCACCCCCTCTCTCTCCCAGTTGGCTAACTGACTTTAACTGACAGCTGCGGGAGCCAATGGTGCTGCTGTTGTGTCTCAGGCAGAGTCCCGGACAGCCAAGGGACTCATGGACATCGCTGGATAGAGATGGGGTTTAGATAAGTATTAGGGGTGCTGGAGAGTCTGCTACACACAGAAGGCTTTTTATCTTAATGCATTAAGATAAAAAAAGTTCTGCCTTTACAACACCTTTAATGTGTCAATACACTAGTGCTTGTGTAATTTAACATATACAAGAAAATAAATATGAACTCAGATAAAAATTGAGATGTAGTCCTGGAATAATATCTGTCTGGATACCAGATTTCACTAGGAAGTGGTGCTGCACCCGACTCCTGATCAGAAACTACTAACTGTCATGTAGTGGTGTGAACCTCCAATTATACTCTAGAACAGTCTTTCTCAACCTTTTTACCCCTGAGAAACCCCTGCTAAAACCAATTCTTTGCAGGTCAGTAAAAAACTATTCAGAAGAGTTCAGTGGGAAAATGCCCCTTACATTGGTTGTCAATAGAAAGAATACCCTTACAGCAGTGGTCATAATGGCACTTTAACAGCCAAAAAGATCATTCTGGAAGAGCCCTGGTTGAGAATGGCTGCTAGGGGGAGAACAGAGGAAATATCTACATTGAAAACTAGATAAAAATAATCATTTTTTCAGTCTACTTACTCAGTTCTTCAGTAAAGGTCGATGTCAGGAAAGGAGTTCTGGTGAATGCATGGCAGCCCCCTATAACATGCAGAGATACGATTGTAGTTCAGATCCAGCGATAGATAGCAACATCAGTGTTTATATATAGGCAACAAAACTTTATATTATGAAAGATACAAAACAGAAATACGGAAGGCCCATGCTCTGATTAATAGGAAAACCTCAAAGGAGAAATTATAAGGCTTCATGCACACAGGACGTTAAAAAAAGTCCTAAAAACGTCAGTATCTTATCAGTGATTTTTTCAGCTTTTTTGAGCATTTTTGTGGCTGCGTTATTGAGCGTTACTGAGCGTCAGTAAGCATTTTTTAGCGCTGGCGTTTTTGGGAGTTTTTTTTTTTTTTTCAATGGATACAAAAGGTCCAAAAACGTTGGTGAGTGGTGTTATTGAGCGTTAGTGAGCGTTTTTGGGCGTTAGAGCATTTTTACAAACGTCTCTCAGAACCCTCTGGTCTTGGGTTTTTTTTACAGCTCAAAAACGTCACTGCTCAAAACAGTTGATAACAGCCTATGTGTGCATGAACACATAGGATAACATGATGGGGGGTTTATTGACCGTAGAAAAAAATGTCTGCAGCTGAAAACAGCAGCTGTAAAACAGCCAAAAAACGTTCTGTGTGCATGAGGCCTTAAGCTCGAAAGGCTATAAAGGACTTTCTCAAGGCCTGGGTAATCATTATTATACAATAACATCAAGTGACTGTTGGTGATAGAAAAACAATTGTTATTCTTCAACTTTTAATAAAGATTTAAGTGTGAAAAAAAAAGAAATACAGTTTTTTTTATATATAAGAACTGTACTGTATTTGGAAAGTACCAACCATATATATTATAATCATAAACAGTTGGGGGGCATCTATTAACCAAATTAGTGATACAGAACAGGCTGCCTTTCACTTAGAAAAGTCTATGCAACAGAACAGTTCTTTGTATGCAATCCTTACCTGAAATCCTGGGCAGTCAAAATTGAAGATAAGACAGGACTTCAGTTTAAGGTCCCTTTCACGTGGGCGGAACGTTAAGGCCCGTTTTTTAGATTGGACCATCCTTTGCCCTCTATGAAGCAGAGGATGTAAATGGGCATGTGTTCATTTACACCCCCGATGTCCAATTCAATCCTAGCCTTTAAAAACAGACAGATGGGTGATCCATTCCCCCTCTGTTTGACGGATTAGATTGGATGACAGATGTCGGATGTTAATGAACAGGCAGTCCGTTTACATCCGACCTCCTGTAGAAGAAAGCGGGCCGTGTGTCCGCTCTGCATAAGTGGAGCAGAACAATAAAAACACAAATAATATCTGAGCTTAGTGAAAAGTGAATAATCGGCAGCCAGCAACAATAGGTTTGATCATATACCCATAGTGCGATATACAACAAAAAAATGCAGCGCCTAAATTTAAAGTTCAGAGTGCAAAAAACTCCTCAAATGTCAGCAGAAATTATGTTGAAAAAATACCACAGACCCAACACCGGCATTGTGAAGAAAGAATGAGGAAATCACAACACCGCTGTGCATGAAAAAGAAGGGGCAATCCTGCTTAACAGAGCTGTTTGACTCTCAGGTTATAAAGGGTCAAAAAGGCATTCATGTGGGTAATGGAAGCTCTATCATGAGACCAGTCCACCTCCTCCAAACTCAAGGGTTGCCAAAACTCTTGTAAACCCAGGGGTGGATAATGCCCATATGATGTCTGTTTTCCCTCAAGAAATGCAAGCACAGCCCAAAAGTGTAATACCGTTTTAAAAAACCCCGTTAAGCGCATAGGCGTTCCTCGACCACGCAAGCACGCTTCAAGAACGCGGTTCTTTTGTATACAGATGGCTCGACTTTGTTGATTATTATAAAAGCAGCGTTTTTAAATGGTATCACACTATTGTGCTATCAAAAAACTGTCAAGAACAAAAAGTGGTCCTGCCTGAAGGTCAAGGTCAGGTTTAATTCTGTCACAGTGCAACTTTCGATTTGCAGAGGGGGACATTTATGAATGATGCTGAACTCAACTGCTGGTGTGAGTTAGGATGACAGCAGTGCCAAATCGCTGATCAGAATGCATCACACTTTTTTTTAATAAACATTATTGAAATGTCACAAAGGGGTTTATTTACTAAAGCTGGATAGTGTAAAATCAGGCTCACTTTTGCATAAAAACCAATCAGCTTCCAGGTTTTATTGCCAAATCTTAACCGGTTCCTGACTGGCTCGCATACATTTACTGCTGCAGAGTGGCGCTGTTTCGCTTATAGCCGTCTATAAACGGCGGCTCCCGCATGCGCGTCTATGGGCGGGAGCGCGCTCTCGTGCCCACCGCACTCTGCAGCAGTGTGCCTGCGGCTCGGGCTGACCCGATCTCCGCCGGCGAGCCGCGATAGCTGGCCACAGCTAAAAAACGGGGAACCGCTGATGTAAACACGGCAGTTCCCCGTGCTGTCAGACAGCATGACAGAGATCTACTGATCCCTGTCACTGGGATCAGTAAGATCGCTCATGCTCCTGACAGCCCAGTCCCCTCACAGTTAGAACACGCCCAGGGAACACAGTTAACCCCTAGAGCGCCCCTCCCAGGTTAACCCCCTGACTGCCAATGACATTTATACAGTAATCAGTGGACATTTAAATTTCCGATCGCTCTACAAATGTCATTTGTCCCAAAAAAGTGTCAAAAATGTCTGACATGTCTGCCCCAATATCGCAGTCCCGATAAAAAACACAGATCGCTGCCATTACCAGTAAAAAAAACAAAAACAAATTGTAAAAACACCAGAAATTAATTCTCATGGTTTATAAACGCGGCAACTTTTGCGCAAACCAATCAATTGCGATTTTTTTTTGCCAAAAATATGAGGAAGAATATGAATCGGCCAAAACCGATGAATACATTTGTTTTTTTATATATTTTTTTGGATTTGTATTTTAGCAAAACGTAAGAAGTATTGTTTTTTTTTTGCAAATTTGTCACTCTTTTTTTGTTTACAGCGGTGATCAGAAATGACGCAGAGGTGATCAAATACCACCAAAAGAAAGCTCTATTTGTAGGAAAAAAGGATGAAAATTTTGTTTTGGTGCAACATCACACAACCGCGCAATTGTCAGTTAAAGCGACGCAGTGCCAAATCGCAAAAAGTGCTCTGGTCCTACAGTGGGAAATCATTCCGGGGCTGAAGTGGTTAAATAAACAAGCTGGGGTTAGAAGCTCATTGGCTACTGTGCACAGCTGCACCAGATTCTGAGTGCACCAGTTTTAGTAAATCTACCCCAAAGACACATTTCATTAAAGGATAAGCTCACCTTTTTAAATATATATATATATAAATGCACATCTTTTTGAAATTAGAAAAATTTGCATTTTTTTTAATTTTTTTTTTTATTAGGAGCCTGTAAAGCATTTCACCCATGATCAGCAAATTGCACACTGTCAGTGTAGCTGTATGCCTGTACATCGTGGCCAGTTACTGAATGACAGGAAAATTCAATGAGCTACCAAGAGCACTCATAAGCGCCCTGGTAGTTCATTGAGGACTACAAGCCGTGGGCCACAATGACTGACTATAGTTGTAGTTCTCCCATTCACAGAACTCTGTGAATGAATGACGTGGCTGGTTGGGCGGAGTGTTTTTTAAATTGTGACAGCGGGTGCGGGGAGATGATCCCTGGCCCGTTGTCATAATGGGGGCTCAAGGCAGAAAGGTGGTTGGTCAGTCAGTAACAAGTTACACCCATTATATGTTAGGAAAGGTGAACTTATCCTTTAAGTTCTAGGCCGCAGCAGCGGTGGATTGTGTCGCTATGTGCTGCACTAAAAAAAACAAAAAGTACTGCATGATGTACTTTTTTCAGCACAAACCACCTCAATGCAGTGGTGTGTGATAAAATGCAAAGTGACACATAATCATTCTTTAATAGCCATGAACCTGTAATCTGATGAAAAACAAATTATTTTATGGCTGGATGTGTTGGGCTAAGTGCCATTAATGGGCATTTGAAGGAACACAATTTATATCCATTAGTAAATAAAGACTTTACTTACAACATTTATTACAATGAAGCATGTTAGAAAATCCTAATCCTTGTCTAGGTAAACATAACCATAGGCTTAAGTGAAGAGGCCCAGCAATACAGGAGACACAAAAAAGTGAATGTCAAATTCCCAGATAATCTTTAGTTCAAACATAAGATTTTGGCCACTCGTAGAAATGGTTATGAGAGTTCTAAAGGCTTTGCATGCAGATGTGACAAAGTACACTGTAGCTGTTTATTGGCCGTATATGGTGCCGTGATGGCACAGCTGCTTGCTTCAGCCAATAAAATGCCTGGGTTTAATTCCTTTTAATTTAGCTGCCAAACAGGCTTCCTGCCAGCTAAGAACTCTCTGTTATTCTAAAACTCTGCAGGGTTCATAGCTCATAAGTAAAAATACTTGATGTATTTTCCTTTCTAGGGACTACTAATCCTTTGAATATTTGCAGTCATTTTGCTTCCACTGTTTCATTATAAATGGCAGATATAAAAAGAAAATCTAACATACATAGCTCGTGTTGGATATGATGGAGTGGGAAAAGTACAACTGCAAGAAGGTCACATAGATTATATTTTGGTCTAAAGGAAACCTGTCGCCACCGCTGAGATAATTTCCTGAATGGGAACAGTCTGCAAACATGTAGTGCTAATGACTCTCCTAGGCTGAGTTACTCTACTAAATTTTCTTCCTCTTTAATAGTCTATGCCACTAATGTGCATAGCCTTACACAGCCGGCATAATGCGGACAAAAAAAAAAAGTCAAATACCCTTTACAAATCTGCTTGAGGCTCTGCTTGCTTCCAGACCCCTTAGCAAGCAGAACGTCATTCATTTCAATGAATGAATGAATGAGAGCACATGAGCAGCAGACCCTGGTCACATGACCGGACATCTTGTATCATTGGTCCTAATCTGGCTTAGAATATTGTGTCAATGTGTAGGTCTAGATAGCCTAGTGGCAAATTCAGCTTTAACCACCTCAATACTGGGCACTTTCACCCAGGGCCGCTGATAGAAATCATGGGGCCCCGTACAGCCTACTTGACAGGGCCCCTTCAGCCCCGCCCCCAGTCCCTCCTTCAGCCCTGCCCCTGGCCCCTCCCAGAACCACCTTGAAAGAAAGTGTTACATTAATTTGGATTCTTATCTGCTCAATGTGACATTTTGTGATTTTTTTTATTTTATATGAGTTTTATCAATTTTATTTTTTAGTGCACTTTTTGTACATATTATCATTGCGTAGTCTGTATCTTGGCTTTTTTAGTGCTGGCTGCTCTTATCATATTTTATCCATTTTTTTATTCATGTTTTCTCTAGCGCGGTGTTACTCTTTAATATAAGCACACACTTGTGTTAGCCCCATGAGCCACTTTCTCTCTGATCCTGCTGCTGTCTGGAGTCACGACTTCAAATTTCAGCTAAGCTACTTCCTCTGCTGCCGCCGTTCGCCTCACTGCTTCTTCTCCAGTCCAGGCTGAGTGAGGAACAGAGCAGAGCGGCATCAGCGGAGGGAGATAGATCACTCCACCAGGGAAGGCAGAATGGGGGCAGGGATTTGAGTCAGCACTAACATGCGGAGCGGGCGCAGAAGTGACATGCGCCCGAAATAAAAAAATAGTCCCTCCCACACACTCACAAGCAGGGCATTTTTTCTCAGAATAGGTGCAGGATGGTCTGCATCATCAAGTGGGTGTGGCCTAATTTTACAGTGGCAGTTAAAAGGACATTGTTAAACCAATGATCTCTGTATGCCCTTCAGTATGTATGTTGCGCTGTCCCCCCCAGTCAAAACTTTACAACTTTTTCCCCTAAAAAAAAGCAACACCCATCACTCACTTCTGCACCTCCTGCCAACTGCTGACCTCTGTATCTCTGTCCAAAACTCACTTCTGCATCCATATTTAAAGCTCACCTCTGCATCCCAAAATTCACCTCTGTACCCTGGCCACAGCTCACCTCTGTGTTCTTGTTCAAAGATAGCCTCTTTACTCTCTAAAGCTCACCTCTGTGCCCTGCTGGCAGCTCACCTCTGTTATCTGCACGTAGCTCACACGTGTACCTTGCCTGCAGTTAAACTCAGTACCTCTCTAAAAAGCTCATCCCTGCACTCCGCCATCAACAGAAAAACTTACTTTAATGCTAAAATAAATATTAAAGTTAAACTTTTACCAGTGCTCTCTTTTGCCCTCCACTCTTTTTTTTTTATCAATTCTTACTTCTGCACGCACCAGTGCTTACCTTGATACCACCCATCACCCCCCCCTCCACACACACCACGGCACCTTGGCTATTCTGCTCACCTGTTGTGCCGAGATTTAGACATCTGTTCCTAATCTGCACACACACAGAAAGGATGATACAGAATACAATTGCAGGGTTTAGCAGATGATAATAGGGGGAGTTTACTAGCTGAGGAGAGGCAGTAAAAGGCAGACAGTTGCAGCATCCCGTGTGTGGACATTGCACCCTCCCCCTTCAGACGGAAAGTGCACAGATAACGAGAATAAGTAAAACTGAAGTCCCACGTGCTCTCCTTTGGGCTGCTGCAGTTCAAAGGAGAGCATTACTCACTGGCATGAACAATGTGAGTGTCGTGCATTCTTTCTGTCGACAACGGAGTGCAAGTGCAGAGAAAGCTGTGGAGAACCGGTGGGTTAGCTCAGCTGGACTATCACTTGTATACAGGGAAGCCGGGCAGTAGATAGGTGTGGTGAGCACAAGGTTAGTGCCAGATGTGGCGGAATGGGAGCGGGGGTGTTGATGCTCTGGTTGGAAAAATACTTTTTTTTATTCTGCACTCTGTTCAAATGCCTGGGCCCCCTGGTGGCCGGGGCCGGTACTGCAGGGCCAGTTGTACTGGTTTATCAGTGTCCCTGCTTTCACCCCATTCCTTCCCAGACCAATATTCAGCTTTCAGTGCTCTCACATTTTGAATGACAATTACTCAGTCATGCAACACTGTACCCATATGACATTTTTGTCCTTTTTTTTTCACACACAACAGAGCTTTCTTTTGGTGGTATTTAATTACCACAGGATTTTTTATTTTTTGCGCTATAAATTAAAAAAGGCTGAAAATTTTGTAAAAAAATGCATTTTTCTTTGTTTCTGTTATAAACTTTTGCAAATTAGTAATTTTTTCTTCATACATTTTGGCCAAAATGTATACTGCTACATATCTTAGGTAAAAAAAAAAACCCAAATTAGTGTATATTATTTGGACTTTGTGAAAGTTATACAGTCTACAAGCTATGGTGCCAATCACTGAAAATTGAGCACACCTGAAAGGGGTTCACACTGAAGCGCTGGTAAAACAGCACTAAAGCGCCGATCATTTTGGCCGTGCTTTAGTGGCATTTAAGCAGTGCTTTTGCACTGGTTCTTGGGTAAAAAAAAACCAGAAAAGACACGTTTTGCGGCGCTTCCAATCGCTTTTTAGGTGCTTTGGAATCACTGCCCATTCATTGCAATGGGCAAGGCCACTTTGGGAGCACTGTATACAGCGCTCCCAACCTGCCCCAATGATGCTGCTTGCAGGACTTTTTGTAACGTCCCGCAAGCACACCGCTCGGGTGGGAAAAGATCCATTGTAATGAATGGGAGGCGCTTTTCGGGCGCTTTTTAGAGGCTATTTCTAGAGCTAAAGCGCCTGAAAACCGCCTCAGTGTGAAAGGGGTCTTTTAAGCTGGCCATACACTATACAATTTTCTTGTTCAACTTTCCTTTAGGATTTACCAAAACCATATAATATGAGGTCAAACCTAAACCCTTTCAATTTGTATGCAATCAGGCAAGCCCTTGCACTACATAGTTGAAGGTACATCTAAAGGAAATTGAGTAAGAAAATTGTATAGTGTATGGCCAGCCTAACAAGCCAGGAAAGTACAAATATCCCCCAAATTACCTTTTTGGAAAGTAGACATTCCAAGGTATTCAGTAAGAGGCATAGTGAGTTTTTTGAAGTTGTAATTTTTTTAACACAATTCTTTGAAAAAGTTATTTTTTACACCCAGCATATGCATACTAGAAATTAAACCCCAAAACACATTCTACTACTCCTCCTGAGTATGGCGATACCACATGTGTGAGACTCTGAGGCTGGGTTCACACTATCCGACACAAAAACGGTCCGACTTTGATCCTACTTTGCTGTGCGATTTACGGTCCTACATAGGGTCAAAGCCGGACCGTTTGTCTGTGAACAGGGATCCGACTTTGATCCCGACAATGCCAGGCACCTTGTACTCTAGGGATCTTGAAGGGGAACTCCATGCCAAATTAAAAAAAAAAAGCACAAGTCGCATGCCAAAGTCAGATCAGTGAGGACACTGATCCGACTTCAATGCCTTTCAATGGGCTCGGACAAAAGTAGTACAGGAACCTTTTTCAAAGTCGGTCCGACTATGAAAAACACAAGTCGGACCAGTTAAGACAGCTCTCATAGGGAATCATTGTTTTTGTAACGTAATGCGACTTGTGCTCCTCATGTCGGTCCGAGAATTGGACTAGTGTGAACCCAGCCTTACACAGCTTGGCCACATACTGAGGCCCAACATGCAGGGAGCCCCATCAGGCATTCAAGGAGCATAAAACACACATTTAATTTCTTGACTACCTCTTACACTTTTGAAGGTCCTGGAGGACGATGGAAACAACCAAAAATGACCACATTTAGGAAACACCCCAACGTATAATCTATGAGTCTAATGAGTCTTTTGAACATGTCATTTTTTCCCACAAGTTTTGTGAAAATGTGGAAAGAAAATGAAAATGCATTTTTTTTTTTACACAAAGTTGTCAATTTATACAATATTTTTAACACATAGCATGTACCTAGCAAAAATTACACCCAAAAAAAATTCTGCTACTCCTCATGAGTATGGCAATACCACATGTGTGAGACTTTTCCACAGCCTGGCCACATACAGAGGCCCAACATGCAGGGAGCACCATCCGATGTTCTAGGGGCATACATTTCAAATCTAATTTGACTACCTATTACACTATTGTGAGGCACTGTAGTGGCACTGATGGGCACTGTAGTGGCATGGATGTGGCACGGATGAGCACTGATGTGGCCTGGATGAGAACTGATGTGGCCTGGATAAGAACTGATGTTGGCTGGATAAGAACTGATGTGGCCTGGATGAAAACTGATGTGGCACGGATGTGGCATGGATGCAGCACAGATGAGAACTGCTGTGGCATGGATATGGCAAGGGTGAGTACTGATGTGTCATGGATGAGCACTGATGTGGCATGAATGTGGCATTGATGAGCACTGATGTGGCATGGATGAGAACTGATGTGGCATGGATGTGGCATTGATGAGCACTGATGTGGCATTGATAACTGATGTGGCATGGATGAGCACTGATGTGGCATGGATGACGCATGGATGAGCATGAATGAGGCATAAATGAGCTATGGATGGGAATGGATGAGCCCTGGATGGGGATGGATGAGCATGAATGAGGATGGATGAGTGCAAGAATTGGCACAGATCAGCGCTGTGGGCACTACAGATTGAGCCCACAATGCTGCTGCACTCGATCTCTCCCCTCTCTTCTCACACTGTACTGATCAGTACGGAGAGGGGAAAAGATGAACTGGGCATGTACCGGCTTGTTGACAACTGATCGATCACATGGTAAAGGGCCGCTGTCATTGGATCCTTACCGTGATGCGCCAGGTGGTCACGGATATTCCCGGGGGCACGTTTCTGGGAGGAGGTTGTAGTACTCCCTCCCAGAATTATCCGACCGCGCTGTAGCCGTTTATGGCCATGGCCCGTCAGTAATTGGTTAAAGATAGTTACATAGTTGGTAAGGTTGTATAAAGACACCAGTCCATCCAGTTTAACCTGTATCGGTGTGTGTATAATTGTGCATTTACCATTTCTCATCTCTCTGTTTGTTGTAAACGATAAGATGCCCATCTTGGACAAATGTAATTATGTAAATATCATACCTGGTCGATCCGCCTGGAACTTGAAAAGCACTGTAGTAGACAACGCTACTCCAGTAATCTCCAGCAGCTTCCAGGTCTTATGCCTTGTAGCTGCCTTTCTGCACTATAAACACAGGAGGTTGCCCGCTCAACAGGAGCAACATTCAGAGAATGATTTGCATTTTGTCAATGGATTATCTGATTGGATGAGGCGGACAATGGATGCAAAGCCTTATCTGATTTAGGAGAGGTGGACCAGTGACTTCACAATCCCCACCTCAGCCGATCGAAGAATGCTGGGCCCTATGCCCTCCGTCCAGGCAAAATCACTGTTGATACTTTTGTAGTATCTATTTTCATTGTACTGATGGCTTAACTACATCACCCAATGTGATTGACAGTTATCACCCAGTGTGACTTGAGAGTGCTTTCAATTCACATAGGGTGGGCCAGGGTTGCCAACTGTCAGAAAATTTAGACAGTTTGTAAAAATCAGTCATTTTTACAACTGTTTGTGAATATCAGGGGCTGATAATTTGTTGTGCTCTTTTGGCTGACACACTGCATCTCCGATCCCTGTAAAGAGCCCATGACATAGGCCAATCACAACTCATCACATGGTACCAGGAAGTGCCGTTTATCGTCTTTTCCTCTACTCACGCCTACAAGGCACAAGTAGAGGAGAGACGATCGGCTGCTCTCCTGATGGGGGGGGGGGGGTGTTTGTGCTGATAATCAGCGCATTATCAGTGCAGACCCTTCATGGGTGCCCACTAGATACCCACTAGCATCCACCAGGGATGCCGATCAGTGCCCATTAAAAATGCCAATCTGTGCCCATAAGTGATTGCCTGTCAGTGCCTTCTAATCAGTGCTGCCTATCATTGCCATCTATCAGTGCCACCCATCAGTGCCATCTGTCAGTGCCCATCAGTGCCGCATATGAGTCCTGGATGACATTATCAGTGCAGACCCTTCAAGGGTGCCCACTAGATACCCACTAGCATCCACCAGGGATGCCAATCAGTGCCCATTAAAAATGCCAATCTGTGCCCATCAGTGATTGCCTGTCAGTGACTTCTAATCAGTGCTGCCTATCATTGCCATCTATCAGTGCCACCCATCAGTGCCATCTGTCAGTGCCCATCAGTGCCGCCTATAAGTGCCCATCAGTGCTGCTTATCAGTGCCGCCTATCTGTGCTGCATATAAGTGTCTCATCATCAGTGCCACCTAATTAGTGCCCATCAATGCAGCCTCATCAGTGCCACCTCATCAGTGCCCGTCAGTGCAGCCTCATCAGTGCCACATCATCAGTGGCCATCAGTGCAGCCTCATCAGTGCTCATCAGTGAAGGAGAAAACGTACTTATTTACAAAGTTTTATAACAGAAACAAAGAAAATAATTTTTTTTTTTTTTAAATTCTGTCTTTTTTATTTGAAGCGCAAAAAATAAAAAACTCAGTGGTGATCCAATACCATCAAAAGAAAGCTCTGTTTGTGGGGAAGAAACTGACAAAAATGTTGTTTGAGTACAGTGTTGCAGACCGTGCAATTGTCATTTAAAATGCAACAGCACTAAAAGCCTGGGCATTAAGGGGGTGAATGTGCCCTGTATTGAAGTGGTTAAATATCGATTGTCATAATTTTTAATAGGAGTTCTGTAATTTTTCAGGTTGTCAGTAAAAAAAAAAAAAAAAATAGTACTCAGTCAGTAAAATTTTCATATATTGCCAGTAAAAAGAAAGGGAAGGTTGCCCACACTAGGGTAGGCACATTATGGGGTTGATATACTATAGGCAAACAAACTGCAGTTGCTCCAGAGCTTAGTAAATGATTAGAACCCCTGCTGACATCCATCATCCAATCATGTGTGTTTTTTTTATATATTTTCCTTGCATGTGATTGGGCATTCTTTGCAAAGTGAAGCTTTACCTCATTTACTAAGCTCTGGAGCAACTGCACTTTGCAAGTCTAGTTGCTTTTAGTGAGGCCACTTTCACACTGGAGCGGGGAGGGACGGTAGCGGTAAATGTAAAGCTAATTAGCAGCGCATTTATCGCTATTATAGCGGCGCTACGGTGCCGCTATGCAGGCAGGAGCGGGGCGCTTTTAAACCCTAGAAGGGGTTAACAAGGGGTTAAAAGCACCGCCGCTCGGGACTTCTGAGGCGGTGTACAGCCGCTTAGGGAGCGCCGTCCATTGCTTTCAAGTAGGAGTAGTATACAGCGCTCACCGAATTGCCCCAAAGATGCGGCTTGCAGGACTTTTCTTACCGTCCTGCTAGCGCACCACCCCAGTGTGAAAGCACTCTGGCTTTCACACTGGGGAGAATGGGGGGAGAGTTTTTCAGGCGCTGCACAGGCGCTATTATTAGCACTGCAGTGCCTGAAAAACTTTTCGGTGTGAAAGTAGCCTTAACCAGGGCCGGATTAACATAGGGGCTATTGGAGCTGCAGCTCCAGGCCCCTACCTTAATATAGGCCCAGCCACCCAAGAACTTCCCCATGTCACCACAGCACCACCACTCTTCCCACCACTGCCCAGTGTCTACTGCTGCGAAAATTACTGGTTGCTAGAGCAGTCTAGCAACCAATCAAGTGCAAGCACAGGCACCCGACAGGAGGAGGATGTAATTTCCTCAGCACCAGGTCCATGATGCTCTTAATCCAGCCCTGGCTTTAAGCAACCCCTATGTGTTGGCTAGATCCACACGTTCTCTATAAAATAATAAAATACTGAACGCATGTAAAGTCCATGTATGCTTTCATGGTAAAATTCCATAATTCCATCTCCTCCTATTGATTTCCTCTAGAATAATAGAAGTCTCCAATGCAGACCAAAGGACATTCCCACTTGACCTAAAAGAACAATGAGCATCTGGGTCTTTGGCTTGGACCATGTCCCAGTACAGCCATTATTCTCTATGACTGGTCTCAACAGACGCCCAAGCAACAGGATGCATTTTTGTAGCTTTTAGGAATGTAAATATTGCCTGATCCTGAGATTATGAGATTCATTCTGACAGTGCACACAGCCTTTAAAGCAGATCCTGAATGAAAAAATGTACATTCAATATTTAGCCTTGTAAATGGAAGGAAAAAGCGTGCAAAGACCTGCTTGTGTTATGTATAGTATAATCATCCCGGCTCCAATAAAAGCATTAAGAATGCAAAACTTTAAAGACATCTCAGACTTCCTAGTCTGGTGGCCATGTGACCTCAGCAGTCTCACTCCACCCAAGCTCAGGACAATGCCCAGCTAAGTGGAAGGTTCCCTCAGTGTCTATAGTCTCAGGGCTGTAGCGGTAGTACAGGAAGCATGAAACCAGTAGTCAGATGTTTCAGTCTAAGAACATTATGTATTATGTAGTATGAAGACTGTATTGAAAAGGATATGGAGGCTGCCATTGTTGACTTTTGGAAAATGCTAATTCTTTGTCTGTGTATGACCTCAACTTACAGCCAGTGAAATCAGAACATTTGATTTGTATACTTGTTCTGGGTCAGTGATTCAAAGTATTTGAAGCAAAGCTCCAGGCTCCATCAGAAAAAAAAGTAAAGGTCAGCAGCTACAAATCCTGTAGCTGCTGACTTTTAATATTAGGACACTTACCTGTCCCTGGATGCAGCGGTGTCTTCACCCCAGTCAATTTTTCAAATCGGCTCTTGGGTGCCACAGCCATTTCTTGTGAGGAAAGCCGGCAGTGAAGACTTGCGGCTTCACAGCTGGGCGAAGCACGCTATGCTTTGTGAATGGCCCGGCGTCGGGGGAAGGAGGAGGGGGGCCGAACACTTGGGTGACTTTGCCACTTAGGTGATCAGCCAGAAGTAGGAGTGGGTACCTGTCAAGACCAGGT
>BLSH010509660.1:860859-880961 GCA_018402905.1 Glandirana rugosa
TTTAACAAATGCGACGAAATTGATCCATTTTTTTTACTTCGAGTTCTTCCGTTTGGTACGACATATAACAAAAGAGATACATTCATGGGTAGCTAAGGTCTACGTTGAACTCTACATGTCTAATCGTACTGTTACCTTTTGGAACAAAAGTTACCACGGTCAAGTGTAGTTACGTTAAGTCGTACCGTGTTAAAACCTTTTCCAAGGACATGATGAACACACTAAGATCTTGCTAAAACCGGGGTATCTTATCCGTTTAGCGTAGGTTCAACGTAGTGTATTAATCACACAAGTAGTACAGGAACCTTTTCCAAAATTGTGCCATGCTGAATTGCATTGATGTGAACTGGCACCATTGAAAACAAGGTTTTCCATTGTCATGCTAATCTGTACATCTCAAGTTGCATCTGGAATCGATGGGTACTTACATAGAGAAAACAATATACAGCATGGTTTGCCTTCTTGAGCTTCATTTTTTTTACCTAGTTAAAGCAGCGTAAACAATTTTTGTGCGTGTCTGTTTGATCAATATTTGAATACCATCACTTTAAATGTTTTATTTTACTTTTTTTCCTATGGCCTGTTTTTTTTTTCTTCTTTTTATGAAAAAAAGGAGAATAATGAAAGTTTTTTTTGAGATAAGAACAGACTGAGGATAGAAAAAAAAAGTTCTGTAATCCTCATTACACCATTAAAAACCACCAAAACAACCTTTGACTCCAATGCACTTCACCAGAATGGCGATATGTCAATGCTGGCCTGAGGCTCTAATGGGCTTCAAAAAAGGGTGAGCCCACCCGGTTGTGGGACAATAGTGAATTAATATTCGCTATTATCTTCCTGATTCTCCTCCCGGCCAATCAGGAAGACCCAATTGGCCAGGGAGTCTTAGGACTTGCAGCTTTAATTGCAGAGAAAGGTGGTTCTACAAAGTAGAAGGGCTGAATACAAATGTACCCAACACTTTTCACATATTTATTTGTAAAAAACTTTTATCATTTTCCTTCCACTTCACAATTATGTGCCACTTTGTGTTGGTCTATCGCATAAAATCCCAATAAAATACATTTATGTTTTTGGTTGTAACATTACAAAATGTGGAACGTTTGAAGGGGTATGAATACTTTTTAAAGGCACTGTAAAGGAGGACAGTACAATTACAATACGGTTCAATAGAGAAGGAATATGGCTGCCCATGGAGCCTACAATCTAAAGGATTGTATAAATGGAAAGGAAAACATAATGTATATACCATAGTTTGTAGACGCTATAACTTTCACACAAACCAATTTACCACTTCCTTACCGGGCACTTAAACCCCCCTCCTGCCTAGACCAATTTTTGGCTTTCAGCGCTGTCGCATTTTGAATGACAATTGCGCGGTCGTGCGACGTTGTACCCAAATAAATTTTTCGTCCTTTTTTCCCCACAAATAGAGCTTTCTTTAGGTGGTATTTGATCACCTCTGCGTCATTTCTGATCGCCACTATAAACAAAAAATGAGCGACAATTTTGCAAAAAAGAACAATATTTTTTACTTTTTGCTAAAGTACAAACCCATTAAAAAAAATTATTCATCAGTTTTGGCCGATATATATTCTTCTACATATTTTTGGTTAAAAAAAAAATCGTATATTGATTGGTTTGCGCAAAAGTTATCGCGTCTACAAACTGGGAATTGATTTATGGCGTTTTTATTATTATCTTTTTTTTTTACTGGTAATGACAGCGATCTGCGATTTTTATCGGGACTGCGATATTGCCGCAGAAATGTCGGACATTTTTTACACATTTTTGGGAACAATGACATTTATACAGCGATCAGAAATTTAAATATCCACTGATTACTGTGTAAATGTCATTGGCAGTGAAGGGGTTAACAATGTTCCCTGGGTGTGTTCTAACTGTGGGGGGGCAGGGCTGGCCGGGACATAACAGATCTAACTGATCCCAGTGACAGGGATAATTAGATCTGTTATGTCCCCTGTCACAGAATGGAGAACCGCCGTGTTTACATCGGCGGTTCCCCATTCTGAGGCTGCTAAAAGAGATCGGCGGGTCCGCCCGACCCATGGGCACGCTCGCGCGCGCCGCCGCCTGGAGCGTGCACAGGGGACGACGTCCATGGACGTCGTCCCGGCATTTCAGATCTGCGCTGGAGCCGTACTTCGGCAATAGCGCAGATCTGGAGGAGTTAATATACACTTATTGGGATTTTTTTCTACCAAAGACATATAGCAGAATACATTTTGGCCTAAATTTATGAAGAAATTATATTTTATTGGATATATTTTATAACAGAGTAGAAAATAGTTTTTTTTTTCAAAATGTTTGCTCTTTTTTTGTTTCTATCACAAAAAATAAAAAAAAACTCAGTGGTGTTAAAATACCAGCAAATAAAAGCTCTATTTGTGTGAAAACAATGATATAAATTTAATTTATGTACAGCGTTGCATGTCGGTGCAATTGCCAGTTAAAGTAGTGCAGTACTGAATAGCAAAAAATGCCTTGGTTATGAAGGGGTAAAACCTTCCAGAGGTCAAGTGGTTAAAGAAAAAGGATGAAAAACACAAATGCAAAGAACAATCTAGGTCACCTCAAATATGCCGCCCGCACCTCCCAAAAAACCCCCACCCTCTAGTTAAAAAAATATAGAAAACCCATTGAGTGAAAATGAGAGTTTCGGCTTCAAATAAGCTTCACTGGTAGTGAAATGGTAATTTGGCAACTAAAAAAAGGCACAATGGTGTAGTGGTTAGCACTTTTGCATGGCAGCAAAAGGATTGCTGGTTCGAATCCCATCCACGACACTACCTGCCTGGAGTTTGCATGTTCTCCCTGTGCCTGCGTGGGTTTCCTCCGGGTACTCCGGTTTCCTCCCACATGCCAAAGAAATGCTGGTTAGGTTAATTGGCTCCTCTCTAAATTGGCCCTAGTATATGTATGAATGTGAGTTAGGGACCTTAGATTGTAAGCTCCTTGAGGGTAGGGACTGATGTGAATGTACAATGTATATGTAAAGTGACAGCGCTATATAAGTACCTGAAATAAATAAAATAAATAATAAATATCTCTACAATTAGCAAAACTCATCTACTGCTTGGAGAGCGTTAGCTCTGACTAGGATATGAAGGGTATGGTATAACGAGTAAGCGGCAGCTTCCACTGATCTATAGGATGAAGATGTTAAGAAAATTAAAACTAACGCACGATAATTAAAATGGCCCATGTATTTTTTTTTTTTTAACCAAACAAGTTCCTGCACCACAGCTGCACCCCCTCTTTTTTTGTACTATAGAACCAGACACAAGAAGCAGACAGTGGTTTCATATGTATTGACGTGTGACATGATGCAATGATAAGACCATGAGTAACACAATTTCAGAATTACAGATAGTATCGATTGCATTTGCATTTCCTATGCAGCGCTATTTTTGTTCCCTGTAATCAGTTATTTTAGGATAGGAACAGACTGAATTTATTGTCTTCCATGTGCTTACTAACAGTCAACTGTAATTAAAGTGGAACTTAACCGTTTCTGAGCAAAAACGATATTTAATTTGTTTTTAACCACTTCAGCCTCAGAAGATTTTACCCCCTTCATAACCATTTTTGGCTATTTGGCACTGCACTATTTTAACTGGTAATTGCACGGTCATGCATTGCTGTACTCAAACAAAATGTATATCATTTTTTTCAACACAAATAGGGCTTTCTTTTGGTGGCATTTGATCACGTTTTAGTTTTTTTTATTATTATTATTTTGCGATATAAACGGAAATAAATACAGACAATTTTGAAAAAAAAAAAACAGTATTTTTTACTTTCTGCTATAAACATATCCAATAAAAAATTTAAAAAGAAATATTCTTCATAAATTTTGGCCAAAATGTATTCTGCTAAATTTTTGATTTAAAAAATCCCAATAAGTGTTTATTGATTGGTTTGTGTGAATGTTGTAGCCTCTACAAACTATGGTATATAAACTGGAATTTAAATTACTAATCGGCGGTGGCTATCAGCAACTTATAACGCGACTGCGATAATTAATTGCAATTAATACTATGCACTGTCCTCGTACTAATGACACTAGCTGGGAAGGGGTTAACATCTTGGGCGATCAAGGGGTTAAATGTGTGCCTAAGTGTAATGTGTGTACAGTGTGCTGCTTTTACTAAGACCCCTTTCACACTGGGGCCGCGGCCTTGTTCGCGGTAAAGCACCGCTTGTTTTAGCGGCGCTTTTCAGTCACTAGCGGGGCACTTTTAACCCCTAAGAAGGGATTCAATACTCCCGTGTTGCTTTTCAGGCGCTTCGGAAGTGCTGCCCATTCATTGCAACGGGTAGGGGCGTTTTGGGAGCTGATGTTCTGTCAGCTGCGCATACGTGCCACCGCTACCAAGTTTACTCATCTGAAACCCCTGTTGTCAGAAGACGGCAGAGGACATCTTACTACACCCAGCTATGTCTTGAATTTCAGAGTAATTTTAGCAATAAAGCGAGTGTATATAAATGGATATAGTATATGACATGTGTGATGCGGTTTGGATGCTACATTTTGAAAGAAGCTGGACGCCAGCAGTAGGAAGGTGGTGGAGGCCATGTTGGTACACCCCGCACTGCTCAGCGCTAAACCTTTAGGCTTTCAAAATGTAACATCTAAACAGCATCAAAGATGTCAATGTACTATGTTTATTTAAAAATGCTCAGTTTATTGCTAAAATTGCTCTGAAAGTCAAGACGTAGCTGGGTGTAGTAAGATGTCTGCTGCTGCCTTCTGACTGCAGGTGCTTTCCAGTGGAACGTATTGCCCATTCCATAATCTGATGGGTTTGCTATTCTGACAGAACACAGGCAGGCAGGAGGATGCGCTTAGCTGAGAAAGCCCCTCCTCCAAATGAAAGAAAAAAAAAAACTCCATGACGACTCCTGGGGTGTATGACATCATTTTGGCCTAGGGCGAAAACCAGGACGTAACTGAAGAAGTGTAAAAAAAAGTTTGAAACGAGTAAATATAATATACTATACATTAATATATATTTACTAATGTTAGCAGCAGGCGGATTAAAAATAATTAATGTTAACTAAAAGAGTGAAGGTCCACTTTAGGCAACACGGGTTATGGCCAGGGTGGATAAAAATCAATGATTTAAAAAAAAAAAATCCAAAAGAAATATATTTTTAATTTAAATTGGATCACATTTATTTGAATAAAATGCTTTTGGAGTAAAAATCTATCTAAAGTTCATTCAGCATGAAATGGAGCTTAGTTATGTAGCATCAGGGCTGTATATTCTGCAATATTTACATTTTTGGTAAACTCATTCAATGAATCCAAGCTCTGCAAGCTGAGATAACATGCACTGCATTGATGCATTCACACATTTTCACAGTACCCATGAGGTAAAACAAAGTTCAGGAATATTCCTTTATCCCATTGTTTTGCAAATCTATGTACACTACAAACTGTATGATTGAATCAGTTCTGATATCGCTGTTTTACTAATCTGACAGCTTATTATTCTGAATAGTAAACCTTCATTTTTTTTTTCAAATATTAAAGATTTCATTTCAGATCCATCATGGCAGTGCCTTTTAGCGGGCATCCACTCACCTACTGCCGCCACATCCCTCTCCTTGTTGTGTCACTGCTGCATCACCAGCCATCCCATTAAAGTGAATGGGACTGTCGGCGAGTCAACAGCGGGTCAGAGGAGGAGCCTCTGCGGGACAGAGATGACAGTTGCTCTTAAACCGGTTCTGGACCGGCTTGCGTACATTTCCTGCTGCAGTGTGGCATGATCCCGCAAATCGCCATCTATTAACGGCGGCTCGCTCGTGCGCAGCTAGTGGGCGGGAGCTCTCGTGCCCACCACACTCTGCAGCAGCATGGCCGCGGGTCCGGCGGACTATGTCCGCAGGCTACCCGCGGTTGCCTGGCAGAGAAAAAAAAAACGGGGAACCGCCGATGTAAACACTGCAGTTCCCCGCTCTGTCAGGCGGCATGTAAGAGATCTACTGATCCCTGTCACTGGGATCAGTTGGATCTCTTATGCCCCTGGCAGCCCAGCCCCCTCACAGTTAAAGCACACCTAGGGAACACAGTTAACCCCTAGATCTCCCCCTGCAGGTTAACCCCTTCATTGCCAATGACATTTATACAGTAATCAGTGGATATTTAAATTTCTGATCTTTGTCTAAATGTCATTCGCCCCATAAAAGGAGTAAAAAATGTCCGACATGTCCGCCCAAATATCACAATCTTGATAAAAATCGCAGATCGCCGCCATTACTAGTAATAAAAAAAAAAATAGTAAAAACGCCATAAATTAATTCTCATGGTTTGTAAACGGGGCAACTTTCAATAAACTAATAAACGCCAATCGTGATTTTTTTTTTTACCATAAATATGAGGAAGAATATATATCGGCCAAAACTGATGAATAAATTTGTTTTTTTATATATTTTTTTGGATATGTATTATGGAAAAAATTTAAAAATATTGTTTTTTTTTTTCACAATTGTGGCTCTTTTTTTTTTGTTTGTTTATAGCGGTGATCAGAAGTGACGCAGAGGTGATCAAATACCACCAAAATAAAGCTCTATTTGTGGGGAAAAAAGGACGCCAATTTTGTTTGGGTACAACGTCACACGACCGCGCAATTGTCAGTTAAATCGACACAGTGCATAATTGCAAAAAGTGCTCTCAGTGGGAACCTTCCGGTCCTTAAGTGGTTAAAAATTATAATTTAAATCAAGTCTATTTAGATCACGCCTTTTTAGTAGTGATTTAAACCAATTCCACCCTGGTTATGGCTGGGGACTGGGGCTGCATCTCCCCCCACTTTCATTATCTATGAGCAGTAAGATCTCCATGCTGCACATCCCTGTGATGTATCTCTGGCCCTTCAGGCTGCTGTGCCTGCTCTGGAAAACAAAAGAGAAGTTCAGCAGCAAAGAGATCTCACTGCTATTTTTGAGAGAGAAAGGAAGTGGTGAGTGAGCCAAAAGCCCCCACCCAAGGAACATACTAGCTTTGGGTGAATTGACACTTGTTAATATCTGTGATGGATGACAGAATTCTTTTGCTTTCTGTTTCATTTCACATGCCTGTTTTTATCATTTTTTCCACACCGACATGCAAGCCAAGCTATCCAGCAAAAGTGACAGTTACAGCAGTTAGGATGTAATACTGCCAGGGGTGCTTACATCAGTCAGCTTTAATTCACATTTGTTCTGTCACTGTCGCTGCAACTGCTTAAAAAGTAATAGCTGAAGCTAAGCTTTAACCACTTCAGCCCCGGAAGAATTTCCCAGGTTAGGACCAGAGCACTTTTTGCGATTCGGCACTGCGTCGCTTTAACTGACAATTGCGCGGTCGTGCGGCGTTGTACCCAAAGGAAATTTGCGTCCTTTTTTTCCCCACAAATAGAGCTTTCTTTTGGTGGTATTTGATCGCCTCTGCGTCGTTTCTGATCACCGCTATAAACAATAGAAGAGCGACCATTTTGCAAAAAAAAAAAAAAATTTCTTACTTTTTGCTAAATACAAATCAAAAAAAAGAATATAAAAAAAACATTTTTTTCCATCGGTTTTGGCCGATTTATATTCTTCCTCATATTTGTGATAAAAAAACAATCGCAATCGCCGTTTATTGATTGGTTTGCGCAAAAGTGGCCGCGTTTACGGACGGTGAGAATTCATTTCTGGGGTTTTTATTTATTTTTATTTTTTACTGGTAATGGCAGCGATCTGCGATTTTTAGCGGTATTGCGATATTGCAGCGGACATGTCGGACATTGTTGACACTTTTTTGGGACCAATGACATTTATACAGCGATCAGAAATTTAAATGTCCACCGATTACTGTATAAATGCCATTGGCAGTGAAGGGGTTAACCTGAGGGGGAGATCTAGGGGTTAACTGTGTTCCCTGGGTGTGTTCTAACTGTGGGGGGGGGGGGCTACCATGGGCATGAGAGATCTAACTGATCCCAGTGACAGGGATCAGTAGATCTCCCATGCCCCCGCTAACAGAGCGGGGAACTGCCGTGTTTACATCGGCGGTTCCCCGTTCTTTGCCTGTGGCCGCTCATCGCGGCTCGCCGGCAGACATCGGGAGGATCGGGGCCGCTCTGTGCAAAACCCTTACACAGAGAAGGTAAGTATGACATGTTTGTTATTTTAAAAAAAACAAAAACAAAAAAACAAACCTTCAGTGATACTATGATGATAGGGGGTTTTGAAAGCCCGCTCCTGTGATGGTGGGAGTGAGTAGTAATAGATGGAAGTGCCTTAGCAACATCCTGGCAACAAGGCAGAACAGGGGATTGCTACTTCTGGGAGTTTTTCAGGGCAGGCTTCAGGAGGTATGTAAACAGTCTACCCCTGTAGCGAGGGCATTATCTGACTTTGATCAGGGCTGAAAAGTACATTTTTTTATCTACAGCATAGGCAGTGTTTTGGTATAGTGAACTAACCCTTTAGCCCCGTTCACACATGTGCAATGCAGGAACCAGTGCAATTCCAGAGCCGGTTCCCGCATTGCAGTCTTCCCACAGGCAGTTCACACTGCTTTCTGCGAAACGCTGAAGGTGTCATTACAAATTTAATGAGACCCCCAGTTTTGTTCACAGATCATAGAGCGAACTGTGAACTCGCACATGAAACTCTGTGCCCTGAATTAAAAACGCCACAGCTGTGACGTGAAGTGTCCCAGCCTCAGCATGGATACAGCCCTGTCCAGCTATTCTGTTACAGTTCACATTGGTAGCCATAGAGGGTGGTAAAACCACAGCTCAGCTGCCTGTTTTTACCACCCCCCGTGGCCTGCTCAAAACAGTCCTTATTTAAAGTGGAGATAAAGGGTGAATGCTCTTCTTCTGAGTGCTGGTCTTTGGGCCTCTTCATTAGCCAACAGGGGGATGATGTCACTCCTGCGCATGCGCAGGAGCTAGCCATCCCGGCACTCAGAGACTGGTTCACAGCTCAGTTTACAGAGCAGGAGCAGACAACGAGCAGCCAGGTAGGGGCATTTTATTGCAGACAGTGCAAGTCTCTTCTTCAATAAAAGTCTGCCTGCTCACTGCTTCTTACAGTGAACATCAATTCTGCTTTAATATTTAATATCCCAACAAAGTAATGTGCACTGGGGACGTCCAGACAGCAACTGAAAAAAGCAATACTCTTTATCATATCCAATAAAGTGCAGCCCACCAATCAAATCCTCCCACATAAGAAACAGTGACATTTCAATACTGGAGTACAAAAGTATTCCATGTCTGAGAAAGAGCCCCCTAAGGCCAGTTCACATCAGATTTGCACAGGAACACAATATGCATTCCCCTGCAGTTCAATTTGGCAGCCCATTCATACTATTGCCATTATATGCAGAAAAAATTATTGGGGGGGGGGGGGGGTGACACCATGTTTTACCGCACCAGGTGACACCAACCCTAGTGACGCCACTGGCCTGACATGTGGTTACATATTTGTCGTGTGCCAGTATTTGCACCCATTGTCATTGGCATATCATAACACTGACCTAATAGAAAAGTGTTATACCTTTACATAGCATTAAGGCCTCATACACACGGGCGTCTGAAAAAAAATAAGCAAAACGTCGGGTCCGATGTTTTGAAAAAAATCAGCGTTTTTTTGCGGTGTTTTGCATCGGCATTAGTGAGCCTCGGCGTCAATAGGTGCTATTTTTCAACCTAAAAACGTTGGCGTCAAAAAACGCCGGTACGGCGTTAGCAAGCGTTTTGCCGATTAGCGTCAAACAACGCAAAAACGCTACAGCCTCAGAACGCACTGGTCCTGCGTTCTAGAAACAGCTCACTAACGCCGACGCCCTCTACTGCTCAAAAACGCCAGCGTTTTTAGAGGGCCATTGAATAACATTGAGAGCTGCAAAAAATGCCCCTTAACCTGGCGTCAAAAAACGCCCGTGTGTATGAGGCCTAAAGGTACATGTGTGCCGGACATCACAAGAACCTGCCAGGAGTAACTGCACACAGATAACTGGAAGGAAAACACAATCTAAACAACCGAGACAGTAATTATATGTGTAGCCCATGGCATATCCGGTCTTTCTGCTTTGACACAGATCTGAAGAAGATTAATTCTGAGTCTTTAGTTTGTTGGACAAGCCTGTGTATGTAATGCTACACCATGGACTCCATTCTATCTTATCAATATCTTTTTTGTAAGTGAGGTCTCCAAACCTGGACACAGTTCTACACAACAGTATTCTAAATGAGGTCTCATTAGAGATGTGTATAGGAGAATCACGAGGAAGGAGGACCTGATTCCCCTAAGAGAAGGAATCCAAAGATGAACAACACAAATGGAGGAAGGGAGGAATGTCCGAGAGATAAAGATCTGAGGAACAAGGGTACAGGGCAGGCTGCAGACTGTGTGAATTTCTTTCCTGCATTCATAAGTTGCAGCCCTCCTGCCTAGAAATGATGTTCTCTCGGTGGGGGGAAGACGTCCCTGCTGGGAGAAGGCAGGGATTATTGCTAGTGGCTTTAGCAGCAAGTAAATCCGGCAGGCTGGTGGTACCCAAGTTGATCAATGGCCCTTTGCTTGCCTTTATTCGGCCCTTGGGGGACTATTCTTCACACTGATATGAGAAACTATTCTTTCCACTGACAACAAAGAGGCACTATTCTTTCCACTGACACCAACAGTTGGGTATAATTCCTCCCACTGACACTAACATCGGGGCACTATTCCTCCCACTGATACCAATGGTGAGGGACCATTGCATTCAATCTTCCACTGACACCAATGACGGGGCACTATTTCCCCCCCACTGACACCAATAATAAGGGACCATTGCATTCAATCTTCCACTGACACCAATGTCGGGGCACTATTTGCCCCCACTGACACCAATAATAAGGGACTATTTCATTCAATCTTCCACTGACACCAAAGATGGGGCACTATTCCTCCCATTAATACCAATAATGAGGTACTATTCCTTCTCCTACCAACCACAGACACTATATAATTGTTTTACTCCCACTTACTACCAAGCCTGAGGCAATTTTTACTCCCACTGATGCTAGGGTTTTTCCTACTCCCACTGGCCACAGTCTGGCCGCCCAAAGTCTAAAGGACAGTAAACTGGCCCTTCGTTTGGAAAGTTTGGAGACCCCTGGTCTAAGATATAAAGTACTGAGGGATAAAGGGCCGAGGGATAAAGGGCCGAGGGATAAAGGGCCGAGGGATAAAGGGCCGAGGGATAAAGGGCCGAGGGATAAAGGGCCGAGGGATAAAGGGCCGAGGGATAAAGGACCGAGGGATAAAGGACCGAGGGATAAAGGACCGAGGGATAAAGGATTGAGGGATAAAGGACCAAGGGATAAAGGATCGAGGGATAAAAGACAGAGGGATAAAAGACAGAGGAATGAAGGACAAAGGATAAAGGTCTGAGGAATGAAGGCCTGAGGGATGAAGGCCTGAGGGATGTGAACGTCTGAGGGATGAAGGCCTGAGGGATGTGAACGTCTGAGGGATGAAGGCCTGAGGGATGTGAACGTCTGAGGGATGAAGGCCTGAGGGATGAAGGCCTGAGGGATGTGAACGTCTGAGGGATGAAGGCCTGAGGGATGTGAACGTCTGAGGGATGAAGGCCTGAGGGATGTGAACGTCTGAGGGATAAAGGCCTGAGGGATGTGAACGTCTGAGGGATGAAGGCTTGAGGGATGAAGGCCTAAGGAATGAAGGCCTGAGGGATGTGAACGTCTGAGGGATGAAGGGATAAAACATCAGGAGAGACCACAGTAACTTAAGGGCACCTTCAATCATTGCAAGATTTTTTTCTCTTCTATTTCTTCCTCCCTCCCTCCCTCTTACAGAATTGAAAAAAGTTTCAGTTTTTTGCAAAACACTTTTGTTCTGCAGTGCAGCACTTCTGCATTCCTGGTCTAGAGGAAAATGTGGTAGTTACAACCTGCTGCCTCCTACAATTGCCACGTCACATCCCAAGAGGCAGTATGATACTTAGGGGCACATTGCGCACCACAAGATTCCATGTCAATGTGCGCATGGGCCTCTGAATAAAACATTGCCTCCTGGGATGTGACATAGCAGTTCCAGGGGATTCCTGCGCATGTGCACAGATACAGCGGGTCTCTGCAAGGTCCCAGATACCAGAAAGCAGCAGCATCTGTGCGCATGCATGGGGAAACTTCCCACACATTTTCAGATCCAAAGCCAATATTTTTTTTTTACCTTGATGCATTCCTTGCATTAAGTGGTTGTAAACCTCAGACATGAAATATGAACAAAGCATATACAGTTGTGCTCATAAGTTTACATACCCTGGCAGGATTTATGATTTCTTGGTAATTTTTCAGAGAATATGAATGACAACACAAAAACGTTTCTTTCACTCATAGTTGGGCTACTTTCACACTGGGGCGGGCGGTAGCGGTAAATCCCTGCTAGTTTCAGCGGGGATTTACCGCTGTTTTGGCGGCGTTACGGCGTCGCTATGCAGGCAGGTGCGTGGCGCTTTTAACCCCCCACAAGGGATTAAAATGGGGAAAAAGTGCTGGTGCTACCGAGGCGGTGTGTAGCCGCTTTGGAAGCACTGCCAATTGTTTTCAATGGGCAGGGGCGGTGGAGAAGCGGTGTATTACCGCTCACCGCACCGTTCCAAAGATGCTGCTTGCAGGACTTTTTGTAATGTCCTGCAAGCGCACCGCCCCAGTGTGAAAGCACTCAGGCTTTGACATTGGGGTGGATTGGGGGGGATTTTTGAGGCGCTTTACAAGCGCTATTTTTAGCTAAATAGGGCCTGTAAAGTGTCTCAGTGTGAAAGTAGCCTTAGTGGCTGAAGCCATTTATTATCAGCCACACCACACGTTTTCAGAGAGTCCTGTATTTCACCTGAAGTTATTTGTGGGTTTTTCTTTGCGTCCCGAACAATTTTCTTGGCAGTTGTGGCTGAAATTTTAGTTGGTCTACCTGACCGTGGTTTGGTTTCAACGGAAACCCTCATTTTCCACTTCTTGGTTAGAGTTTGAACACTGCTGATTGGCATTCTCAATTCCTTGGATATCTTTTTATATCCCTCTCCTGTTTTATACAGTTTAACTACCTTTTCCCGCAGATTCTTTGACAATTCTTTTGCTTTCCCCATGACTCAGAATCCAGAAACATCAGAGCAGCACTGGATGAAAGATGCAAGGGTCTGTCAGGAGTCCAGAAACTCATTGACCTTTTACACAGACACACTAATTACAAGCAAGCAGATCACAGGTGAGGATGGTTCCCTTTAATAGCCATTCAAACCCCTTTGTGTCAACTTGTGTGCATGTTATCAGGCCAAAAATCACTAGGGTATGTAAACTTTTGATCAGGGTCATTTGGGTAGTTTCTGTTGTCATTATGATTTAAAAAGAGTAAACATAGTTAATTGATAATAAATGGCTTCAGCCAAACACTAACCATGAGTGAAAGAAATGTTTTTGTGTTATCATTCATATTCTCTGAAAAATGACCAAGAAATCATAAATTCTGCCAGGGTATGTAAACTTATGAGCACAACTGTACCTCCATAGTGTATACTTGTCTCAATTAGGAACACTAATTGTGTCTGCCGATTCATTCCTTTGCTTTCAGCATGAATCACTTCTGACAAGTTCTCCTGACACCAAGAGGAAAATGGTGACAAGGGAGGGACCTCCAGCTGGATTGGCAGTCTCAGCTCTGTTCCTGTGTGCTGTGTGAAGGGGGGGGGGGGTGTCCCTTCCCTCCAATTATCTTTCAGAGCTCTCCTCGCTGAGCTCTGAAGAGTGTAAATTAAGCTCTCCGCCCCCTTTTTTTTTTTAACTCTCAGACAAGCTTTAGGCTTCATGCACACAGGATTTTAAAAAAAGGTCCAAAAAACGTCGTTAGCTTATCAGTGATTTTTTCAGCTTTTACCAGCGTTAAATTACCACTGTTTTTCGTGTTTTTTCATGTGTTTTTGCGTTTTTAAAGGGCCAGCGGTTTTTGTTTTTTTTCCAATTGATCTAAAACGTCCACAAACGTTGGGGATTGACGTCTTTGAGCGTTTTTGGGCGTTTGAACATTTTAACAGCTGAAAAACGTCTCTCAGAACCCTCTGGTCTTGGGTTTTTTTTACAGCTCAAAAACGTCACTGCTAAAAGCAGTTGATAACAGCCTATGTGTGCATGAACACATAGGCTAACATGATGGAGGGTTTATTGACTGTAGAAAAAAACGTCTGCAGCTAAAAACCAGCTGCTGTAAAACAGTCAAAAAATGCCCAGTGTGCATGAGGCCTTAAAATTCAGCACTTTGAACGGATGTAGAGAAGGAAGGGCTGCAGATATACAGGTACAACTTATGTAGGAGGATTTGTCTTATCTCTGCATATCACTTGAGGCCAGTCACTTCACTAGGTATATGTCAGGGTTTACAGCTACTATAAAGTAACAAAAATATCCCAGTAGCAGTATCGCTCCCTTGCCCTCTTGATACTTACAGAAGTCCTCACTCGATCCAGTGCTATGCTCGTTTAATGTGGTACTCTCCTCTCTCCATGCATTCACAGGACAGAGAAGCAACAGAGGGAGCCATTATCTCCAGCTGCTGTCAATCAAATCCTCTAAGCAGAGAGCAGGGGGCGTGGCCATGCTGTGTGAGTCTATGGACACATACAGCCTAGCTCAGGAGTGAGTTTGCACGTCTAAAATAACAAACTGTGGGCTTAGTGCTCCAATAACTTATACCCACAGCTTCACTCAAAGAATTCCAAATACAAAAGTGTAAAAAACACTCAAACTACTAAATATTGTTGTACTGCGCCTTTAAATCGAATTCTAACAAATACAGTATCTCACAAAAGTGAGTACACCCCTCAAAGTGCCATTTCTTCAGTGTTGTCACATGAAAAGATATAATAAAATATTTACAAAAATGTGAGGGGTGTACTCACTTTTGTGAAATACTGTATATGCAACAGGTGCACCATATAAGCCCCCGTGTACACCGGTGCAACTTGTCATGCGATTTGACAGTTCCAAATCGCATGACAAGTCGCACCCCATTGCCGGCAATCGAACTGTTCATATCGCTACAACTAATGCTATTGTTAATACTTGGTTTGATATCAAATTTATATGGTACACTTATCATTAGGGTTGCACTGATACTAAGCAATTGCACGAGTATCGGTACTCGTGCAAATGCGCTGATACTTTCAGGCTCGGTTCTTTCAGCTGTCAGCAGGATCCCCCCACTGACAGCTGAAATGTAAAAAAAAGTTGGCAATTATCGGTTGTTAAGGAGTGGGGCACCGCGTCTTTAACAACCGACGACTCATTCAGCTGTCAGTGGGGTTGCCCTGTTGACATCTGAAGTGTAAACGAAGTCCCGGCTATTGGAGCTGTGAAAAAAAAATGCAGCCAACAACATTGTTCAGCCACTGAAACAGAAAGATAAAGAGAAACATTGTATGTTTCTGTTTATTCATCTACAGATTAAAGGGATGAACTTTGATCTGCACATGAAGTCAGTATAAAGCAGTGGTCTTCAAACTGTGGTTTGGGGGCTAGATGTGGTCCTTTGGTTGCTTTTATCCAGCTCTTGGGGCATTATTCCCCCCACTGTGAGCAACCGTGGGGCATGATTCCTGCCACTGACAATGGGGCACACTATTCCTCCCACTGACACCAATAATGGTGCTCTATTCCTCCCACTGACATCAATGATGGGGCACTATTCCTGCCATTGACCCCAATGACGAGGCACTACTTCTGCCATTGACACTAATGATGGGGCACTATTCCTGCCATTGACACCAAAGATGGGGCACTATTCCTCCCCTCGACACCAATGATGGGGCACTATTCCTCCCCTCGAAACCAATGATGGGGCACTATTCCTCCCGTTAACACCAATGATGAGGCACTATTCCTCCCATTGACACCAATGATGGGGCACTATTCCTCCCACTGACACCAATGATGTGGCACTATTCCTCCTATGCCACCAATGATGGGGCGCTATTCCTCCCACTGACACCAATGATGGCCACTATTCCTCCCACTGACACCAATGATGGGCACTATTCCTCCCACTGACACCAATGATGGCCACTATTCCTCCCACTGACACCAATGATGGCCACTATTCCTCCCACTGACACCAATGATGGGGCACTATTCCTCCCATTGACATCAATGATAGGACACTATTCCTCCAACTGATACCAATAATGGGGCACTATTATTTCCACTTGCCACAGTGTGCCCCCACCCCTAAAGTGTAAAGGTCAAGTTATTAAATGATCCTCTGTTTAACCCCTTATTAACCCTGAATTTACTCTAATCAGCCTTAATTAACTCCCTATTCTCATTCTCCATTTAATTATTATTTTCCTGCTGATTTTTTTTTTTTTTTTGCTCACTTCTATTATATAAACTATCAACAATTAAAACATTTTTTTACACTTTTAACCCCTTCACGCCGACCTTACACAAATATGCGGCCTCGGCTTGAAGGGGTTGTACAATGTGGTAATGCAGCTGCACGCATCACCCAGGTACAGTTTTTCTAGAGCAAAATGGACGTCTTTCTTGGGTTAACAACCGCTCGACTGTTATCCCAAGGAGCGGGTGGACGGGGACTCCCCCCACCCCCCCCGGGATTCCCTCCCCACCTGCTGCTTTCCGCAGCTCACCCGGACTCTCCTGTCCCACCGGGAGGCCCGAGCGACCAGCTGGCACGTCCATCGGCTGGCTGGAGACCCGAACATAGCCTGAATCGGCTTTGATTGGGTCTCGGATCTAGTAACCCGGAAGCAATGTCATGACATCACTTCCGGTTTACTGAAGACTTAAAGGCGCCAAATTTGAAAAAAAAACTCGACGTCGACTTTTTTTCCTTGACGTCGGGCCCGATGTTTTGTTTATTATTTTATATACGCCCGTTTTTTGACGCCGGCGTTTTCTGGCATTTTTTGCAGCTCTCCATGTTAGTCAATGGCCCCATAAAAACATCAGGCGTTTCTGAGCTGTAGGTGGCGTCGGCGTTAGTGAGCAGAAAGTAGAACCCATGGCCATCGCGTTCTGAGGCTGTAACGTTTTGACGTTTTTTGACGCCGACGCCACAATATGCCAACAAACGCCAACAAACGCCACCTAATATTGTACCGGCGTTTTCCGGCATTTTTTGACGCCGACGTTTTAAGGTTGAAAAATAGCAGAGGGATATTTTTTTAAAAAAAACGCCTATTGACGCCGACGCTCACTAACGCTCAAAAACGCCAATGCATAACGCCGAAAAACGTCGACATTTTTTCCTTGACGTCGGACCCAACGTTTTGTTTATTTTTTTAAATACGCCCGTGTGTATGAGGCCTAAGGGTTAACTATGTTCCCTGGGCGTGTTCTAACTGTAGGGGGACTGCCCTGGCTGGGGAAGGGAAGTGGTCACAGCCTTCGTATACAGGAAGGCTGTGATCACAGCCCTTCCCCCTCACACAGAGCGGAGGTCCGTGTTTACATACACGGACCTCCGTTCCTCCGCTCGGGGGGGCCATCGCGGGTAGCCGGCGGCAATCGAAGCCGCCACACCCGCTCCCTGGCCCTCCCCGAACACAGTGAGCACGCGGGTGCGCCTCCGGCGGCACGCGCGCGCTCACTAAGCTCGTGAGCGCGGCCGCCGTCATATGACGGCGATTTGCGCTCACGAGCCACCTTGCCGCCGTCAATTGCCGATCGGCGGTCGGCAAGGGGTTAAAGATGACGGTGTGGAAGAGGAATGGTGGGAGGCGAATATTGCAGGTAGAAAAGAATGGAAAGGGGAGGACATGATTGAAACCTAAAACCACTTCCTGCCCGGTCTACTGACAAATGACAGCCAGGCGGTGGCTTCGTTATCCTGACTGGACATCATATGATGTCTTCAGGATAACACGCGATCGCGCGCCCACGGGGGCGCACATCGTGGCGATTGGTGGTGCGGTGGGTCAGTCCATCAGAAGCTCTTTACCACGTGATCAGACGTGACCAATCGTGACTGATTGCGATGTAAACAGGAAGAGCCGTTTATCGGCTTTTCCGCTAGTCGCGTCTGCAGATGCGAGTAATGGAGAGCTGATCGGCGGCTATTCTGACGGGGGGGGGGGTCTGTTCTGATTGTTTGTCAGCGCAGCCCCACCTCAGATTGCCACATTGGACAACCAGGGAGCCCGCCCAGGGGCCACAACGGAGAGCCCGCCCAGAGACCACCATTGAGCCGACCCTAGACCACCAGGGGGATGATCAGGCAGCCCACGCTAGACCACCAGGTAAGGGGCATAATGTTCAACATGGCTGGCACTCAGTGCCAATTACAGATACCATCCTAGGCCACCAGGGAATGGACACCTTACAGCACCCTCTTTCAGTGCTGCCTACCAGTGCCACCTATCAGTGCCACCTATCAGTGCCGCCTATCAGTGCCCGTCAGTGCCACTTATCAGTGCTGCATATCAGTGCCCGTCCGTGCTGCTTATCAGCGCCGCCTATCAGTGCCCATCAGTGCTGCATATAAGTGCCTCATCATCAGTTGCACCTCATCAGTGCCGCCTCATTAGTGCCAATCAGTACTGCCTCATCAGTGCCCGTCAGTGTAGCCTATCAGTGCCCATTTGTGATGGAGAAAATGTACTTAATTACAAAGTTTTGTGACAGAAACAGAGAAAAACTTTTTTTTTTCAAAATTTTCAGCCTTTTTTAATTTGTAAAAAAATAAGAACCACAGAGGTGATCAAATACCACCAAAAGAAAGCTCTATTTGTGGGAACAAAATAATAAAAACATAGTTTGGGTACAGCGTTGCACGACTGCGCAATTGTCATTCACCAGGAGGAAAGTTACAAACTAATCTTAGAAAGTATTATTTTATCAAAAACGAAGTTGATTCTCAGAACACAATTCCAGCAGAAATAGTGAGCCGTTCACCAGTATGTGGCTTTAAAATGGTACTATGGTAGAGGTGGTGGTTGCGTTTGTTTTCTTTTTTCCTTTATGGTCACTTGGAGGATTTGAGAAAGCACTTGAACAGTGTGAAACATGTCCACCTAGTCTGTGTGTCCTGATGTTGGTGGATGTACAATTAAGCTTGCTACATTATTCATTCAAGTCGGAGTGCAGCCAATTTCTTTGTTCATTGGATCCACGGTGGTGACCTGGAGCTTGCACCTTCCTTGTTGGATCCTCTGTTTAACTCACTTGGAGCGGCGTCATTACTGTTTGTCCACTTGGTGGCCCAACCAGTAAACCTGTTGTTTTATTAACTTCACTCATGTCACTGCACAGAAGCATGGTGCATTCCACTGCTGTGTGATGACATGTAGCGCCCTCTAGTGTGCCCTGGAAAAATGCAGGCATGCTGCCTTTTCCTGTACACCAGGTATGTAGCGTGACTTAGAAGACAATCATTTCCTGTGAAAGTGAATGGAGAGACGCAGGTCAGCGCTCAGTGTGAATGAGCCCTAGGACAGTAAGTGTGTTACTGATCACCAGATACAATTAAAGGGAAAAAAATCTAAACAATAAAAAGGAGATAATGCAGCCATCACATCTAAGGGCTACAATATATTATATATGTGTTTTGGGTGTATTACCACTGTAAGCATGTTTGAGACAAAGATCTATACTCATAAAGGTAATGGGATTAGATAAACCTTGGCCTCTTTCTGCTGATACTCTGATGTTTCTATCCACCTTACTGCAGGAAGAGGAAGCATGCGAGATTGAGGAAGGCCAGCGCCATCCCCGACTCATGGTGACTTCTGATAGAGCAAGCCAATGGTCATGTCTATAAAAGGGACACAGATCAGCCCCGTACTCTGCTACCCACCAAACTACCCCCGTACTCTGCTACCCACCAAACTACCCCCGTACTCTGCTACCCACCAAACTACCCCCGTACTCTGCTACCCACCAAACTACCCCCGTATTCTGCTACCCACCAAACTACCCCGTACTCTGCTACCCACCAAACTACCCCGTACTCTGCTACCCACCAAACTACCCCTATACTCTGCTACCCACCAAACTACCCCCATACTCTGCTACCCACTAAAC
>BLSH010509660.1:901667-912337 GCA_018402905.1 Glandirana rugosa
AACTTATTTTTTTTTTCCCTTGGTGATTTCAAGGCCACACAGTGTAAGTTGATTATTTCGTCGTAGTACTGCATCTCCAGAGCTGGGTCAGTTTTTACTCCTCGCTTAGAGATTTGTAAAAGGCTATAGTTAACGTCGAATATTTGGCGTATACTATTTCCTCCGGTAAATAATACCAGTGGTTTAGTTTTCATTCCTATTCTCTTTTTCTTAAATATCTCTCTTTAATAACTTTATTCTTCCTTCTTTTCACGCTCTTTTCTTTCTCCTTTTCCTTTCTTCTCGGAAAATGTTTAGAGATTCGCTCCTCATTTTTGACTGGGTCGAGACCTCTACGTCATGATGCTGCTTTATTAGTTGAATGTGACACACCGGAACTTTAGTGGTTCCCTTTTTTTTTTATTCAATGACGGCGGGCATGATAAAAATATCTTTGTGATGTTTTTATCATTTCTCAATGTGGTCCTATTCATGCTAGAGATATATTTTTGTTAAATCTTGTCTTTTTGGATAAGAAGCTACTTCCGATTATAATGGATATTATTGTAATACCATTTATGAAGCCAGATGATGACCTTATATTTCATGTTCAAATGTTATCTCACATATTGGAATTCACTGTAAGAGTTTCTGTGATTTGATATTTTTTCTCCAATACAAAGATTGAAAGTTAAAAAGTATTGGGACTCCTGCCTGTACACGCACATGAACTTTAATGGCATCCCAGTCTTAGCCTGCAGGGTTCAATAATGAGTTGGCCTAACCTTTGCAGCTATAAAAGCTTCAACACTTCTGGGAAGGCTGTCCACAAGATTTAGGAGTGTGTCTATGGGAATATTTGACCATTCTTCCAGAAGCACATTTGTGAGGTCAGGCACTGATGTTGGGCGAGAAGGCCTGGCTCGCAGTCTCTACTCTAATTCATCCCAAAGGTGTTCTATTGGGTTGAGATTAGGACTCTGTGCAGGCCAGTCACGTTTCTCCACCCCAAACTCACTCATTCATGTCTTTATGGACCTTGCTTGTTGGAACAGGAAGGGGCCACCCCCAAACTGTTCCCACAAAGTTGGGAGCATGAAATTGTCCAAAATATCTCGGTATGCTGATGCCTTAAGAGTTCCCTTCACTGAAACTAAGGGGCCAAGCCCAAGCCCTGAAAAACAACCCCACAGCACAATCCCCCCTCCACCAAATTATTTGGAAGTAAGGTCCATAAAGACATGGATGAGCGAGTTTGGGGTGGAGGAACTTGACTGGCCTGCACAGAGTCCTGACCTCAACCCCATAGAAAACCTTTGGGATGAATTAGAGCAGAGACTGCAAGCCAGGCCTTCTCGTCCAACATCAGTGCCTGACCTCACAAATGCGCTTCTGGAAGAATGGTCAAACATTCACAATTCTGTTGCACGTGTTGTAACTCCTAAAACCGTATTAGGCTTCTTTTTAAAGACTACGAGCAGGCAGACTCTTTATTGCAGAAGAGACTTGCAATGTCTCTTCTGCAATAAAATCAACCTACCTGCTTGCTCGCAGTCTTGCATGGAACATACACTGAGCTGTGTCTGAATGGCTGCACATGCACAGGAGTGACATCATGCAGTGCTGGCCAATGAAAATGGCTGCAGTCCGACGCCTGGAGAAGGCCAGGTAGAAAATGCCAGCAGTGGCAAGGAACCATTGAAGGAAAAGTAAATATCAAAGATTTTTGTTCTGCTTTAACCACTTCAAAATTGGGCCAATTCTGACATTTCTCACATACATATTAAAATCAATTTTTTGTTTGTTTTGCTTTTTGCTAGAAAATTACTTGAAACCCCCAAACATGTTTGAAAGCAGAGACCCTGGAGAATAAAATGGTGGTTGTTGAAATTTTATGTCGCACAATATTTGCGCAGCCATATTTAAAACACAGATTTGCAGAGAAAAAAATACACTTGAATTAATTTTTAATGCACACAAACACAATATAATACCCAATTTTTTAATAAAATATAAAAGATGAAATATAAATAGATTTCTAGTGTGTCACGTTTTAAAACTGCACATGCCTGTTGAACGGTAAACAAATGAATGGTAACAAACTATGGGACCTAAAATGTCTATAAGTGACACTTTAACCACTTGCCGGCAGCAAAGTGGCTCGTTATCACGAGCCGCAGTTACCTGACGACGGCACCGATAACGAGTATTGTGAGTGCGCCGCCGGAGGCGCGCTCACTGTGTTCTTGGGGGGCCAGGGAGCAGGTAGGGTGGACTCGATCTCCGTAGGCTACCCGCGATGGCCCCCCTGCAGTGAGAGAACGGATCTCCGTTCTGACAGAGGGGGAAGGGCTGTGATCACAGGTTTCCTGTATATGGAAGCCGTGATCACTCCCCTCCCCCTGCCAGCCCAGCCCCCATACAGTTAGAACCCACTGAGGGAACACAGTTAACCCTTAGAGCGCCCCCTCCAGGCTTATCCCTTCACTGCCAATGGCATTTACACAGTAATCAGTGCATTTTTATAGCACTGATCGCTGTATAAATGGCAATGATCCCAAAAAAGTGTCAAAATGGTCCGACATGTTCGCCTCAATATCGCAGTACTGCTAAAAATCGCAGATCACCATTACTAGTAAGAAATTAAAAAAAATAAAAACCCCAGAAATTAATTCTCATCATTCATAAATGCGGCAACTTTTGCGCAAACCAATCAATAAATGCTGATTGCAATTTTTTTTTTTACCAAAAATATGAGGAAGAATAAAAATCGGCCAAAACCGAAGAAAAAATTTTTTTTATATATTTTTTTTGGATTTGTATTTTAGCAAACAGTAAGAAAAATTGTTTTTTTTGCAAAATTGTCGCTCTTTTTTTGTTTATAGCGGCGATCAGAAATGACGCAGAGGTGATCAAATACCACCAAAAGAAGGCTCTATTTGTGGGAAAAAAAGGACGCAAATTTAGTTTGGGTACAACGCCACACGACCGCGCAATTGTCAGTTAAAAAGACGCAGTGCCGAATCTCAAAAAGTGCTTTGATCCTAACGTGTGATATCCTGCCAGGGCTGAAGTGGTTAAAAGAGGTCTGGTGCTAGAGTTATTGCTCTTGCTCTGACACTCACGGTGATACTTCACATGTGTGGTGCGCTCACCATATGTGGGCGGGACCTATGTATGCATTTGGAATTGCACATGAGCACGGGGAAACAAGGGGGCTTTCAGTTTTCTTCTTAAAATGTTATTATTTATTTTATTTTTTTACATGGTCCCTTTACTTTTTTTTTATCAACTTAATTTATTTTACAAGGGATGAACAAACTCCATTGTGATAACTGGGCAGTGGCAGGTCCTCTTTATGGCGAGATCTGGGGTCTATTAGATCCCAGGTCCCTCCTCTGCCCTCAAAAGCATCTGATCAAACCGAGATCAGTTTGCTGAGAAGCTTGTAAACATCAAACCATCAAACGAAAACTGGAAGTGACAAAATCTTTGTTGCTTCCGGTTTCTAATGTCACAGAGGGGGGTAGGTACAAATGTACCTTCCTCCCCTCTGTGTTCTTCAGGCCACAAAGACAGTAGCAGCCCTGGGCTCCTCTCAACCTGAGGACACAGGTACAGTCAGGTCCATAAATATTGGGACATCTACACAATTCTAATCTGTTTGGCTCTATACACCACCACAATGGATTTGAAATGAAACAAACAAGATGTGCTTAAAGCAACAGATTCCAAATGCAAATAGCACACTTGGAATGAACTCTGGATCTTTTATCTGCTTCTTGTAAATGAGATAATGAGGGAATAACACACACCTGGCCATGGAACAGCTGAGCAGCCAATTGTCCCATTACTTTTGGTCCCTTAAAAAGTGGGAGACACATATACAAACTGTTGTAATTCCTACACCATTCACCTGATTTGGATGTAAATACCCTCAAATTAAAGCTGAGAGTCTGCAGTTAAAGTACATCTTGTTAGTTTCATTTCAAATCCATTGTGGTGGTGTATAGAGCCAAACAGATTAGAATTGTGTCGATGTCCCAATATTTACGGACCTGACTGTACGTCCTAATGATGTGAAGTGGTTAAATCGGAAGTAAACGTCTTTTTTGGACTTGTACTTACAGGTAAGTCTATAAAAAGGCTTACCTGTAGGTAAAGTGAATAACTCCTAAACTTGCAGTGCTTAGGAGATACTCACGCAGCATGCAGCCAGTGATGTCACTGGTGCATGCGCTCTGAAGGAATGGCATACCCGTGCCGTTCCTTCAGAGCTATATGCCGTGCCAGTGACTCCCATGTGCATGCATGGCAGTGCCGTCATCGCAGCTTGGCCAGTAAGCAGCCGGAGCATGCAAACCCGATAGGAAGACCAGGTGAATATGGAAGCCTTGTCAGTGGTGACAGTGCGCCGTTGGAGGGCTTTGTTCTAAGGCAAGGATTTCATAATGTGCTAGTATGCAATGCATACTAGCACAATATGCCTTTACCTTGCAGGGGTTTTTTTTGTAAACATGCCCAAGTTTGCTACCAATTTAAGTAAACTGTCTCAAGGCTTTCATTAAGTAGGAGCAGGGTGTTTCAAAGGAACCATAGTGTCAAATAATGTCCAAATGCTTTACTGAATCTCCAACAGTGGTGGCCAGTCCATAAGGGGTACAGGGGCACCAACCCCCTAATCTCCATGCGCCGGCCCCTAATCTCCATGCGGGGCGCCGGATGCGTGGATTTCTATGAGCTTTTTTTATGTTTGTAGAAGCATATGATTAGAGCCTGAGGCTCTAATTGACTTCAAAAAGGTTGGGCTTGAGGCGCAGAGCACTGCACCCCAAGCCCACCCACTTGTGACATTAGCGAATGTTGATTCGCTATTGTCTTCCTGCTACTCCTCCGGGCCAATCAGGACAGGTAGCGGGTCTTAAGACTGGATTGGCCGTGAGGAGAAGCAAATGGATTGGCCAGGAGGAGAAGCCGGGGGAAGCACCCCGTGACCTGGGTGGGATAAGTGCGGGGCTGGCTGGAGGGCGAGAAGACGAGCGGGCGGGGGTGGGGGTGTGTGTTTGCCACGCTCCCCCCCAAAAAAATGGAGCATCAGCTGCCACTGATCTCTAATATCTGAATCTAATAATATTTAACTGCAAGAGTGTTTTGAGCACTAATACCTTTGTAATCGTGATATGGTGTTATAAGTACATTTAGATGCAGAATACAACAGCTGGGAAATGTAAAAGAATATTCCCATGGAGTAGTCAATGACAATATTGTAAACATTTAAACTCTTTGCATTTTTGGAGCTCAATAAATGAATATTTTTATCAGGTTTGGTATCTGGAAAAATCATTGAGTGGTCTGTTTTTTTTTTTTTTTTGAATGTCTGAGTCATTGCTATCTTGCTGTTTAATTTACTGGAAATGACCTTTTATGAGTTTATAAAACTAGTAATTATAATAAACTTTCTGTACTCAAACTCTAATTACCACTCAAATTAATAATAATTTACAAATTCCCAGCTGCCGCATTAAATAGTGTCAAACCTCCCGGGTACACAAGTTGAACATTTTAAATGCAGCACTTCCATTTAATAAACAAATCCATTTCCCAACACCAGATAGTGACTTCCAGTGTATATACCAAATTAGGAATAGGCAACCCTTTAAGTGTAATGTGCTGAAAAATGTTTATAAGAAATTGAGAGCACCAGATATATAAAACATTTCAATCAAAACAATGAATACTTAGTAAATAGTGCTATAATCTAGATTCTGCAATAACAACCCCCAGTATTGGCATCAGTGGGTGCATTAAAAACCCCAAAGATTGGTGTCAGTGAGTATTACAGCACCCCCTCCCCCCCAGCATTGGTGTCAGTGTGTACAATAATAATCCCCAACATTGGTGTCAGTGGGTGCAATAAAAAAACCCTGCATTGGTGTCAGTGACTACTAACTTTAGACTTTAATAAAGAGGGACATCCCATAAAGCATACTGAAGCATGCTCAATGCACTGCAGCAAAAAGTGTGTGTGGCTACATAGGGCTTCAATACAGGGTACTTTCACCCCCTTCCTGCCCAGGCCAATTTTCAGGTTTCTGGGCTGTTGCATTTTGAATGACAATTGCGTACAACATTGTACCCAAGCAAAATTTGTAGCATTTTTTCCCCACAAATAGAGCTTTCTTTTGGTGGTATTTTATCACCGTTGTTTTTTTTGTGCTACAAATAAAAAAAAGAAAAAAAAATTGTAAAAAAGTTTTTCTTTGTTTCTGTTGTAAAACTTTGTAAATTAGTATGTTTTCTCCTTCACTGATGGGCACTGATGAGGCAGCACTGATGGTAACTGATGATGAGGCACTGATAAGCAGCACTGATGGGCACTGCTAGGTGGTACTGATGGGCACGGATAGGTGGCACTGATGGGCACTCATATAAGGCACTGATGGCACTCATAGGTGGCACTGATAGGTGGCGCTGGTGGGCACTTATAGGAGGCACTGATAGGCAGCACTGATGGGCACTGATGGGCGGCACTGATGGGCGCTTATAGGCAGCACTGATTGGGAGGCACTGACAGGCATCACTGGTGGGCACTTATTGGCACTGATTGGCATGCCTAATGGGCACTTTTATTGGCACTGATTGGCATCCCTGGTGGGCTCTAGAGGGCATCCCTGGTGGGCTCTAGTGGGTATCCCTGGTGGGTTCTAGTGGGCATCCTTGATGGGTCTGCACTGATAATGCGCTGATTATAAGCACAATCCCCCTCTGTCAGGAGAGCTGCCGATCGGCTCTCCTCTACCCGCGCGAGTAGAGGAAAAGCTGATAAACAGCACTTCCTGGTCACCATGGGATGAGCTGTGATTGGACACAGCTGATGATATGGTAAAGAGCCTACGCCATAGGCTCTTTACCTAGATCAGAGATGCGGTGTGTCATAGCGTAACGCCACACCCCCGATCGCCGCGTTGCGCTCCACCGTGGGTGCGCACCACCGAGGGTGCGCGCTAGTGGCTTACCCTGTTGGATGTCATATGACGCCCAGTCAGGATAATACAACCAGCCGTCATTCTGCTGTATGGCAGGTGGGAAGTGGTTAAAGTAGTACAGTTACAGTGCCTTGAAAAGTATTCATACCCCTTGAAATTTTTCACATTTTGTCATGTTACAACCAAAAATATAAATGTATTTTATTGGTATTTTATGTGATAGACCAACACAAAGTGGGACATTATTGTGAAGTGGAAGGAAAATGATAAATGTTTTTCAACATTTTTTACAAATAAATATGTGAAAAGTGTGGCGTGCATTTGTATTCAGCCCCCCTGAGTCAATACTTTGTAGAACCACCTTTCACTGCAATTACAGCTGCAAGTATTTTTGGGGATGTCTCTACCAGATTTGCACATCTAGAGAGTGAACTTTTGGCCCATTCTTCTTTGCAAAATAGCTCAAGCTCTGTCAGATTGGATGGAGAGCGTCTGTGAACAGCAATTTTCAAGTCTTGCCACAGATTCTCAATTAAATTTAGGTCTGGTGTTTCACTGGGCCATTCTAACACATGAATATGCTTTGATCTAAACCATTCCATTGTAGCTCTGGCTGTATGTTTAGGGTCGTTGTCCTGCTGGAAGGCGAACCACCTTCCATGCTGCTAACACCATGTTTCACGGTGGGGAAGGTGTGTTCAGGGTGATGTGCAGTGTTAGTTGCAGGAAAGAAAATCGCTCCATCTATGGCCATACACACACAATACCTGTACACTGCACAGATTTGCCACAGTCCTTGTACTACTACTGGCAACAAGCATTTTGGTGAGGAGTATGTAACATACAGCACAGCATAAAAATATGTAATTATGCCTCTTACATTGCTGGTCAATGGAAAGGAGAAAATTCCCTGCCATAGGTCAGTGGGAAAAAGAAAAAAAAAATGCTGGTCAGTGAGAGGAAAAGATCTGGCATTGTAGGTCAGTGGGGAAAATGCCCTGTGTAATTGATCAGTGGGAGAAAACAGCCCAGCATAATTAGTCAATTGGAGAAAATTGCCATGCATCATCGGTCAGTAAGAGAAAACTGGCCAGCATTATAGGTCCGTGGGTGAAAAAAAAATCATGTAACATTGGTCAGTGGGAGAAAAGAGGTCCTTTATTGTTAGGAGGAGGACAATATGTAATGTCCTGTGCTAATATTTTTCTTACTTTACGCAATAAAGATATACATGATTAAAAAAAAATGCAAAGTGCAGGGCCAGGGCTAAGTTACCCAGAGTGCAGAGGTCAGGACTAAGTAATGCAGAGTGCAGGTGTCAGTAGTATGTAAAACAGTGCAGGGATCAGTTGTGTGTGAAGCAGAGTACATGAGTGGGACGAGAATCACTTTGGGTGGGGGGCCCGTGGAACCCAGCTTATCTTAGAGGGGTCAGGTAACTCCTGGTTCAGCTCCCCCGGCCCCTCCCATGTGTAAGCCTCCCTGTGTCTATTAGAGGCACAGGGAGACCTGAGAAGCCCAGTCTGGTCTGATCTAACCAGATTCACTACAACCACACTGGACTCAGCATTTAAAGCGGTTGTATCCTCTACCAATTTTTTTTTCTTTTAACACAATCTAATATGTTAATATGAATTAAACTAGTGGATTTTGAATTCATGAAAATCATTCTTACTGTATAAAAAGGTGATTCTTTAATCGTTCCGGACTCCTGATTGCCACCGCCATGTTGATTCTGGGCTTCTGCATCTTTTACTGGTGTCTATTTCTGCCCTCACTTGGTTTTCCGGTCCATAATCCCCCACATGCACATTACACTCCCCACTGTAGTTATATGTCTGTGGCTCCGTCTCTCTCTCCTTAACCTGTGACGTCGCACGGGACTTTTTGTAAACAACACTCCTCTCCCCATTGCAGTATCGCGGGATGATGTGAGCAATAGAAAATGACGTCGCCACGGCATACACCCTGCATTTTTTCCGACGGAGACCAGGCCTGCCAGAAAACGAGGTTGTATGGAGCATGCACGGCCAACATCACAGAATACAGCGATATCTCCAGAAAGAAGCTGGTAGGTGCGCTGACATACAGCGCTATGTAATCTAATTGCTGGTGCTATTAGGAAGGAAAAAACTTGTCAGAATGGAGGTACATCCGCTTTAATTTTACCCCTGAACCAGCCAGGTTGTTTACATTATGACTAGAACACTGACATTGGACATTTGAACTGTGTGCAGCCACACATGCTCAAGTAATAGGAAAGGAAAAGCTCCTTTAACCACTTGCTTACTGGGCACTTAAACCCCCCTCCTGCCCAGACCAATTTTAGGCTTTCAGCGCTGTCGCATTTTGAATGACAATTGCGCGGTCGTGCGACGTTTTTTATCATTTTTTTTTCCACAAATAGAGCTTTCTTTTGGTGGTATTTGATCACCTCTGCAGTTTTTATTTTATGCGCTATAAACAAAGAGCGACGATTTTGAAAAAAGAACAATATTTTTTACTTTTTGCTATAATAAATATCCCAAAAAAATATAAAAAAGAAAATTATTCATCAGTTTTGGCCGATATATATTCTTCTACATATTCTTGGTAAAAAAATCACAATCAGCGTATATATTGATTTGTTTGCGCAAAAGTTATCGCATCTACAAACTATGGGAATTGATTTATGGCGTTTTTACTAGTAATGGCAGCGATCTGCGATTTTTATCGGGACTGCGATATTGCAGCGGACATGTGGGACATTTTTGACACTTTTTTGGGACCAACGACATATATACAGCGATCAGAAATTTAAATGTCCACTGATTACTATATAAATGCCATTGGCAGGGAAGGGGTTAACACTAAGGGGGCAGTGAAGGGGTTAACTGTGTTCCCTGCATGTGTCCTAACTGTGGGGGGGCGGGGCTGGTCGGGACATAACAGATCTAACTGATACCAGTGTCAGGGATCAGTAGATCTGCTATGTTCCCCTTCACAGAACGGAGAACCGCCGTGTTTACATTGGCGGTTCCCCTTTCTGCAGCTGTTACAGGTGATCGGCGGGTCTCGGGTGGACATCGAGTCCGCCCAACCCACGGGCACACCCACGCAGCGTGCAGTGGCCGCGAGAGCACGCCGCCGCAGGCTGTGAGTGCGTGTGGGGAGCATGCAAAGGGGCGGACGTCCATGGACGTCCGCCGGGCAATTGAGATCCGCACTGTAGCCGTCTTTCAGCTATAGTGCGGATCTGAACTAGTTAACAGGTCTCTCCATGAAGAAGTGGTCTGTGCACCCAGTTACTGTTTTAAATAGTTGTTGAAAGGTTAAATGTTTCTGTACCACTAACAAAGATGGCTGCATGCCCAGTTTTTGTTCATAGATATGTTGATAAGTTGAATGTACCTGTGCTTGATGTGATTGGATGTAAAGTTTATTCCACCCTGTGTCTCTATGCCAACAAGGAGGGGGGAATTGTCTTCAGAGATATGTACTTGTGTGTGTGCTTCAAATAAAGTCTTATGCTATTATCCACTAGGGATGGGCCGAACACCCCCCCCCCCCCCCGGTTTGCTTTGCACCAGAGCAGGCAATACGTTTGTGCGAACACGTGAACCCTAAAGTCAATGGGACATGAACATGAAAAATCAAAAGCGCTAATTTTAAAGGCTTATATGCAAGTTATTGCCATAAAATGTGTATGGGGGGGGGGGGGGGGGG
>BLSH010509660.1:927194-948643 GCA_018402905.1 Glandirana rugosa
AATATTACGTCGGGGTCGTCACGGGTAATCACTACGGTGAGACACGGGTAGTCACTGTGGTCAGACACGGGTAGTCACTCCGGTTAGACACGGGTAGTCAATACAGTTAGTCACGACGGAAAGTCACGGGTAGTGACGGCGGGTAGTTACGACGGGGGGGTCTATACTGAGAGAGTGGGTCTGTAGTTAGTGGAGGGAGGTCTGTATTGAGGGAGGGGGGACTATAGTTGGTGGAGGGGGGTGACACCAATTTTTTCCACACCGGGTGACACCAACCCTAGTGACGCCACTGATAGGTGGCACTGATATGCGGCAGTGATGAGCACTGATAGGCGGCACTGATGTGCACTGACAGGTGGCACTGATGGGCACTGATAGGCAGCATTGATGGGCGGCAGTGATGGGCACTGAAAGGCAGCACTGATTGACATAACTGATGGGCACAGATTGGCCTCACTGATGGGCACAGACTGGTGTCACTGATGGGCACAGAGTGGCATCACTAATGGGCACTGCTGGGGCTGCATTATAATCAGGGCACTGATGATCAGTGCCCTGATTACCTTTACACATCTTCCCTGTGAGGAGAGGCTGCTAATCGGCTTTCCTCACCTTACACTCTGTCAGTGTGAGGCGAGGAGAGCCGATAAACGACACTTCGTTGTTTACATGTGATCGGCTGTGATTGGACACAGCCGATCACATGGGCAAAGAGCCACAGCTGCGCACTCTTTGGCGAGATTGGGGTCGCGCCACGTCCCAGAACGAGAGCTGTACCGCTACGCCATCATTTGATGGTGGGCGGGCGGGAAGTTGTTAAGCACTTCAGCCCCGGAAGGATTTTCCACATTAGGACCAGAGCACTTTTTGCGATTTGGCACTGTGACGCGTTAACTGACAATTGCGCGGTCATGCGACATTGTACCCAAACGAAATTGGCGTCCTTTTTTTCCCACAAATAGAGCTTTCTTTTGGTGGCATTTGATCACCTCTGTGTCAGTTATGATCACCGATATAAACAAAAAATGCGACAATTTTGAAAAAGAAACAATATTTTTTTTTTTACTATAATACATATCGAAAAAAAATATATGAAAAACAAATTTATTCATCAGTTTTGGCCAATATATATCCTTCTACATATTTTTGATTAAAAAAAATCGCAGTCGGTGTATATTAATTGGTTTGCGCAAAAGTTGCTGCGTTTACAAACCATGAAAATTGATGGCGTTTTTACTTTTATTATTTTTTTTTTACCAGTAATGGTGGCGATCTGTGATTTTTAGCGGGACTGCGACATTGCGGCAGACATGCCGGACATTTTTTACACTTTTTTGGGACCATTGACATTTATACAGCGATCAGATCTAAAAAAAAAAAACCACTGTTAGTGGCAGGGAAGGGGTTAACCCGCAGGGGTTAATAAAGGGGTTAACTGTGTTCCCTAGGCGTGTTCTAACTGTGTGGGGGCAGGGGCATGAGAGATCTAACTGATCCTGAGTACAGGGATCAGTAGATCTCTGTCATGCCGCCTGTCAGAACGGGGAACCGCCATGTTTACATCGGCGGTTCCCCGTTCTTCCCGTGTAGTAAGCGTCACCGGCGGTAAGCGCTCGCCCCCTAGCCACTCCTGCATGAACCATCGTTTATAGACGGGGATTCGCGATACGCTGCTACCCCGCAGCAGTAAATGTACGCAAGCCGGTCTTTAACCGTTTAAAAGAGGAAATCACATAGAGTGCGTATCTACAGTGAAAACATAAGAATTTTTTAATATAAGGTGTAGCCCAGGCTGGCAGTCCCTTTAAAGCGGAGTTCCACCCATTTAAAAGTAAGCAGATACAAAAAGAGCAGTTGCGGATTTTTAATAAACCTGTCCCACGGTCCAGCGATGTGGCCGCCCAATGCCCCGCTCCTCTCCCCCTCCTCTCCGCGGCGCCGGCCTTAACAACTGTGGGCGCCCGACTGTGGCTTCACAGCCAGGCGCGCACTGCGCATGTGTAAGCCGTTCTGCGTGTTCTGCATGGCCAGGCAATATTCTGAGACCTGTGACGTGTCCCAGAGAGTTGCAGAGAGAAAGGGGGAAGAGGTGAACTTCCTTCTGGCGCTGCTGCGCCAGGAGAGGAAGTGGGAGCTGGGAAATAAAACATACAATAAACTGCGCTAAAAATCCAAAACCAGCTGCAGCAAAAATACTAAATGTATACGGTCATATGGAAAAAACAATAAGCTGCGCTCAAATAAACAAATGATAAATAACATATATAGAGTCCCAATGGTGTGGTATCCCTTGCACCACTAAAAGTCTGTGTTATTCACACTGATTGTAGTATCACCACAAGGAAAACACTGAAGTGAATAAGAGGTCCACCACCAATAGTTGTAGGGGGGCTTACCAGAACACTGAGTGTTCAGTTGTATATAAATCCCCGACCTGGGATGTATGGTCACTCTTATCTCCACCTCAGAAAGGGGTCTCTTTATCCCTATAGTGCACCTTCCACTGTTGGAATCTCCAGGGGCTGAGGGTTCTTGTCACGCTACTTCCAGCAACGTCCCTCAGAGAGAGCTTTCCGATTCTGTGACAGTCAATCACATGATCATAAACCACGCCGCTGGCATCCGAAACCCCTTAAAGGGCCGTTAGGCACTGGCTCCAAGAGGTTAAAAATGGTGAAAGTCTGATTTTTGGGTGTGTTTTTAGCTCAAAATGCACCATAACATACGGTAATGTGTTGCATTAACGCAGGTGCGTTAACACAATGCATAGTTTGGATGGGTACTAATAGTTCTAAAACAGACTAAAAGGTCAGCAAGGAACAGAGGTTGCACCAGCCTAGGGCATTACCTTTACAATAGTTTATTAATGTAAAAAGTACAAATGTATACTCACAAAAACGATAACATCAATTAGGCACATTTAGACACTAAGCGCAAGACGAATTTCCAAAAGGCTGGCGCGTTTCGAGGGAAGATCTCCTCTTCCTCAGAGCCAATTTTGGAATGCGCATACCTGATCTTTATATAGTGGTGGGAAGAATCTCATGAGGCCCCAAAAGCAGGGCTCCTCCCATCCAAGGGTAGGTATAGCAAATCATAAATCAAAGGGTACACAAAAGTATAGACACAAATCCTGCATCATATAGCCTGCATTACTTGCACAAATACAAATATCAAGTGTCATGTGACTAAAGAAATATTTGTATTTGTGCAAACAGCCTTTAAAAACGTATGCTTCAATATCCCTCCAAAGACTGACTACCACTACCCTCTTAAGTATATTGAAAAAAAAGGAGGTTCCCAACTGGAACAATAGCTACAGATATGGGATGTAACAGCCCATAAATTGATCAACTCAGCCTTTGTAGAAGCCAATTATAAATTATTATTTAGGATGGTATAGGGTATATGGCTCCACAGCCTCTCTTGAAGTTCCAACTTAGAACATTGGGGTATATTTACTAAAGGCAGAAAGACTGTGCACTTTAAAAGTGCAGTTGCACTCATTTTCCCCATAGCCTAATAAATACAGTAACGCTCTGTTGATTTTCATCACCCAGTCATGTGCAAGCAAAAATGCTTTTAAACTTTCCTTTCACCTGACTGGGTATTCTTTACAAAGTGAAGCTTTACCACATTTACATTTACTAAGAAAAATTGTGTGTGCACAGTCTATTTGTCTGTAGTAAATATACCCCCCATTATAAATTTATGTAGCAGTGTCCCCGATCCCTAGAGGCCTAATGGTGACCTCCAGAGTTAGGGAGAGCTGACATCCTTCTTCACACGGACTGCGCTATATACTCTGAACTGAATTATATATACTACACGGACTGCACTATATACTCTGAACTGTATTATATATACTACACGGACTGGACTATATACTCTGAACTGAATTATATATACTGTACGGACTGCACTATATACTCTGAACTGTATTATATATACTACACGGACTGCACTATATACTCTGAACTGTATTATATATACTACACAGACTGCACTATATACTCTCCACTGTAATATATATTTGTAGTGGTACCCCCATAGGGGCTGCTAAGTGTTGTGGCCCACCTGTCACCCTGCCTGGCCCGGCGTTCACCTCTCAGACACTCCAAGACAGAAAAACAGTCCATGTGCTTGTTTTTATGTTTTATTGAGGGATTTGAACTAGGATAGGGTATAGGAAGTATTGGATGCCCAATGGAATGCCCAATGGAATTATGCAGAACTTGCTGGGACAACTATATACACTCAGGTATATATACTCCATATTTCCTCCTGCACATCACTTCATTTCTAATGTTCATTCCTCTCTGCTCCTGCACATTGCTTCCTGTCTAATGTTCATTCCTCTCCTCTCCTTCATGTCGCTCCCTCTCTAATGTTCATTCCTCTCTCCTCCTGCACATCGCTTCCTCTCTAATGTTCATTCCTCTCTCCTCCTGCACATTGCTCCCTCTCTAATGTTCATTCCTCTCTCCTCCTGCACATCGCTCCCTCTCTAATGTTCACTCCTCTCTCCTCCTGCACATCGCTCTCTCTCTAATGTTCACTCCTCTCTCCTTCTGCACATCGCTTCCTCTCTAATGTTCATTCCTCTCTCCTCCTGCACATCAGTCTCTCTCTAATGTTCACTCCTCTCTCCTCCTGCACATCGCTTCCTCTCTAATGTTCATTCCTCTCTCCTCCTGCACATCACTTTGGCCCTGATTTACTATACCTCCCAAATCTACTCCAGCAGTGCCTTAAAATAACTCCAAATTAAAGGCAATTACAACTTCAACTCTCACAGACTCAAGTAAAATAGCACACATGCTGCCTCTATTTGCCTGTGAAGATGCCTCTCAGATCACATGCTTGATGTTGGCTGGGATGAACCTGTGCTTTCAGAATTCCTCCATTTAATGCTTGTATGCAAGTTCATTGCCACCCCTCTCTCTAATTTTAACAGCCTTAGCCCTAGGGGACATGTCTGAATAGAAAAACATTTTATATACTTTTTTTTTTTCAGGAGCAGTGGTTTTAATAATGGTTAGGCTGGGTTCACAGTAGTCCGATTCTCGTTCATTGCCATAAAAAATAAATAAATAAATGACATTACCACCCCTCTCTCTAATTTTAACAGCCTTAGCCCCAGGGGACATGTCTGAATAGAAAAAAAAGTTTCTAATTTTTTTTTTTTTTTCAGGAGCAGTGGTTATAACCACTTGCCGACCGTCAACCGCAGGTTGACGGCGACAAGATGGCTCGATATCGCAAAACGCCGTCATACGACGGCGGCTGCGATATCATGCACTGTGGGCGCGCTCACTGTGTTCGGGGGGGGGGCCAGGGAGCGGGTGCGGCGGACTCGATCTCCGCCGGCTACCCGCGATGCCCCCCCCACACGCAGTGAAAGAATGGAGGTCCATGTAAGTAAACACGGATCTCCGTTCTGTGAGAGGGGGAAGGGCTGTGATCACAGCCTTCCTCTATATGGAAGCTGCAAACGCTCCCCTTTCCCTGCTAGGGGCCCAATTAGCTATTTTCCCTCCCCGGTGTCATGTGACTCGCTGGCGCTATGCAGGAAGCATCGGCTCTGCTCTCTACTGCAGCCGCATGCTTCCTGTAGTGCGGGCTCTGTTCTGCATAACGGTACTCGGGGATAGCGGGTCGGAAACCCGCAATCTGGTGGCGGGCCACATTAGAGGGCTCTGTTCTGCACACATCAGTAAGCATCAACTCTCCTCTCCATACTCGACAGTGCACCCACCATTGTACCAGCCAGTGTACTTGCCAGTTACCCATCAGTGTACCAGCCAGTTACCCACCAGTGTACCAGCCAGTGTACCTACCAGTATACCAGCCAGTGTACCAGTCAGTGTACCTACCAGTATACCAGCCAGTGTACCTACCAGTATACCAGCCAGTTTACCCACCTGTGTACCTGCCTGTGTACCTACCAGCATACCAGCCAGTGTACCAGCCAGTGTGCCTACCAGTATACCAGCCAGTGTACTTACCAGTATACCAGGCAGTGTACCCGCCAGTGTATCAGCCAGTGTACCTGCCACTGTACCAGCCAGTGTACCAGCCAGTGTACCAGCCACTGTACCCGCCAGTTACCAGCCAGTGTACCAACCCCTGTACCAGCCACTGTACCAGCCAGTTACCTGCCAGGGTACCCGCCAGTTACCAATCACTGTACCAGCCAGTGCACCAGCCATTTACCCATCAGTGTACCAGTCAGTGTACCCACCAGTGTACCAGCCAGTGCACCAGCCAGTTACTCGCTACTGTAGCAGCCATTGCACCAACCAGTTACCCGCCAGTGTACCAGCCACTGTACCAACCAGTGTACCTACCAGTGTACCAGCCAGTACCAGCCAGTGTACCTACCAGTGTACCAGCCAGTGTACCCGCCAGTTACCAGCCAGCGTACAAGTCACTGTACCAGCCAGTGTACCCACCAGTTACCAGCCAGTGTACCTGTCTTTGTACCAGCTAGTATACCAGCTAGTGTACCCACCAGTGATACCTGCCAACGATAAGCACCAGTGATACCTGCCAGCAGTACCCACCAATGATATCCGCCAGCGGTACCCACCAGTGATACCTGCCAGCAGTACCCACCAGTGATATCCACCAGCAGTACCTACCAGTGATATCCACCAGCAGTACCCACCAGTGATATCCGCCAGCAGTAACCCACCAGTGATATCCGCCAGCAGTACCCACCAGTGAAACCTGCCAGCAGTACCCACCAGCAGTACATGCCAGTGATAACCGCCAGTGATACCTGCCAGCAGTAACCACCAGTGATATGCACCAGCAGTATCCGCCAGTGATACCTGTCAGCAGTACCCACCAGTGATACCTGCCAGCAGTACCCACCAGTAGTACCTGCCAGTGATAACTGCCAGCAGTACCAACCAGTGATACCCGCCAGCAGTACCCACCAGCAGTACCTGCCAGTGATAACAGCCAGTGATACCTGCCAGCGGTAACCATCAGTGATATCCACCAGCAGTACCCACCAGTGATACCTGCCAGCAGTACCCACCAGTGATACCTGCCAGCAGTACCCACCAGCAGTACCTGCCAGTGATAACCACAAGTGATACCTGCCAGCAGTACCAGCCAGCGATACCCACCAGTGATACCCACCAGGAGTACTCACCAGTGATACCTGCCTACAGTACCCACCAGCAGTACCTGCCAGCCATACTCACCCAGGGGGACAGCAAGCAGCAGCCGCCAGCCTTAACGGCCTGGGAAACAGCAGCAGCCTGCAGGACTCGTGAGCAAGGAGTGAAGATTAAGGTCAGTTTTTAATTAAAATTAAATAGCAATGATCATATCTGTTCTTTACACTGGTACACTAGCTACACTGGGCTGCATTCAAACTGAACTGCAGGTGTAGTGCAGTGCACCTGCAGGTTACCTGCACTAAGCCATAGACTGTTATAACTTGTGGGTTTGGTGAGCTTTCAGAATGTGCACCACACCTGCAGGACATAATAGAATTCTACAGCAAAGGGCAGGAAAGCCACAGGTGCACTGCGCTGCCCCCAGGGTGCAGGTAAACAGTGCATCAGTGTGATAGCAGACTTAGGCCCCTTTCACAAGATAGGTCTGATCAGGTCAGCCCGTCCGTTTTTCAGACAGACCCAGTTGGACCCTCCATTCACCTCTATGGAGCAGCAGATGTAAACGGACTTGTGTCTGTTTACACCCGCCTACCTCCAATCTGATCTGTTTGAAAAAAAAAAAACCAGAAAGGAATATGTCTCCTTCTATCTGGGCAGATAGGACTGGGGGGGCCCATAGAGTAGAGCAGGCTGTGGCAGTGTTTGCTCTACATATGCAGAGTGGACACAGACCTGTCATCTGCCCGATCTGCTCATTGCGGCCCGCAACCGCTTACCAAGTCGCTAAAGTGGCCCTCACTCCTCAAAAGGTTGGGCACTCCTAGTCTAGGCTATAACAAGATTGCCAAGACCCTGAAACTGAGCTACAGCACAGTGGCCAAGACCATACAGCAGTTCAACATGACAGTTTCCACTCAGAACAGGCCTTGTCATGGTCGACCAAAGAAGTTGAGTACACATGCTCAGTGTCATATCCTGAGGTTGTCTTTGGGAAATAGATGTATGAGTGCTGCCAGCATTGCTGCAGAGGTTAAAGGAGTGGGGGGGGGGGGGAGGGTCAGCCTGTCAGTGTTCAGACCATAAGCCCCACACTGCATAAAATTGGTCTGCAGGGCTGTCGTCCCACAAGGAAGCCTCTTTTAAAGATGATTCACAAGAAGGCCTGCAAACAGTTTGCTGAAGACAAGCAGACTAAGGACATGGATTACTGAAACTATGTCCTGTGGTCTGATGAGACCAAGATAAACTTATTTGGTTCAGATGGGGTCAAGCTTGTGTGGCGGCAGCCAGGTGAGGAGTACAAAGACAAGTGAGTCTTGCCTACAGTCAAGTATGGTGGTAAGAGTGTCATGGCCTGGGGCTGCATGAGTGCTGCCGACACTGGGGAGCTACAGTTCATTGAGGGAACCATGAATACCAACATGTACTGTGATATACTGAAGCAGAGCATGATCCCCTCCCTTCGGAGATGGGCCACAGGGCAGTATTCCAACATGATAATGACCCCAAACACACCTTCAAGATGACCACTAGCCTTGCCAAAGAAGCTTAGGGTAAAGGTGATGGACTGGCCAAGCATGTCTTCAGACCTAAACACTATTGAGCATCTGTGGGGCTTCCTCAAACAGAAGATGGAGGAGCGCAAGGTCTCTAACATCCACCAGTTCCGTGATGTCATCATGGAGGAATGGAAGAGACCTCCAGTGGCAACCTGTGAAGCTCTGGTGAACTCCATGCCCAAGAGGGTTAAGGCAGTGCTGGAAAAAAAATGGTGACCACACAAAATATTGACACTTTGGGCCCAATTTGGACATTTTCACTTAGGGGTGTACTCACTTTGTTGCCAGCGGTTTAGACATTAATGGCTGTGTGTTGAGTTATTCTGAGGGCACAGCAAATTTACACTGTTATACAAGCTGTACACTCACTACTTTACATTGTAGCAAAGTGTCATTTCTTCAGTGTTGTCACATGAAAAGATATAATATTTACAAAAATGTGAAGGGTGTACTCACTTTTGTGAGGTACTGTATATATAGTATCTCACAAAAGTGAGTACACTCCTCACATTATTGTAAATATTTTATTATATCTTTTCATGTGACAACACTGATGAAATAACACTTTGTTACAATGTATAGCAGTGAGTGTACAGCTTATATAACAGTGTAAACTTGCCCTCAAAATAACTCAACACACAACCATTAATGTCTAAACCACTGGCAACAAAAGTGAGTACACCCCTAAGTGAAAATGCCCAAATTGGAACCCAAGTGGCAATATTTTGTGTGGCCACCATTATTTTCCAGCAATGCCTTAACCTTCTTGGGCATGGAGTTCACCAGAGCTTCACAGGCTTGCCACTGAAGTCCTCTTCCACTCCTCCATGACGACATCATGGAGCAGGTGGATGTTAGAGACCTTGCTCTCCTCCACCGCCTGTTTGAGGATGCTCAATAAGGTTTAGGTCTGGAGACATGCTTGGCCAGTCCATCACCTTTACCCTCAGCTTCTTTAGCAAGGCTGTGGTCATCTGGGAGGAGTGTTTGGGGCCCTTATCATGTTGGAATACTGCCCTGTGGCCCAGTCTCCAAAGGCAGGGGATCATGCTCTGCTTCAGAATGTCACAGTACATGCTCAATGAACTGTAGATCCCCAATGCCGGCAGCACCAGACCAACACACTCCCATCACCATGGCTGACGGTAGGCAGGAAACACTTGTCTTTGTACTCCTCACCTGGTTGCTGCCACACACGCTTGACACCATCTGAACCAAATAAGTTTATCTTGGTCTCATCAGACCACAGGACATGGTTCCAGTAATACATGTCCGTTGTCTGCTTGTCTTCAGCAAACTGTTTTTGGGCTTTCTTGTGCATCATCTTTAGAAGAGGCTTCCTTCTGGGGCGACAGCCATGCAGACCAATTTGATGCAGTGTGCGGCATATGGTCTGAGCAATCACAGACTGACCCCTTCAACCTCTGCAGTAACGCTGGCAGCACTCATATGTCTATTTCCAAAAGACAACCTCAGGATAAAAAATGCTGAGCATGTGCACTCAACTTCTTTGGTCGATCATGGCGAGACCTGTTCTGAGTGGAATCTGTCCTGTTAAACGGCTGTATGGTTTTGGCCACCGTGCTGCAGCTCAGTTTAAGGGTCTTGGCTAGAGTTGATCGAACCTCTGGAAGTTCGGGTTCGGCTGAACTTCGGGAAAAAAGTCCGGGTTCGGGTCCGAGCAGGACCTGAACTTTGACACAGACCCCAAACCCCATTGAAATCAATGGGGACCCGAACTTTTAGGCACAAAAATGGCTGTAAGAAAGTCCTGGAAAGTCCTAGAGGTCTGCAAAAGGAAGGAAAATGGGGGTAAGGGTCGGACAAGTGCCCTACAAAGAAATGGGGATAGGGAAATAACTTAAAATAATTAAAAAAAAAATCACATAAAAAAAATCAAAAATGGAGGTGGATATGGACTATCTTCAAACTATGTGAGAAAATTATAAATTAGCGGGGAGAAGCCATATCACTGTTCTAAGAACAGTGATATGGCTGCTCCTGGCTAATTTATACTTTTATCACACAGTTTGAAGATGATTGTACATTCTACAATCATCTTAAAATTGTGTGTGAAAAGTATGTATTAGCCGGGAGAAGCCATATCACTGTTCTTAGAACATCTGCAAACTGTGTGTGAAAACTATAAATTAGCGGGGAGAAGCCATATCACTGTTCTGAGAACAGTGATATGGCTTCTCCCAGCTAATTTATACTTTTGTCACACAGTTTGAAGATGATTGTACATTCTACAATCATCTTAAAACTGTGTGTGAAAAGTATACATTAGCCGGGAGAAGCCATATCACTGTTCTTAGCACATCTGCAAACTGTGTGTGAAAACTATAAATTAGCGGAGAGAAGCCATACCACTGTTCTAAGATATATCACTGTCCTTAGAACAGTGGTATGGCTTCTCTCCGCTAATTTATAGTTTTCACACACAGTTTGCAGATGTTCTAAGAACAGTGATATGGCTTCTCCCGGCTAATGCATACTTTTAATTTTAAGATGATTGTAGAATGTACAATCATCTTCAAACTGTGTGATAAAAGTATAAATTAGCCGGGAGAAGCCATATCACTGTTCTTAGAACGGTGATATGGCTTCTCCCGGCTAATTTATACTTTTCTCACATAGTTTGAAGATAGTCCACATCCACCTCCATTTTTGATTTTTTTATGTGATTTTTTTTTTAATTATTTTAAGTTATTTCCCTATCCCCATTTCTTTGTAGGGCACTTGTCCGACCCTTACCCCCATTTTCCTTCATTTTCCAGACCTCTAGGACTTTCCAGGACTTTTTTACAGCAATTTTCAAAACTTTTATTAAAATACCAGAACCCCGGACCCGAACCCGGACTTTTTTTGAAAAGTCCGGGTTCGGGTCCGGATCCCGGACACCCAAAAGTTCGGTACGGACCCGAACTTTACAGTTCGGGTTCGCTCAACTCTAGTCTTGGCAATCTTCTTATAGTCTAGGCCATCTTTATGTGTAGCAACAATTCTTTTTTTCAGATCTTCAGAGAGTTCTTTGCCATGAGGTACCATGTTGAATTTTCAGTGACCAGTATGAGAGAGTTTGAGCGATAACACCACATTTAACGCACCTCCCCATTCACACCTGAGACCTTGTAACACTAATGAGTCACATGACACCGGGGAGGGAAAATGGCTAACTGGGCCCAATTTTGGACATTTTCACTGAGGGGTGTACACACTTTTGTAGCTAGCGGTTTAGACATTAATGGCTGTGTGTTGAGTTATTTTGAGGGGACAGCAAATTTACACTGTTATACAAGCTGTACACTCACTACTTTACATTGTAGCAAAGTGTCATTTCTTCAGGGTTCTCACATGATAAGATATAATAATATATATATACAAATATGTGAGGGGTGTACTCACTTTTGTGAGATACTGTATATATATATATATATATATATATATACACTGTATATATAAAGTGCATTCAGAGTAGACTGTATATACAGTGCATTTGGCGGTGTACAGTATATAATACAGTGTAGTGTGGTGTTAAAAAAATCCCCATCATGTCCGGAAGGCCACAAAGGAAAGGCAGACGCTCCCAGGCCACTAAAAGAGGTCAAGCAGCCTCTGTGTCTACAGTGAAAAATGGTGGTGGCGGACATGGTGCATCCTCTGCAGGCGAATCACGCCTGTTTTTTTTCTGCTGTTGGCCGTGTTATTGAGCCACAACATGCAGAGGAGTTGGTGGAGTGGATAATTAAGCCGTCCTCATCCTCCTCATCCTCTGTCTCCCAGGCTCATACTAGTTTGCTTTCCATTGCAGCTGCCAAAGTGGCCTATTCCACGGGATCCTTGTCCACAGTTACTACTTCCATAGCCCCACCATCATGCACAGAGGAGTCACCAGAATTATTCAACCATAGTGTCGGTTACATGCTGATGGAGGATTTGCAGCAGTTTGAAGGCTCTGATGTTGGTTCCCAGGTTGAGGAAAGGAGTAATGTGAGCCTAGAGACAGGGGGTGCCACAGAAGGACAAGGAACTAGCAGTCATGTTCCCCCAGCTGCAGCATACTGCCAAGTTTGCTCCAGTGACGAGGAGGGAGGGGATGAGGAGGACACTGACTGTACTTGGGTGCCTGAGAGAAGAGAGGAGGAAAGTGAGGAGGAGGAGGCACAACTCTAAGGAGGCAGGATGTCCTCCAGGGGCCAGCTTAAGGGCAGCCATCCTATTGCATCACACCACAGAGCTCCACATGCGCAGGGGGCTGATGACTCCTTGCTGACTTCCAAAAGTTCATTGGTACAGGCTTTTTTCAACACATGTCCAGTAGATTGCACCATTGCTATTTGCAATCTATGTCTGAAGTGGATCAAGCACGGCCAGAACTCCAGCCGCTTGGGCATCACATGCTTGGCAAGACATATGATGACCTGCCATGCAGTCCGTTGGCAACAGCACCTGATATAAACGTAGGGGAAATCCAGTCCCCGGTCTCCCACTCTTCCTCCTCAGAACCCTCATCAGGAGATGACCATTCAGTAAGTCTTTGTAGGGACCCAAATTCAGCTTGCAGTCTGGGGGAACCCAAATCAATTGGCTTGTCCATGCCTTCCTTTTCCAACTCTCCAGAGGGCTCACCCCTCTCCTGCACTATCTCCGCGGGAACAGGGATGTCTATGGACAGGCTTGCGGCCAGCATAATGGGTAGTACTAGTTCCTGCTGGGCAGTACTTATAAGTCCTAGGTCCCCAACCGAGCCTTCAGTCACCTCACCTTCCCCAGGTCCTCTGTGTTTGTGGGGGAGCCGCCAGGCTGCAACTTCTCTCCGCCTTTATAGGGTGGTTCCAGGCCTGCTCCGCCCTTCCAGGAGCTTTGCTTCTGCGGTTTGCACAGCCCTGAGTTCAGATCCACATTAAAGTAGCGTGGATCCTGTTGGGTGGCCATTCGCTGCAGCAAGGGCTCATAGCAATGTCCGCACCAGACCCATGCATCCATTACCGCGGTTGACAGCTGGCACTCCGGACAAAGCAGGCAAAGTCTCTCCATCCCCTCCACCACCTCGAGGGTGATTGCTATACGGTGCTCCAGGCGAACGCCAGTGTCAATTAGCGTTCGTTCCGGCTGTTCCGGCAACCAAGTGATGGCTGGTAATGCACGACCACCCTCCACCATCTTCCGCTGCTTCATGGTGTCTGCTGAAAGCAGGGAAACTTTCATCTCCTCCAGGGTGTGGTGCTGCCCCCTCCTTCCCAGACGGGCTGGCGCCGGGCAATCTGATAGGCCGACTTGCTCCTGGTCATGCTGCTGTAACCCCTTGTATGAAGGATGGAAGCATACAGACATGTTGGTATTAGCAGAACTTATCCGGGCATGATGGCTCTTTCTGTGGTTGCCAGTAGCAACAGTAACTTTAGTAGCCCTTGGTTTCCAGTAGGGAAAAATTCAGCACAGTCCCATCCTTAGACACCCGCAAGCTTACCCCGATCACCCCGGGCAACAAGGATCAGATCCAGGCACACTTTACTGTTTGTAGCAAGATTTTGGAGCACAAGTTCAAAGGACCCAGCATTTGTAGGGAGCTGGGCAAATTTGTAATCCAGTGTGGAATGTCCGGCCTGCTCAGGGCACAGGACATATTTGTAATTCATGGGTGTGATCGCCCGCCGTGGTTGCCATGGACAACAGCTCATGTTACGAAAGTCACTGAATTGCAAAGAATTGGTTTCAAGTGCCCACCCCAGCACTGATTGAGCCAACTGGGTAGACAGGAGCAGCAATTGGAAACTGCTCCCACTTGTTACTATGGGCAATGGCACGCTTGTTGAATGTCACTGTTTAGCTGGCAGTACATACCGGTAAGTCCTTTCCCCCAGTTTCAATCCTCGCTAATAGCAAATAAACAAAGTTCCTCGGCTCGGTTCACAACAGTTGCTAGGGGTAATGACTGGCAGAATTACGTGAGAGACAGGTGAATCCTGGATACGAGCCCTCAAATGTAGCCAATGCCCCCTTGGGGGTTGCTGAAAGTTGTGGTTCACCCGCTCACACTGCCCTCAATCACACTCCTCTCTTGCATCCAGAGTCAAAATGCAGGCTGGCTCTATGTTTTTGTTTTTTTTATTAGGGGTTTACACTTGGATAATTTAAGGGATGCTTATATGATGCCCAGAGATCAACAGTTCTTTACATGGGACCTCTATATACACTCAGTATACACACTTCTCCTTCTTCCTCCAGCACAACACTTGCTTCTCCTTGTTTTCCTCTCCTGCACAACACTTGCTTCTTTGTTCCTCTCTCCCGCACATTCTTGCTTCCGGCCTAGTTAGCACATGGTGAGGCCTGATCTAGCTGTGACCGGGCCTAGTAACCGTCTTTTGCAGGAAGGGACTTCGGGCCCCTATAGTGTAGAGAAAGTTTGTAGAATGTGCTAACTGGCCTGATGGACTACTGCTTCCAGCCCATCTTCTTCCAGGTCTCAACAGTCCTCCCGACTGCAAGCACCTGCACACTGCCCATTGATACCAAAGTCCCAGCCTCTTCCTGCACCTCTTCAAGATTGTCTCTCTCCCAATCTGCTGCAGAGTGCATCTCCACTTCCCTGGGCTGTGTCACTCACTGACATCAGGTGAAGTCCTCCTGTTGGCCCTGCTGATAGTATTCTCCTCCTGCTGTCCTCTCCTGCTCCTCCTTGTGCCTCTCCGCCAGGATCTCACTCCTGGATGCGCCCGAGCCCCGGGCCGAGGTCATCCCGCCCTGACTGGGGACTCCCTCAAGGCCCACCGACAGCCTCAGTACTCCTTCTCCATTCTCCAACTTCCACCCAAACTCTCCTCCCAGACTGGGCTGCCCCAGGCTATTTGAGAAGGCCTGCCCCCTGCCAATCCCATCTGGGGATTGGTTAGGGCTTCCCAAATACCAAGTAGTTCCACCTCTTCTGCCCCACTCCCCTTTTCCAGAACTTTCTGAAAAAGCAAGGAGGGGTCAACCAAAGAGTGTCACCACCTACAGTCACCAGCCACTCCCTGGACCACTCTGTTAGGAAAAGGAACAAGTCTGGCAGTTAAACTGGCAGTTTCCGCGGTGGTGCGCACGCGCCGGAAATGGCGCCAAATGATGCTTTTTAAACCTGGAAGTCCCTGCAACAAGTGCTGCTAATTCTACAGCGTCCGTGACCGTTGAGCCTCAGCTCCCTCTATCTGTTCCAGTGTTCGTTTGCCTCCTGTTTGACCCGGCTTGTCCTGACCTGCTGTTTTGCTACCTGCACCGACCCCGGCTATCCACAACCATCCGATTGTCTACTCCTTTGTACCTCTGCTGCCCGCCCGTTGAACGAACCTTGCTTGGACTTGATTACACGCCTGCCTGATTCTTTTGTACCGTCCTGCCTGCCCGTTGCCGACCCAGCTTATACTACCACTCTTCTATCTGCACATCTTCTGGAACCTCACTACACCATTAGTGACCATCCAGCCCTCGTGTCATCCCGCACTCTTGGACCTCTGTCTACTCTACCAGGGGTACTTGAATCGGGTGCACAAGAGCGGTTGTTCCCTGCACAAGACAGACTCCACCACCAGGTTCGTGACACACTCCCATGCCCAGAAAAAAAACAATCAGGCCCAACTTCCAGCCAGGCCTGACTAAATTTGCCTACTCTAACCCAAAAATCCATGACTATCACCTACATAATGTAGAGAGCGCTAAAATAGAATATAGAGTGCATTGTGCATTGGGCATTCTTCATTGTTTCTAGAGTGCTCTCTGTATAACATTGCAAAGAATATTTCTTGATTGGAAGAGACTCCAGTCACACAATTTTGACAGGTCACGTGATAGTGATCTCCACATTCAATTTATTTATTTAAATGGGGCATAAGAGTCCCAAAGCATGAGAAGCATGACACACATTCGTAGAGCACACTGCCGTGCATTATAAATGTGCAGCTTGTTTTTCCTTAAGGCTGGGTTTACCCTGTTGTGAATGGGATACGGGTTTCCACGCATCCAATTTGCATGATAGGAGACTGTGACCGGTTCTCAATGGAGCTGGTTCACACATCTCTGGGGCGGCCTCGGAGGGCATTGCACAAGGGTCCTGTGGCTCTTGGCTCCATGTTAGATCAGAATTCAGGCAAAAATTTGGACCTGATTCGTCCCTGAAACAGAGACCAGGGACGCACCGGACCCCTGCTGTGAGCCACGTCCACACACAATGTGAACCCAGACTTAAAGAGGAAGCAAACCCAGATGGGGTTTACTTCCTCTATGTTCCCCTGTAAAGTAGAAGCATAATGGGCTACTATGCATCACATAGTAGCCCATTATGTGCCACTTACCTGCAAACGAAGCCTCCGACATCCAGCGCTGTCCCCTGTGCTTGTGGCATCCATCTTCTGCCCCTCTTCCTTCCGGGGCCACGACTCCGGTGCTGCGACCGTCCGGAGTCGCATGACATCACTTCCGCGCATGCGTGCGGGAGCCGCCAGTCATGGCACGGTCGCAGTGGAGGAATGGCACGCAGGCCGTTTCTTCACTGCGCATGTGCCAACATGACGTCGGCACAGCTTCAACACTGCATATCTCCTGGCACAGCTTCAACACTGCATATCTCCTGAACCGTGCAGGTTTGGGAGATATGCAGGGCACTTACAGTTAAGCCTTATCATAGGCTTACCTGTAGGTTAAAGTGGTTGTCACAAGTTGACAACCACTTTAAAGTAAAGGCCAAACGCTGCTTTATCACCCAACACCTAAATTACATCCATCTTCTTTAATCAGTATATGTACAGGAAAAACTTAGCTGAAAAAAACAAGTGTAATTTTAAACACAGTTCTCATACATGTTTTCTTTTAGATATGGGTAAGTACAGGCACAAAAACTTTCAGTTAAATGCTGTATACTCCTCAATAACCACAAAGGATATACAGTAAATCAACTTTGTGTACACCAAATGCCTTGCAGGCCCATTTATTACCTTGTAAAAAGTAGCAGTGATATCATCACTTTTCTTGTGATGCCTGTATGCAGAGCAGAGCTGTGGGACAGACCCAGCCGCAGCTGGTCAATAAGGGGCGCTTGGGCGCCATCTCCCCGCCATTGACAAGAAAAAAAAAAAAGTCAGCCCGACCCCCTACAGGAGGCACCGGTATATTGACTTTTCTTTCTTTTTTTTTTTTCTCGGCTCCTTGCTGTCTGCTGACAGCGAGTAGTGAGCCGATTGGTCAGTCATTAAAGACTATGTGTGTGCACTGAACAGGCAACCACACATAGTCTGATTGGCTGCCCTGAGCCAGTGACTGACTGGCATTGGATGCTGTGGGCAGGGGCAGGACTGTGGCGGACGTGCCACACTCCGCTGGGTTTTATTCCCGACTCCCACGCCGCAGACCATCCACTCCAGGCTCCAGCATTCTGTCCGCAAGCGAAGCTCTGCACACTAACAGCCCGCTCTCCACAAGCCGATCTCTGCACACTCCTGCCTGCCCAATAGATGGGGTAAGTCCAGGACTTGTCCCGACTTTGGGGGGGGGGGTGTCTGCAATGTACCCCCACCTGTGATATTGGCTGCAATGTACCTCACCTGTGATACTGGCTGTAATGTACCCCACCTGTGATATTGGCTGCAATGTACCCCACCCGTGATGCTGGCTGCAATGTACCCCACCAGGGCTGGTGCAAGGATTTTTGACACCCTAGGCGAAACCTCATTTTACCGCCTCCCTTTGGCTCTGCCCCTGACTCCACCCCCTTTTCCCTGTCAATTTATACGATGGAGGTGGCGGAGGTAGAGATTTTTTGCAGAGCCTCTCTACCCATTTCTTTAGCCGTGGTCCACAGGCCCGCACCTGTGCCCCTGGATCCGCCTCATTTTACCGCTCTGGGGTGCTGCCAGCCGCGGCTCTCCAGTGACATGAGTGATTGATGCAACAGCGGATGGGCACCCCTGGTGGTAGTGGCACCCTAGGCGGCCGCCTACTCCGCCTAGTGGTAGAGCCGGCCCTGTACCCCACCTGTGATATTGGCTGCAATGTACCCCACCTGTGATACTGGCTGCAATGTACCCCACCTGTGATATTGGCTGCAATGTACCCCACCTGTGATATTGGCTGAAATGTACCCCACCTGTGATACTGGCTGCAATGTACCCCACCTGTGATATTGGCTGCAATTTACCCCCACCTGTGATATTGGCTGCAATGTACCCCACCTGTGAATCTGGCTGCTATGTACCCCCACCTGTGATATTGGCTGCAATGTACCCCCACCTGTGAAACTGGCTGCAATGTACCCCACCTGTGATATTGCCTGCAAAGTACCCCGCCGGTGATAGTTGGCTGAAATGTACCCCACCAGGGAAACTGGCTGCAATGTACCCCACCTGTGATATTTGCTGCAATGTACCCCAACCTATGATATTGGCTGCAATGTACCCCCACCTGTAATATTGGCTGCAAAGTACCCCACCTGTGATACTGACTGCAATTTACCCCATCTGTGATATTGAGTGCAATTTACCCCCACCTGTGATATTGGCTGCAATTTTACCCCACCTGTGATATTGGCTGCAATGTACCCCACCTGTGATATTGGCTGCAATGTACCCCCACCTGTGATATTGGCCGCATTGTACCCCCACCTGTGATATTGACTGCAATGTACCCCCACCTGTGAAACTGGCTGCAATGTACCCCAACCTGTGATATTGGCTGCAATGTACCCGAACCGTGATATTGGCTGCAATGTACCCCACCTGTGATATTGGCTGCAATGTACCACACCTGTGATATTGGCTGCAATGTACCCCCACCTGTGATATTGGTTGCAATGTACCCCACCTGTGATATTGGCTGCAATGTACCCCCACCTGTGATACTGGCTGCAATGTACCCCTACCTGTGATATTGGCTGCAATTTACAGATGTGTGAATAACAGGTGTATGGTTCCTCCCGGTATTAGGTAAAGTGTTCTAAATTATTTCCAGATGTGTGCAGAACAGATGTTCTGGTGCAGAACAGATGTTCTGTGTGAAGAACAGATGTTCTGTTTGCAGAACAGATGTGCACTTATTCACGGTTTCATTTAAAGTGACACACAGACTTTAAATAAGTTTGCAGAACAGATGTTCACTTATTCCCGGTTTCATTTAAAGTGACACACAGACTTTAAATAAGTTTGCAGAACAGATGTTCACTTATTCCCGGTTTCATTTAAAGTGACACACGCATTTTCCAGAACAGTGATATGGGTTCTCCCGGCTTATTTATACTTTTTTGACACAGTTTGAAGATGATTTTAGAACAGTTCTATGGCCTCTACCGTTAATTAATACTTTTCAGACCCATTTTGAAGATGATCTCCATTTTTGCTTTTTTTATGTTTTTATTTTTTTTTAAATATTTAAAGTTATTTCCCTGTCCCCATTTCTTTGTAGGGCACTTGTCCCACCCTTACCCCCATTTCCTTCCTTTTGCAGACCTCTAGGACCTTCCAGGACTATTTTACAGCCATTTTTGTGCCTAAAAGGCTGTGTCCCCATTGATTTCAATGGGGTTCGGGGTCCGGGACACAGTTCGGGTTCTGTCCGGACCCGAACCCGGACTTTGTGCCGAAGTTCGGCCGAACCAGCCGAACCCGGACTTCTAGAAGTTCGCTCATCTCAAGTCATTACCAAAAATCTGAGGATAACTTTAATATAATTATTGTTTTATTATATAATAATTTATTTTATAATAATTAATATATTATATGCTCACACAGCAAGAACCACCAAAAATCACAGATTAAATTTTAGAAGATTTACTCCTGACTAATGTAAGTCCTGTATATTCCTAGACATGCAGTATCTGTGTAATTATGTGTAGGAGGACTTGTTGTGTGTAAGCCCTGTGGTTTAAAAGGTAGCAGTTCTGCCTACCATTGCAGATTTCCTGGGTCGAATTAGAGCAGAGACTGCGAGCCAGGCCTTCTCATGCAACATCAGTGCCTGACCTCACACATGCACTTCTGGAAGAATGGACAAACATTCCCATAGACACACTCCTAAACCTTATGGACAGCCTTCCCAGCAGAATTGAAGCTATTATAGCTGCAAATGGTGGCCCAACTCTATACTGAACCCTGGGCTGACATTATAGTTCATGTGTGTGTAAAGGCACATTTCCCAATACTTAGGACAATCTACAGGGTGGGCCAATTATATGGATACACCTTAATAAAATGGGAATGGTTGGTGATATTAACTTCCTCTTTGTTGCACATTAGTATATGTGAGGGGGGGGGAAACTTTTCAAGATGGGTGGTGACCATGGCGGCCATTTTGAATCCAACTTTTGTTTTTTCAATAGGAAGAGGGTCATGTGACACATCAAACTTATTGGGAATATCACAAGAAAAACAATGGTGTGTGGTTTTAATGTAACTTTATTCTTTCATGAGTTATTTACAAGTTTATGACCACTTATAAAGTGTGTTCAATGAGCTGCCCATTGTGTTGGATTGTCAATGCAACCCTCTTCTCCCACTCTTCACACACTGATAGCAACAACGCAGGAGAAATGCTACCACAGTCTTCCAGTATCCGTAGTTTCAGGTGCTGCACATCTCGTATCTTCACAGCATAGACAATTGCCTTCAGATGACCCCAAAGATAAAAGTCTAAGGGGGTCAGATCGGGAGACCTTGGGGCCATTCAACTGGATTGGCCCCCAAGGTCTCCCTATCTGACCCCCTATCAGTGTGTGAAGAGTGGGAGAAGA
>BLSH010509660.1:952807-962855 GCA_018402905.1 Glandirana rugosa
GGTTCTTGTAACCACTCATCTTCTGTTTGTTATGTGTGGTGTTAACCTGTCGTACCATTTTAGTTCGGTGAAAACTACCAGTTTTACGTGTTAGTAAAGTCGTTTGTTTGTCGAGATAATTTTGTAAACAGTAATCGTTTTATAGTAACGAAGAAGGTGTTTTTGGTGTCGTGGTTTGGACTGGAGAGTAGTCCGGTTTGGTCGTTGGGGATGACTTCAGGGAATATATTCGATCGTGACCGTGTTCGGGTTATCTTCATGTGCGGGTGGTCATAGAAAGTTAGACAGAAAAGATTATTGAGGACAGGGTTGATAACCACTGACTTAGAATTTTGTCCTGGACTTATACTGATCTGATGAACATAGCCAAGGGTTAACACAGCAAATAGTATTGGTATGGCAGCCTCTTAGGTGAAATCAATTAGAAAAGACAGATTGAAAGATACTGGTGGGCGTGTACTTCTATTGGGCTTGTGCCAGTGCTAGCTTATATAAGGGACTTCAGTAGGGGTTGCTGGTTTGGCCTGATGAGAGGTCAGGTTTGGTGCTGTGGTTTTTGTGGAAGAAGCAATGATATTTTGCTAATGACAAATGTTTTAATAGAGCTGTTTGTTTGCTGAAATGATTGTGCATTTTGACCATCAAAAGTGGCTTGATTTTACCATGCTGTCCAATTGTGGTGTGTATTGTTTGTCTTCTACTCACCAATGTTCTTGGTTTAATATGTGCCTTTTTTTAATATTATGTTTTAATGCTTTGTTAGAATGACTGTTAATTATCTTTCTGTAATTTTGCAGCTAATAATGTCATGTGGGTGTTTAGTCATTTTATGAAATGTGTGTACAGTTATGGACGGTGAAACTAAAATTGACCACTGTAAGGTTTAGTCCAATTTTAGATTGTAAGCTTCTATGAGCAGGTCCCTTCGAACCCAATTGCTAACTGTTTTGCTAAATGTGTATATACTGCAAATACTTTAATGGCAGTAAATATGTACATACTTGTGTTTGTTGGCAAAATAAAATGAAATTGCTTTTGCTTGTTCTCATTTGTAACTTTTTAAATTAGTTTTGGGGGGTGGTGGTTTTGGGGAAGTGGATTACCTCCTCAGGACCAGTTCACACTGCTGTGGTGTCCGAGATCGGATGTTATTCGCACTGCAAATCACATGCGATCTGTGCTATGCAAATTCAGCCACCCAATGACATCACCCGGAGGCCCCGCCCCATATGATGTCACAGCTCCACCTCAAGATGTGACATCATATGGGGCGGGGCCTCCGGGTGATGTCATCGGTTGGCCACGCCCCATGCCAATATAAGGCACAGCACACAGCGGAGAGGCCATTCGTGAAGGAGATTGCGTCGTGTCAACATGGGAAGAAGAAGAAGAAGAACAGAGGGAAGGGGGCAGCGGAGAAGACTGGCAAAAGAGCAGAAGACGCCACAGAGAAGGAGAAGAAAGAAGACCCCTCAGAAGATAGAAGACCCCCGCAAAAGAGCCGAAGAAAGAAGACCCCTCAGAAGATAGAAGACCCCCGCAAAAGAGCCAAAGAAAGAAGACCCTTCAGAAGATAGAAGATCCCCGCAAAAGAGCCGAAGACAGGGAGAAGAGAGGTCAGAAGATGCCGGAGCTGATTTAATAAAATATTTTAAAAACCTGTGTAGTGTGTTTTTTTTGTACACTTTCTTTCCAGGTAAATGGGTAGGAGTACGATGTACCCCATACTCCTTTACATAGGGTGGGGGGCCGGCATCTGGGGGCCCCCTTGTTAAAGGGGGCTTCCAGATTCCGATAAGTCCTCGCCCACAGCCCCCGACAACCACCGGCAAGGGTTGTCGGGAAGAGGCCCTTGTTCTCATCAACATGGGGACAAGGTGCTTTGGGGTGGGGGGGTGCAGAGCCCCCCCTGCCCCAAAGCACCCATACTCCCCATGTTGAGGGCATGTGGCCTGGTATGGTCCAGGGGGGGTGCTCGCTCGTCCCCACCAGCTTTCCTGGCCTGATGGGCTGCGTGCTCGGATAAGGGTCTGGTATGGATTTTGGGGGGGACGCCATGCCGTTTTTTTTGGCGTGGGGGTTCCCCCTTAAAATCCGTACCAAACCAAAGGGCCTGGTATGCTCCTGGAGGGGGACCCATGCCATTTTTTTAAAAAAAATTGGGCGTGGAGTTCCCCTTCAAGATCCCCAGAGCATAAGTCGCATGCCAAAGTCGGATCAGTGAAGACACTAATCCGACTTTGATCCGACTTCAATGCCTTTCAATGGGCTAAAGTAGGATCAAAGTCGGACAAAATTAGTACAGGAACCTTTTTCAAAGTCGGTCCGACTTTGAAAAACACAAGACGGACCAGTTAAGACGGCTCTCATAGGGAATCATTGTTATTGTGATGTAATGCAACTTGTGCTCCTAATGTCGGTCTGAGAATCGGACTACTGTGAACCCAGCCTAACCATTATTAAAACCACTGCTCCTGAAAAAAAAAAAGTATATAAAATGTTTTTCTATTCAGACATGTCCCCTAGGGCTAAGGCTGTTAAAATTAGAGAGAGGGGTGGCAATGAACTTGCATACAAGCATTAAATGGAGGAATTCTGAAACCACAGGTCCAATTCCAGCCAACATCAGGCACTTAGAACATGTGATCTGAGAGGCATCTTCACAGGCAAATAGTCGCCGCATGTGAGTTAATTTACTCCCTTTTGTGAGAGTTGAAGTTGTAATTGCCTTTAATTGGGAGTTATTTTAAGGCACTGCTGGAGTAGATTTGGGAGGTATAGTAAATCAGGGCCCATATGTCTTACTTCCATATGCTATATGTAACTACTGTCATCTACCTGTAACATGATTTAGGGGCTGATCCCTGCACTTTATAATACTGTGTTGCTCCTGTATCTTTTCTACTCTGTATTGCCTTGTTTACTTTTAATAAAAGACTTGAACAAGAAAACTTGGCAGATGTTCATGGTTTGATGGTAAAAAGAAAACTAAAAACTGTCTTTGCTGCTCCCTTTTTTTCTGGGACCAAAGGGGTGGGGCCAGATACCCCGTCCACTCAAACGGATAAGGAGGGTCTGTGGGCTGTCTGGGGAGGAGGATAGTATATTGACCCTTCCTTGCACACAGTTTTTATACCATTATTCATATCTCCCAATATGTACCTGTTGCATTCTTGAAGCCGAGAGATTATTGTTCAGAATTGAATTTCGTGTCCATGTATACTACACACAGGGTAGCTCAGATAAGCGTGTCACCCAGGAGGCATCTAAAAGCTATCTTCCCTCTGGTATGTCTGGACCAAATTCATTCAGTATGAAATTCCGCATTCAATTATATACTTTTTATTAATGTGTCATGTTCCTGTCTGAGTTTATGAATCATGTGTGGATTTCTTAAGTTTGGAATTTGGCAGAAGTCTCTGAAAGGTCACTTCTGCTCTGAATGGCCTTTTACGACAGGTATCTTTTAGCTTTCTAGTCACTGACACACTGGTCAGGCAGTTTTATGGACCCGGAGATGGGTATTAACAAACTGATAAGGGGTGTCTGGCCTCAGTCACCAGTTTGTGTATTGGAGAACAGAAAGAAAAAGGTGAGGGCAAGGTCACTGTGAGATGCCGTTCACATACCAACATGGCTGAAGTAAACTGAAACGTCACAAAATGGCTGCCATGCACACAGCTAGGCCTTAGCCCAGGGCGCAGGACCGTTACAAAATTAATTTATAATTTTTTATTTTTTAATTTCACTCTTCAGCAAAGCACAGTACAAAAAATAGTGTGCCAAACACGGCGGATCATAAAACTTCATAAAGTACTTGTGGGATATTAGCTTGTGGGGATCACTTTTCAGGGGAAAAGATTCAGCATAGATGTCAGTTTCTTTAAAATCTGGCGGCTTGCCAGGTTTATTTCAGGTTTGCAAGTTCAAAACTCAAACAAAAGCAGAAAACAAAACCTCGCCGTCTGGCGCTAAACTAAACGAACAGATTCCTCTCTATACAGTGTGGGGCTGTCCCGACACCCACATAAGCACATTGCAAACCTTGTTTTTAGAGTCCAAATTTAGCACACCGAGCTCTCTGAGTTTTCTCCCTCTGAGATCCAGGATCGAGCTCTCCTCTGTTCTCTTCCTGGTCATTAAATGCAGATGGAGAGGGGTTTGAGTGGACCAGAAAGACTGGGCCGGAACCAGCTCTGCCACAGTGGCCGGCAAAATCCGGGTCGGACTCTCACTAGTCGCCTCAAAATGATTGCATGCAAGGCGACAAGTATCGCCTGTCCATTGTGGCATCTCGCATAACGTCACATATCCCCCTCCTCTGCTCAAGCTCGTCGGGTGGAGCAACTGTCCCGACCATGCAGTAGGCCCGGGAAAGACTATCAGCGTTATTTTGGAGCCTTCCAGCCCGGTGTTCCACTGAGAACTTAAACGACTGTAGGGCCAGGAACCACCTAGACACCCGGCTATTTTTCTCCTGGTTGTTCCACATCCACTTAAGGGGGGTGTGGTTGGTGACTAGCCTGAATGAGCTTCCCAGCAGGTAGTATTTTAGGGCTTCTAAGGCCCACTTGATAGCCAGGCACTCCTTCTCCACAATGGCATAATTCCTTTCATGCCTATTAAGCTTCCTGCTTAAGTAGACGACCGGGTGCTCCTCCCCGTCTCTGATCTGGGACAGAAAGCACCTAGACCCACCTCAGAGGCGTTGGTTTGAACCACAAACTCCTTTGTGAAGTCTGGGGTCACGAGCACCGGCTGTACACAAAGGGCTTGCTTCAATTTCTGGAAGACCTTCTTGGCTTCGGGATTCCACTTAACGATTCCTGGCCTTCTACCATTCGTTAGATCAGTCAGAGGGACGGCAATGGTGGAAAAGTCGGGGATGAAGCGTCGGTAATACCCTGTAATCCCCAGGAAGGCAGGCACCTGAATCTTGTTCATGGGTTGAGGCCACTTTTGAATGGATTCAATCTTATTGGTCTGGGGCTTGATCAGACCTCGCCAAATAACATACCCAAGGTATTTGGCCTCCTCCAGACCTATGGCACCCTTTTTTTGGTTGGTTGTTAAACCTGCTACCGGAGGCAGATGTGATTCCCAATCTGGGCTGTGGATGACCACATCATCCAGATAGGCCACTGCATAGGGACAATGCGGCCTCAAAGTTTTGTCCATCATCCTCTGGAAGGATGCAGGGGGGTAGAGAAGGCCGTTTTTTCCCTATTTTGACTCCGTTATAGGGATCTGCCAGTATCCCTTAGTTAGGTCTAGGGTTGTTATTTACCTGGGCACCTCCCAACCTATCCACAAGTTCGTCAACCCACGGCTTCGGGTATGTGTCAAACTTAAACACATCATTCCCCTTCCTGAAAATGTTACAGAACCGGATGGTGCCATCGTGCTTTGGGTCCAGTACAATTGGGCTCGACTGGGCACTGTGGGACTCCTCTATCACGTCCAACTCCAACATGGTTTTTATTTCTCTCGCCACCGCCTTTCTTCTAGCCTCAGGTATTCGGTAGGGTTTTACATTTACACTGACCCCTGGTTCCGTGATTATGTCATGTTATAGTACAGTGGTCAGTCCGGATAGGGAAGAGAAAAAGTCTCTATTTTTACTGACATATTTCTTAACGTTATTGCGTCAGTGACATAAACTCCGTTATGGGGACATCTGGGGTCAGGGGTAACCTGTCCTTTTGGGGAGTGGGCACTGCCAATAAACTCTCCCTGTCCTTCCACGGTTTTAGGAGACTAACGTGGTAAATATGCTCCAGTTTCCTTTTCCCAGGCTGGTAAACTTTGTAGTTTACTTCCCCTACTTTTTCCCTAATATCAAAGGGACCCTGTCACTTTGCCAGGAACTTACTTTCCACCATGAGGACTAGCACCAGCACTCTCTCCCCGGGGTTGAAAGTTCAGGTTTTGGCACCCCGATTGCAAACCCTTCTCTGGGGCTCCTGGGCTTGCTCCATATGCTCTCGGACAATGGGCAGGACAGCTGCAATTTGATCCTGCATCAAGGAGACATGCTCTATGATGCTTCTATATGGGGTGGCCTCTCCCTCCCACATCTCCTTTGGGACATCTAGTAGCCCCCTGGGATGTCTACCATACAAGAGTTCAAAGGGGGAATACCCCGTAGAACCTCTCGTATGGCAGACATGAGGTACGGCAGCAAAAAATCCCAATTTTGCCCATCTTTATCCACCACCCTTTTTAGCATTCTTTTGAGGGTCTTGTTAAACCTTTCCACCAGACCGTCAGTTTGGGGGTGGTAAACAGAGGTACGGAGATGGGAGATTTTGTACAACTTGCGCAATTCTCTGGTCACTCTGGACATTAACGGGGTACCCTGATCCATCAAAGATCTCTTCAGGGATCCCCACCGACTAAACACCTGGACCAACTCCTTGGCGACAGTCTTAGCGGAGGTGTTCCACAAGGCTATGGCCTCATGATAGCGGGTCGTATAGTCCAGGATCACCAGGATGTGCTGGTGTCCCCAGGCAGATTTTACTACTGGTCCCACAAGATACAAGCCAATTCGCTCAAATGGCATTTCAATTATGGCAAGTGGGACAAGGGTACTGCGAAAATGGGGTGACGGGGCTGTCATGTGACACTCCGGCCATGATTCACAGTATTCTTTGACGTCTGCATCTCTGGGTTATTCTCTCCCTGGTTTTCTCCATACCCAGAAGTCCCCCCATTACATGCCCATGAGCCAGATCTAGCACCATCCTGCAGAAAGGGTTTGGGAACCACTAGCTGTTCCACTTCGTCCTCCCCGTGTTTCACCACCTGATACATCAAACTATTTTTAAGCACCATGTAGGGAAAAGACACCCCCCAATTAGGGTCCACAGGTTCCCCATCTATCACCTTCATGTCTGGTTTGGATTTTGGGGGGCCCCTATCCAATTTTTTTTTTAATTTTAACGCGGGCCATGCTATTGCAAATTATTTTAAAAATTGTGATTACATGCCCCAGTCAAATCATAAGACATTATCAGGAACTACCTTCTCCCAGCCACGTACAAGATCTTGGGTTTCTGGGGACTGAAACCATGATCCCTTGAAGACTGCTGCGTGTTATCCTCCACATCCATGCTGACACAATCCTCCTCTTCCTGTGTGTTTGGTGGCTCTGAAGGAATGCTATCTGCATAAGCGTGTGCTTCAGAAGGAATATTAGAGGGACAGTGTCACTGATGCATGCATTGTCGCTGCTCCCCATCCTTATGGCCTCCTCAAATGGTGACAGGACAGTTCATGCATAGTTGAACAGTAGCAACTGAAGTGGAGAAAAGAAGCCAAGCTACCCTGAGCCAGTCCGAGTGCCATGCTGACAGAGGTACTTATTGATGGCCCTCTGCTGTGCATACAGCCACTGCAGCATTGCCAATGTTGAGTTCCACCTGGTGGGCATGTCACAAATGGGCAGGTTGAATTCCCACTGAATGTAAGCCAGCCAGGCACTGGCATTGTATGAACGCCGGAAATAACCACAGACTTTTCTGGCCTGCCTCAGGATATCTGGTAAGCCTGGGTACCTGGTCAAGAAACGTTGCACCACCAAATTCAAGACGTGTGCCAAGCATGGAACATGTGTCAAGTGTCCCTGTCGTAGGGCAGAGAGAAGGTTAGTGCCATTGTTGTATACAACCCTTCCTGGCTCAAGCTGCTGTGGCGTCAACCACCTCTGAACCTGTCCCCGCAGAGCTAACAGAATCTCTGCCCCAGTGTGGCTCCTGTCCCCAAGACAGACTAACTTAAGCACCACATGGCATCTTTTAGCCTGACTGCTTGCGTAGCCCCTTGAATGCTTAGGGAGCACTGCAGGTTCAGAGGACAATTCAAGAGGCCACAGAGGTAGAAGAAGAGGAGGGGGTGGAAGAGGGGGATATGACAAAATCACCACCAGCTTTTTGGAGGCAGAACTAGCTCCAACACTGAACCCTGTCCTGCATCCTTGCCAGCTGCCAGCAGAGTTAACCCAGTGTGCCATGAAGGAAAGGTAACGTCCCTGACCATGCCTGCTGGACCATGAGTCAGCGGTAATATGAACCCTGTCCAACAAGGCCAAAACATTGCCTTCCACATGACGGTAGAGAGCTGGAATGGCCTTATGAGAAAATACATTTATTTTGGGAACCTGCCACTGTGGGACAGCACATTCCACAAATTCATGAAAGGGGGCAGAGTCTACCAGCTGAAAAGGCAGCAGTTGGAGTGCTAGCAATTTGGCCAAGCTAGCATTAAGACGCTGAGCATGTGGATGGCTGGGACAGTTTTTGTTTTTTAACGATTCAGCAACTGGGGTAGGGATTTGCCTGCTGAATTGTCCTGGTGGTGTACTGCTAGCAGATTGGCTGCAAGTACTTGTGGCATGCATTGCTAGACCTTCATTTCTCTCAGTTCAGGTTTTGGAGAGGACTGGAGGTATAGTAGGATTTGAGATCCCAGATGACGAGCAAGGAGAAGTCTGCCTTGTTTTGTGGTGTGGGTTTTTCAGGTGCTGTTGCCAACGGACTGCATGGCTGGCCGTCATATGTCTTGTCAAGACAGTAGCGCCCAAGCAGCTGGAGTTCTGGCTGCGCTTGAACAGCTTCAGACATAGATTGCAAATGGAAATGGTGCGATCTCCTGCAGATGTGTTGAAAAATGCCCACACCAATGAATTTGTGGAAGTCAGCGGGTAGCCAGCAGCACCCTGTACCTGTGGAGCTCTGTGGTCTGATGCAATTGGGTGGCTGTCCTTAAGCTGGCCACTGGAGGACATCCTGCCTCGTTGGAGTTGTGCCTCCTCCTCCTCCTCACTTTCCTCCTATCTTCTCTCAGGCACCCAAGTACAGTCCGTGTCCTCATAATCCCCTCCCTCCTCATCACTGGATCAAACTTGGCACTATGCTGCAGATGGGGGGAACATGACTGCTAGTTTCTTGTCCTTCTGCGGCACCCCCTGTCTCTAGGCTCACACTACTCCCTTCCTCAACCTGGGAACCAACATTGGATGCCTTCAAATTGCTGTTCATCCTCCATCGTCATGTAACCAACACTATGGTCGAATAATTCGTGCATGATGGTGGGGCTACAGAAGTAACTGTGGAATAGGCCATTTTGCCAGCTGCGTTGAAAGGCATACTAGTATGAGTCTGGGTGACAGAGGATGAGGAGGATGAGGTCGGCTTAGTTATCCACTCCACCAACTCTTCTGCGTGTTGTGGCTCAATAACACGGCCAACAGCGGAAAAGAAGGACAAGCGTGACACGCCTGCAGAGGATGCACCATGTCCGCCACCACCACATTTCACTGAAGACACAGAGGCTGCTTGCCCTCTTTTAGTGGCCCTAAGAACATCTGCCTCTCCTTTGTAGCTTTCCTGACATGATGGGGATTTTTTTAACACCGCACTACACTGTATTATATACTGTACACCCCGAATGCACTGATATATAGTGTACTCTCAATACACTGCGTGTATAGATATATACTAGACTGTATATATTTTAATACACCACCTCAAGTGTACTATATACCGTACACCCCCGAATGCACTGGTATATAGTGTACACTCAATACCCTATGTGTATAGATACAGTATCTCACAAAAGTGAGTACACCCCTCACATTTTTGTAAATATTTTATTATATCTTTGGCTTCAGCCAAACACTAACAATGAGTGAAAGAAGAGTTTTTGTGTTATCATTCAGTTAATTGTATTATATTCTCTGAAAAATGGCAAAGAAATCATAAATTCTGTCAGGGTATGTAAACTTATTAGCACAACTGTATATATATTTTCTTTAACTGCCTGAATGGACTCTATATACTATACACTGAATTAGCTGTATATAGTCTACACTAAAGGCATTGCATTATATATATATATATATATATATATATATATATATACATATATATATACAGGGTGGGCCATTTATATGGATACACCTTGAAAAGTTCCCCCCCCCTCACATATACTAATGTGCCACAAACAGGAAGTTAGTATCACCAACCATTCCCATTTTATTAAGGCG
>BLSH010509660.1:1083902-1098902 GCA_018402905.1 Glandirana rugosa
GACCGTGCTTTTGGGGGAAGGACAGGTCCGGTAAAAAGTCGAAAGTCGCGATAGTGTGAAACTTACTGTTAATGAGTCAGTACGTTGTGCCATGGGTATACTTTAAACGCAGGAAAAAAAGTGTGTTTATCTCGAAAGAAAACCACCATAAATTAGTGATCCTCCCCCAAATAAAAAACACGATATTTATTTTTTTCTAACTTTAAAAAAACTTTTTTAAGGAAAAAGAAACAAAGCCAGTATTTTAAAACGTTTAATCATTAAAAAGAAACATTTAAAACCGGTTTTAAATATGACGATGGATAGAAACCATTTTTATTGGGTTTATTCCGTGTTGCATGACTGAGTAATTGTCATTCAAAGTGTGATAGCGCTGAAAGCTGAAAAATGGCCTGGACAGGAAGGGGGTTTTCGTGCCAGGTACTGTTGTGGTTAATAAGCTATTTCCCTCCTGGTATGTTTGGCTGGAGTTCTGCTAATTGCATGATCCTTTTAAAAGAAAACACTTAGTAAAAAATCAACTAAGTAGATTACATAGGCATGTCAGGGTTACTATTCAAAATGATTGACACTTGCTCATACAAAATAAATACGCTAATTTCTACAAACAACCTCAGTAACTCAGTGCTAGCAGCGCTTCTCATATATATATCCACAACACCATATTGAAAAATCACATGCATACAAGTGAAATCATCATATATAGTCCAATCTGATTGCAGGGAATTCCAAATTGGTATGATAAGCCGTCACAACAGAACACAATGATAAAAGCGGCCAAAGAATATCTCATCCACTGACGAAGTGTTGGCGAAACGCGTCACAACCAAGAGTCAGCAGTGATCTCCTCGCCCCGGGTGACCCCGCTCTGTTAAGCAGTTCCTAGGAGTGGCAGACACACTGCGGCGACTTTCTATGCTGTATTATAATGAATGTCTTGTAAGTGTAAATCTTGAGAGGGGAAAATTGGAGGGATTCAATAAAATCTTATGGTAATACACTATGCGGGCGCTCTTTTCATCCATGTAAGATTTAGATCTACACAGAAGCCAAACACGGAGCATTAGTGAATCCAGTTCCAGTGGATGAGATATTCTTTGGGCACTTTTATCATTGTGTTCTGGTGAGTTCATCACCATAGGGGAGAGGTCTCACGTGGTGTGGTGATGGCTGATCTTACCAATTTTGAATTCCCTACAATCAGATTGGACTATATATGGATGATTTCACTTGTATGCATGTGATTTTTCACAATGGCATTATTTCCATAGCCATGTATGGAAACGCAAAACCCATCTGATTCAAACAATAGCCCCTTGACACAGGTCCTAAAGGAATCTGTAAGCTACTAATGCTATCTAGCTACAAACGCTATGCAGTAAACACAGCGACGGTACTATTATTATTATCATTATTATACAGGATTTATATAGCGCCAACAGTTTGCGCAGCGCTTTACAATATGAGGGCAGACAGTACATTTACAATACAATACAGGAGGAATTGGAGGGCCCTGCTCGTTAGAGCTTACAATCTAGAAACGTCAAAACGTTTACTCAGTGTACTGAGTTTTGTGTAATCCAATAGTAGGAAAGCAGTAAGGTGTGCTTCTTGAAACCTGCTATATTATGTCCTTTTTTTAATGTTTCCTACATCACTGGTTCTTTTCAGCCTTCCAAATGCAAGGTAAAGCTCTATCATGCAAAGAATAAGCCATATCTGAACATGATCCAGAAATGTCGCCGTGTTCTCTGAGCCAAAGCTTATTTAAAATGGTCTGTTGCAAAATGGAAACCTGTTCTGTGGTCAGAGGAATCAAAATTTGACAATCTTTTTGGCAACCATAGGGGCCGAGTCCTCCAGACCAAAAAGGAAAGGGACCTTCTGGCTTGTTATCAGCGCTCAGTTCAAAAGCCTGCATCTCTGATTGTATGGGGTGCATTCGTGCATATGGAATGGACAGCTTGCACGTTTGGAAAGGCACCATCAATGCTGAAAGATATATCCAGGTTTTAGAGCAGCATGTGATCCCATCCAGACAATGTCTTTTCAGGGAAGGCCTTGCATATTTTAACAAGACAATGCTAATCTGCATACTGCATCTATGGCAACAGCATGGCTTTGTATTAGTTACATTTTGCTTTGTTAATTAACTTTCTAACAAATTCCAAATTTTCGGAAATGTTCAAATTCAGATTGGTCAAAAAATGATCGACCTGGCCTATCTGCAGTCCAGGCCTTTCCCCAATTGCAAATGTTTGGCACATCTTGAAACAAAAAATACGACAAAGACCCAGGACAGGGTCAGCCCGGATCCTGATATTGAGCAGTTGGAATCCTATATCAGGCATGAACGGGGCAACCTTTCTCTCCCAAAACTTCAGCAAAGGCTCACCACACCTTTCCAGAGTGTTTTTAACCGCTTGCCGACCGCTAGTCGGCAATTGACGGCGACAGAGTGGCTCTGTAACGCAAATCGCCGTCATACGACGGCGGGCGCGATACAGAGCCACTGTGAGTCGCGCGCGCGCTCACTGTGTCCGGGGGGGTCCAGGGAGCGGGTGCGGCGGCTTCGATTGCCGCCGGCCACCCGCGATGCCCCCCCCGGAGCGAATGAGCGGAGGTCCGTGTATGTAAACACGGACCTCCGCTCTGTGTGAGGGGGAAGGGCTGTGATCACAGCCTTCCTGTAAGTGAAGGCTGTGACCACTTCCTTTCCCCAGCTAGGCAAGTCCCCCCACAGTAAGAACACGCCCAGGGAACACATTTAACCCTTAGCGCGCCCCCTGCAGGTTAACCCCTTCACTGCCAATGGCATTTACACAGTAATCAGTGCATTTTTATAGCACTGATCGCTGTATAAATGCCAATGGTCCCAAAAAAGTGTCAAAACGTTCCGACATGTCCGCTGAAATATCGCAGTACCGCTAAAAATCGCAGATCGCCGCCATTTTTAGTAAAAAATAAAAAAAAATGAAAAACCCCAAAAATGAATTCTCATCATCCGTAAACGCGACCACTTTTGCGCAAACCAATCAATAAACGCCGATTGCGATTTTTTTTATCGCAAATATGAGGAAGAATATAAATCGGCCAAAAACGGTGAAAAAAATTGTTTTTTTATATTTTTTTTTTGCATTTGTATTTTAGCAAAAAGTAAGAAATTTGGGTTTTTTTGCAAAATTGTCGCTCTTCTTTTGTTTATAGCGGCGATCAGAAATGACGCAGCGGTGATCAAATACCACCAAAAGAAAGCTCTATTTGTGGGAAAAAAAGGACGCAAATTTCGTTTGGGTACAACGTCGCACGACCGCGCAATTGTCAGTTAAAGCGACACAGCGCCAAATCGCAAAAAGGGCTCCGGTCCTAAAGCTGGAAATCCTTCCGGGGCTGAAGTGGTTAAAAGAAGAGGGTAAACACAGTGGTAAACATGGCCCTGTCCCAACTTTATTGAGGCATGTTGCTGCCATCAATTTCAAAATTCCCTTTTTATTTTTATTTTTTAATGGTATGTAACGCTAGCCACTTGGTAAATTTGGTAATTTGGGTTCTCTGTTCTGCCTCAACTCCAAGAACGATCTCAGCCCCTCTGACACACCTGATTGGATGAAAGTCACTGCAAGTCCTTTAAGAATATGAGTATAGATACCTTTGAGCTGGCTGTGAATTAGTACAAGAAAATAGACACAAAACCGTTTGCTGATAAATGAACTCCGTGTATTAATACGAGTAAGAATTAATTTTGGTTTGGGTATAAATGAACATAAGGTTCAAACACAGTCTGCTAGACAGTATAATCACTAGACGTGCAGAACAGAAACATTTGTTTTGTTTCGGATATATATGTTACTAATTTGGTTTCATTTCGGAATTTGCTTCTTTTAGTTAAATTTTGCTTTGTTTATTAATTTTTTAACAAATTCCAAATTTTCTGAACTATTCAAATTCAGATTGGTCAAAAAATGATCGACCCATTCAAATTCTGCGTGAAGAATAGCTGGTTGTTAAGCAGCGGGCCAGGAAACCAGCTGTTGCGTCCTTAACAGCTGATTCTTCCCCACTGACAGCTGAAATATAAACAAAAACAATGCCGGCACTAGAAGATTCCAAAAAAAAAAACTGTGTGGGGTACCTCCCAATCCATACCAGGCCATTCGGGTCTGGTATTGATTCTAAGGGGAACCCCACACCAATATTTAAAAAAATAACACATTGGGTCCCCCCCATAATCCATACCAGACCCTTATTCAAGCATGCAGCCCAGCAGGCCAGGAAAGGGGGAAGGCCACATACCTTCAACATGGGGCGGTGCTTTGGCTCTGCTCCCCCCACCCCAAAGCACCTTGTTCTCATGTTGATGGGGACAAGGGCCTCTTCCGCGCAACCCTGGGCTGTTGTTGTGGGGGTCTGCAGGTGGGGTCTTATCGGAATCTTAATAAGGGGGACCCCAGATCCTGGCAACCCGCTATGTGAATGAGTATGGGGTACATTGCACAAGTGAATAAAGTTTTTGACAATTCCTTTAATATAATATAAAAAACAATGTAGATCCATCTCACGCAGCCCATCACACCACCGAACCCGAAAAAAATTAGAAAACCTCTGGCCTCATCGAACGCTCCCCACAGACCACCTGCTCCTCTGTCTAAAATTTCATAAATAGCTTTAAAGGAATTTTTCATTTTTATTGTTTTATGTTTAGTGGGGTTCCCACTTGAAGTAAAACAATAAAAATAAAAAATTCCTTTAAATATAGTGCCTGGGGGGTCCCCTTAGTTTGCCTGTAAAGTAGCACATCTGTACCAGGTATAGAACCTGCTGCAGTGAAAATTAAATTTCTAAAGAAAAAAAACGAGTCAAATCACATTTGAATTGACTGGCGGTTGCCATTGCTGGCCCACCTGTTTAAAAAACATAAAGAAAAAACGATGTGGAATCCCCCCCCCCAGTCCATACCAGGCCCTTTGCTCACAAGCTGATGACTGTAGCAGCCATCAGCCTGTGCAGGTTTTGTTGAGCCAGCTCCCAGCTTAAAAGTGACATAGCTGCCGACCACTTTCACACAGCTGGCCGCGCTGTGCCCCCCCCCAGCGCAGGCACCACGCCCCATGTTTCCCATGTTTCCCAGGCTGTCCCGTGCTTGCAGACGCCCAGGAACACATCTGCCAGCGGGGGGAGCGAGACTGCAGTGAGACCAGGGAAAATCCATGCCTCGATCTCACATGGAAATAATGAAACCGGAAGTGATGTCACTTACAGTTTCATATGCATCATTTCCTGGCAAGTACAGACAGGAAACACAACTAACCAAGCTAATCTGTACCTGGTTAGATAATGTGAAGGGTAGGGGAGATAGCAATCACATAACAATAAATAAACAAATAAAATAAAAAAGTAGAAAAAATAAATAAAATGACAATAAAATATATTCAAATTAAAAAACACACTGGCGCAAACGCAACCTCAGGCCCAGGGTGCGTATGTGTATGTAAACCGCGGTCGTTCCACACATATGACATATCACCACAAACGCCAGAGTGAGAACAATAATTCTAGAACAAGAGCTTATAGTTAACTCTAAATTGATGAGCTGTAATGGCTTTTAAAGCGTCGCCTATGGTGATTTTTGAGCACCATCATTTTTGGCAATATCGTGGGTGCACGCAATTTTAAAACATGGAGTGTTAGGGATCTATTTACTCGATGCAACCTCATCTTTTATATTTTAACCAAAAATGGGTATTATATGGTGTGGTTTTGCACGCACGAAGATTCATTTTATTATATCCCGGAAAATTAGTGTTTAATAAAAAGTTGCGCAAATATCACATGAAACAAAAATTTGCAACTATCACCTTTTATTATACAGGGCCTCTGCTTTCTGAAAATATATAATGTTCTTGGGGTTTATGTATTTTTATTGCCAAAAATTAGGAGTTTTACATGTATGCAACAAAGAAAAAAATTGCTCTGGGGCCGAACTGGTTAACACTTTTGTATTGCAGACATTGTTTTGTTTACATTTCAGTTGTCAGTGGGGAAGCCCGCTGACAGCTGATGAGCCATCAGTAGTTAAGCATGTGGCAGCCGGCATCCCGGCCTGCTGCTTGACAATCAGCTATTCTTCACACAGAATTCGAATCCGTCGATCAATTTTTGACCGATCCGAATTCTAATCGTTCTGAAAATTTGGAATTTGTTATAAAACGAATAAACAAACTGAATTTTAACAAATTTCAATGAAATTTGTTACTATTTGTTATTATTTCATTTGGAGATTCCTTCACTGCTTCATGAAACTCTAGTGGGGAGAGATTTTATCCATTTCTGGAGGCTATGGGAAAGCAAAGGGAGTCTGGTGGTTAGAGCTCCCCCTGCTGGGGAGGTGCGGGAACTCACACCAGACCCCTTTGAGTGCCAAGATGAAGGGGAGACTGTAGGTATGACCCAGGAAGGAGGACCATCTTCCTTTTCCTGTAATGGCTGGGGAGCAGGAAGAGCTTGAAGCCAGTTTCCAGTTTGAGGTTAATGAACCAGGAAACATCTCTGACTCTAAGAGTGAGAGTGGGCAGAAAGTGATCTCTGACTTAGAGGCCAGGAGAGAGGATTTTTGTACAGAACAACTACAAGAGTCACCCTCATTAGAGCCAGAGAAAACGTTAAGGTGATTGTTCCACTACCAATCATTAACGTGCCATTTGAGAGACTTGGCATGGACCTGGTGGGGCCAGTAGTAAAGTCTGCTCGGGGCCACCAGCACATCCTGGTAATACTAGACTACGCATCACGCTATGCAGAAGCCATACCCTTGCGGAATAACTCTGCTAAGGCTATCGCCAAAGTGTTGGTCCAGGTGTTTAGTCGGGTGGGGATCCCAAAGAGGGCTTAACGGATCCGGGCACTGCATTTATGTCCAGCGTGACTAAGGAATTGTGTAAGTTGTACAAAATCTCCCATCTCCGTACCTTCGTCAACCACCCCCAAATGGACAGACTTGTGGAGAGATTTAATAAAACACTCAAAAGTATGTTGAAAAAGGTGGTGGATAAAGATGGGAGAAATTGGGATTTTTTGCTGCCGTATCTCATGTTTGGCATACGAGAGGTTCCACAGGCGTCTACGGAGTACTTCCCATTTTAACTCTTGTATGGTAGACATCCCAGAGGACTGTTAGATGTTGCAAAAGAAATGTGGGAAGGGGAGGCCACCCTTATAAAAGCATCATTGAGCATATCTCCTTGATGCAGGATCGAATCACGGCTGTCCTGCCCCTGGTACAAGAACATATGGAAGCCCAGAGGAGGGTTTATAGACAGGATGCCAAGACCCGATCTTTCAACCCTGGGGACAGAGTGCTGCTACTAGTCCCCACTGTTGAAAGTAAATTCCTAGCAAAGCGGCAGAGTCCCTTTGAAATTATGGAAAGGGTAGGGAGGAAAACTACAAAGTTTACCAGCCAGGGAAGAGGAAACTGAAGCAAATCTATTAATCTCCTGAAACCCTGGAATGACAGAGAGACTTTATTGGGCGTGCCAACTCCTCAAAAGGACAGAGTACCAATGACACCTGACATCCCCATAACTGAATCCTTGTCAGTGGCGCAACAGAATAACGTTAAAGAATTTGTGAGTAAGAATAAAGACTTTTTCTCTCCTTTACCCGGACTGACCACAGTGATCCAGCATGACATAATTACGGAACCAGGTGTCCGCATAAATGTGAAGCCCTATAGAATACCTGAGACTAGGTGCGAGGCAGTTGCGAATGAAATCAAGAACATGTTAGAGTTGGACGTGATAGAGTAGTCCTACAGTGACTGGTCGAGCCCCATAGTGCTGGTCCCAAAGCCCGATGGTACTATCAGTTTCTGTAATAATTTTAGAAAGTTAAATAGCGTTTCCAAGTTTGATGCATACCCGATGCCTCGGGTCAACGAACTTGTGGACAGGTTGGGAGGTGCCGGTACATAATAACCCTAGACCTGACTAAAGGCTATTGGCAGATACCCCTAACAGAGTTGGCAAAGGAGAAGACTGCCTTTTCTACTCTTGAGGGGTCGTTTCAGTACAAGCGGATGCCATTTGGTCTACATGGTGCCCCTGCATTATTCCAGAGAATGATGGAACTAAACATTAAGACCACATAGCCCCTACGCAGCCGCCTATTTGGATGATGTTGTAATCCAAAGCCCGGATTGGAAATATCATTTGCCCCGGGTACAAGCAGTAGTGAATTCCCTTCGGAAAGCAGGACTCACGGCCAACCCAAAAAAGTGCCATAGGCTTAGAGGAGGCGAAATACCTTGGCCCAGTGGTGGCTGGTGAAATTTTAGGATGGGGGGCACCAGACCCCATCCTTCCTTTTTGACCCCTCCCACTTATCATAAGCCCAGCCCCTTATAGTTTCCACCCATTGTGTCAGGAGTATACAGCCCAGCATCAAAAGCTAGGGTATACAGCATCACCAGATAGGGGTATACAGAGGCACCAAGTAGGGGTATACAGAGTCACCAAATAGGGGTATACAGAGTCACCTGATAAGGGTATACAGTCACCAGATAGCAGTATACAGAGCCACCAGATAGGAGTATACAGAGCAACCAGATAGGGGTATACAGAGTCACCAGATAGGAGTATACAGAGCCCCAGATAGGGGTATACAGAGCCACCAGATAGGAGTATACAGAGCCACCAGATAGGGGTATACAGAGTCACCAGATAGGAGTATACAGAGTGCCAGATAGCAGTAAACACAGCCCCAGATTGCAATATACAGAGCCCCAGATAGCAATATACAAAGCTCCAGATAGGGGTATAAAGGGCCACCAGAGTTTACAGAGCCCCAGATAGCAGTATACAGAGCCCCAGATAGCAGTATACAGAGCCCCAAATAGCAGTATACAGGGTCACCAGATAGGAGTATAAAGAGCCCCAGATAGGTTATACCGAGCCACCAGATAGGAGTATACAGAGCCACCAGATAGGACTATACAGAGCCCCAGATGGCAGTATACAGAGTCACCATATAGCAGTATACAGAACCACCATACAGCAGTATACAGAGTCACCATATAGCAGTATAGAGAGCCACCAGTTAGGAGTACACAGAGTCACCATATAGCAGTATACAGAGCCACCAGATAGCAGTATACAGAGCCACCAGATAGCAGTATACAGAGTCACCATATAGCAGTACACAGAGCCACCATATAGCAGTATACAGAATCACCATATAGGAGTATACTGAACCACCAGATAGGAGTATACAGAGTCACCATATAGCAGTATACAGAGCCCCAGATAGTATACAGAGCCACCATATAGCAGTATACAGAGCCACCATACAGCAGTATACAGAGTCACCATATAGCAGTATAGAGAGCCACCAGTTAGGAGTACACAGAGTCACCATATAGCAGTATACAGAACCACCATATAGCAGTATACAGAGTCACCATATAGGTGTATACAGAGTCACCATATAGGAGTATACAGAGTGACCATATAGCAGTATACCATATAGCAGTATGCAGAGCCCCAGATAGCAGCATACAGAGCAACCATATAGCAGTATACAGAGTCTCCATATAGCAGTATACAGAGCCACCATTTAGGAGTATACAAAGTCACCATATAGCAGTATACAGAGCCACCTTATAGCACTATACAGAGTCACCATATAGCAGTATACAGAGTCACCATATAGCAGACTACAGAGTCACCATATAGCAGAATACAGAGTCACCATGTAGCAGTATACAGAGTCACCATATAGCAGTTTACAGAGTCACCATATAGCAGTATACAGAGCCACCAGATAGGAGTATACAAAGACCCAGATAGAAGTATACAGAGCTCCAGAAAGCAGTAAACAGAGCCCCAGATAGCAGTATACAGGGCCACCAGATAGGAGTATACAGAGCCTAAGATAGGGTATACAGAGCCACCAGATAGGAGTATACAGAGCCACCAGATAGGAGTATACAGAGCCCCAGATGGCAGTATACAGAGTCACCATATAGCAGTATACAGAGATACCAGATAGCAGTATACAGAGCCACCAGATAGGAGTATACAGAGTCACCATATAGCAGTACACGGAGCCACCATATAGTAGTATACAGAGTCACCATATAGCAGTATACAGAGCCACCAAATAGCAGTATACAGAGCCACCATATAGCAGTATACAGAGTCACCATATAGCAGTATACAGAGCCACCATATAGCAGTATACAGAGTCACTATATAGCAGTATACAGAGCCACCATATAGCAGTATACAGAGTCACCATATAGCAGTATACAGAGCCACCATATAGCAGTATACAGAGCCACCATATAGAAGTATACAGAGCCACCATATAGCAGTATAGAGAGTCACCATATAGCAGTATACAGAGTCAACATATAGCAGTATACAGAGCCACCAAATAGTATACAGAGCCACCATATAGCAGTATACAGAGCCACCATACAGCAGTATACAGAGTCAACATATAGCAGTATACAGAACCACCATATAGCAGTATACAGAGTCACTATATAGCTGTATACAGAGCCACCATATAGCAGTATACAGAGTCACCATATATGCGTATACAGAGTGACCATATAGCAGTATGCAGAGCCCCAGATAGCAGCATACAGAGCAATCATATAGCAGTATACAGAGTCACCATATAGCAGTATACAGAGCCACCATTTAGGAGTATACAGAGTCACAATATGACAGTATACAGAGCCACCTTATAGCAGTATACAGTCACCATATAGCAGTATACAGAGTCACCATATAGCAGAATACAGAGTCACCATATAGTAGAATACAGAGTCACCATATAGCAGTATACAGAGTCACCATATAGCAGTTTACAGAGTCACCATATCGCAGTATACAGAGCCACCTAATAGGAGTATACAGAGACCCAGATAGAAATATACAGAGCTCCAGAAAGCAGTATACAGAGCCCCAGATAGCAGTATACAGGGCCACCAGATAGGAGTATACAGAGCCTAAGATAGGGTATACAGAGCCACCAGATAGGACTATACAGAGCCCCAGATAGGAGTATACAGAGCCCCAGATGGCAGTATACAGAGTCACCATATAGCAGTATACAGAGCCACCAAATATCAGTATACAGAGCCACCATATAGCAGTATACAGAGCCACTGTATAGCAGTATAAAGAGTCACCATATAGGAGTATACAGAGCCACCAGATAGGAGTATACAGAGTCACCATATAGCATTATAAAGAACCCCAGATAGTATACAGAGCCACCATATAGCAGCATACAGAGTCACCATATAGCAGTATACAGAGCCACCATATAGCAGTATACAGAGCCACCATATAGCAGTATACAGAGCCACCAGATAGCAGTATACAGAGTCAATATATAGCAGTATACAGAGCCCCAGATAGCAGTATACAGAGCCACCATATAGCAGTATACAGAGCCACCAGTTGGGCGTATACAGAGTCACCATATAGCAGTATACAGAGCCACCATATAGCAGTATACAGAGTCACCATATAGCAGTATACAGAGTCACCATAGTGCAGTATACAGAGCCCCAGATAGCAGTATACAGAGCCACCATATAGCAGTATTCAGAGCCACCATATAGCAGTATACAGAGTGAACATATAGCAGTATACAGAGCCCAAGATAGCAGTATACAGAGCCAGCATATAGCAGTATACAGAGTCACCATATAGCAGTATACAGAGCCAGCATATAGCAGTATACAGAGTCACCATATAGCAGTATACAGAGCCACCATTTAGGAGTATACAGAGTCACCATATAGCAGTATACAGAGCCACCTTATAGCAGTATACAGAGTCACCATATAGCAGTATACAGAGTTACCATATAGCAGTATACAGAGGCACCATATAGCAGTATACAGAGTCACCATATAGCAGTATACAGAGTCACCATATGGCAGTATACAGAGCACCCAGTTAGGCGTATACAGAGTCCCCATATAGCAGTATACAGAGCCACCATATAGCAGTATACAGAGTCAACATATAGCAGTATACAGAGCCCCACATAGCAGTATACAGGGCCACCATATAGCAGTATACAGATTCACCATATAGCAGTATACAGAGTCACCAGTTAGGTGTATACAGAGTCATTATATAGTGGTATACAGAGCCACCATATAGCAGTATACAGAGCCACCATATAGCAGTATGCAGAGTCACCATATAGCAGTATACAGAGTCAACAGATTCGAGTATACAGAGTCACCAGATAGCAGTATACAGAGCCACCATATCGCAATATACAGAGTCACCATATAGCAGTATACAGAGCCCCAGATAGCAGTATACAGAGCCCCAGTTAGCAGTATACAGGGTCAGCAGATAGCAGTATAAAGAGCCCCAGATAGGTTATACAGAGCCACCATATAGCAGTATACAGAGTCACCAGATAGCAGTATACAGAGTCAATATATAGCAGTATACAGAGCCCCAGATAGCAGTATACAGAGCCACCATATAGCAGTATACAGAGCCACCAGTTGGGCGTATACAGAGTCACCATATAGCAGTATACAGAGCCACCATATAGCAGTATACAGAGTCACCATATAGCAGTATACAGAGTCACCATAGAGCAGTATACAGAGCCCCAGATAGCAGTATACAGAGCCACCATATAGCAGTATTCAGAGCCACCATATAGCAGTATACAGAGTGAACATATAGCAGTATACAGAGCCCAAGATAGCAGTATACAGAGCCAGCATATAGCAGTATACAGAGTCACCATATAGCAGTATACAGAGCCAGCATATAGCAGTATACAGAGTCACCATATAGCAGTATACAGAGCCACCATTTAGGAGTATACAGAGTCACCATATAGCAGTATACAGAGCCACCTTATAGCAGTATACAGAGTCACCATATAGCAGTATACAGAGTTACCATATAGCAGTATACAGGGCCACCATAAAGCAGTATACAGAGTCAACATATAGCAGTATACAGAGCCCCACATAGCAGTATACAGGGCCACCATATAGCAGTATACAGATTCACCATATAGCAGTATACAGAGTCACCAGTTAGGCGTATACAGAGTCATTATATAGTGGTATACAGAGCCACCATATAGCAGTATACAGAGCCACCATATAGCAGTATGCAGAGTCACCATATAGCAGTATACAGAGTCACCAGATTCGAGTATACAGAGTCACCAGATAGCAGTATACAGAGCCACCATATCGCAATATACAGAGTCACCATATAGCAGTATACAGAGCCCCAGATAGCAGTATACAGAGCCCCAGTTAGCAGTATACAGGGTCAGCAGATAGCAGTATAAAGAGCCCCAGATAGGTTATACAGAGCCACCAGATAGGAGTATACAGAGCTACCAGATAGGACTATACAGAGCCCCAGATGGCAGTATACAGAGTCACCATATGGCAGTATACAGAGCCACCAGATAGCAGTATACAGAGCCACCAGATAGCAGTATACAGAGTCACCATATAGCAGTACACAGAGCCACCATATAGCAGTATACAGAGTCACCATATAGCAGTACACAGAGCCCCAGATAGTATACAGAGCCACCATATAGCAGTATACAGAGCCACCATATAGCAGTATACAGAGCCACCATATAGCAGTATAGAGAGCTTCCATATAGCAGTATACAGAGTCACCATATAGGCGTATACAGAGTCACCAGATAGGAGTATACAGAGTGACCATATAGCAGTATACCATATAGCAGTATGCAGAGCCCCAGATAGCAGCATACAGAGCAACCATATAGCAGTATACAGAGTCACCATATAGCAGTATACAGAGCCACCATTTAGGAGTATACAGAGTCACCATTTAGTAGTATACAGAGCCACCTTATAGCAGTATACAGAGTCACCATATAGTAGTATACAGAGTCACCATATAGCAGAATACAGAGTCACCATATAGCAGAATACAGAGTCACCATATAGCAGTATACAGAGTCACCATATAGCAGTATACATAGTCACCATATAGCAGTATACAGAGCCACCAGATAGGAGTATACAGAGACCCAGATAGAAATATACAGAGCTCCAGAAAGCAGTATACAGAGCCCCAGATAGCAGTATACAGGGCCACCAGATAGGAGTATACAGAGCCCAAGATAGGGTATACAGAGCCACCAGATAGGAGTATACAGAGCCACCAGGTAGGACTATACAGAGCCCCAGAAAGGAGTATACAGAGCCCCAGATGGCAGTATACAGAGTCACCATATAGCAGTATACAGAGAAACCAGACAGCAGTATACAGAGCCACCAGATAGGAGTATACAGAGTCACCATATAGCAGTATACAGAGCCATCAAATAGCAGTATACAGAGCCACCATATAGCAGTATACAGAGCCACCATATAGCAGTATACAGTGTTACCATATAGGAGTATACAGAGCCACCAGATAGGAGTATACAGAGTCACCATATAGCAGTATACAGAGTCACCATATAGCAGTATACAAAGCCACCATATAGCAGTATACAGAGCCACCAGATAGCAGTATACAGAGTCAACATGTAGCAGCATACAGAGCCCCAGATAGCAGTATACAGAGCCACCATATAGCAGTATACAGATTCACCATATAGCAGTATACAGAACCACCAGTTGGGCGTATACAGAGTCACCATATAGCAGTATACAGAGCCACCATATAGCAGTATACAGAGTCACCATATAGCAGTATACAGAGTCACCATATGGCAGTATACAGAGCCACCATAAAGCAATATACAGAGTCACTATATAGCAGTATACAGAGTCAACATTAGCATTATACAGAGCCCCAGATAGCAGTATACAGAGCCACCAGATAGCAGTATTCAGAGCCACCATATAGCAGTATACAGTGTGAACATATAGCAGTATACAGAGCCCAAGATAGCAGTATACAGAGCCAGCATATAGCGGTATACAGATTCAACATATAG
>BLSH010509660.1:1119632-1130805 GCA_018402905.1 Glandirana rugosa
CCCCATGTAACATGAGGATGGACAAGTGGTTTTGTCCTCACATCACATGTTTTTTTTTGTAATCCGTCAAAAACTTTTCAGGAAATAAAACATAAGATCGAGAAAAGAAGAAAGAAGAAAGAAGAAAGAAGGAGGTAGAAGAGGACCGGGAGAGGAAGAAGACCAGAAGGACGAAGGAGAGAAGCAGAAGTTGGAAGTAGAAGTAGAAGAAAGAAGAAAGGGGCGGCGACCTGAGAAGCGACGACGTCAGGTCGGAGACGTGCAGGGGGCTTACACGTCAGAAGTGCTACTGTCAAGAAAATATTCTGTGAATCCGCCCCCATCTGACGTCATGTGATGTCAGAGGAGGCGGGTCACTCATTTACATCACGGGTGGCCCCACCCCTTCTTATAAAAGAACTGTCATCGTGAAGACTGCACATTCGGGGGACGTGCAGAGGCTGGACTGCAGCAGCGAAGAGTCCAGCGGCGGGGAAAGAAGAAAGAAGATGAAGATGAAGGTTGAAGACGAAGAGAGGAAGCAGGAAGACCAGAAGAAGGAGAGGGCCAGGAGAAGATGGAGGAAGAAAGAAGAAAGAAGAAAGAAGAAAAGAGCTAGAATACAAAATAAAGGACTTTTCAAAAACTGCCTAATGTTTTTTTTTGTACACTACACTCCTGTTTTGGTGAACAGGTAGGAGTACAATGTACCCCAAACCTGTTCACATGGGGGGGAGTCGGGATCTGGCGGCCCCCTTTTTAACAAGACGCCCGAGAGAGCTGACAAATGGAGCTTTTTGGTTATGGACTAAGGACAAAAGGTTTGCACTTACTTTGTTTTGTGGGTGTCTGGGAGAAACCCTACATCGGTCAGATAGGTATGCTGAAATGTTTAGTTAGAGCCTGGATGGCAAGGATTTGTTTTATGTTTTGTTTATTTTGAATGCAACCTTTTCCCAAGAAACCTGGCTGCAAGCCAGATTTTAAGAACCTGTCGTCTCAACTGTCTTTTTCTCAGGGAAGGTGATCCCCACAAGAACTAATCCCTCACAATACCTACAACTGTTATATTTTTACTAAATAGGATTTATTTTTACAATAATGACCCTTTAAATTGATTCTTTGACCACAACTACATTTTTATTCAGACATATTAATTCAGCTGTCCTACTCGCTAAATCTGGCCGTACATGGCTCAGTTTTTTTCCATTCAGCCAAGCAGCTGAACAAATAAAATTAAACCAATTTCCCCATCCACACATTAAGCCTGGGTTCACACTATAGCGATGTGGGAACCAGGGCAATTCCAGTGCTGGATCCCGCATCGCATCTCTCCCGCAGGCAGTTCACACTGCCCTCTGTGAACCGCTGCGGGTGTCAATACAATGTTAATGACACCCCCAGACCTACTTTGTGTGGACCACCCTTCTCTGGAGCTCCTGCAGTCATCGTCCATTGGAAATATTACCATTCTCACCCTACCACCTTGCACCAGTAGGGCCTGGTCGTGGCGGCTGAATGAAAACTCGCTGGATGACACTGCAGTAGTCTCAGGGGTTACTGACGTTCTAGCCAACTACTTTAGGGAAAACAGAACGGAGGGCCTCAAGGAGGGGATCATTTGGGAGGACCACAAAGCAGTAGTGAGGGGGGACTGATCTCCAAAGGCTCTAAAGCTTAAGAAAGCACATCAAGCAGACTTTCAAAAGGTACTCCAGGCCCTTCAGCAAGCCCAACTGCGTCATAAACATAGCGGAGGCCCAGAGGCACTGATGAGGCTGACTGAACTAAGGGAGCTATTCTCGCGCTTACTAGACCACCAAACCCATAAGTGGTTAAGAAAAAAGGACAATATTTTTTACTTTTTGCTATAATAAATATCCAAAAAAAAAAAAATTATTCAACAGTTTTGGCCGATATATATTCTTCTACCTATTTTTGGTAAAAAAAAAAAAAAATCGCAGTCGGCATATATTGATTGGTTTACGCAAAAGTTATCATGTCTACAAACTATGGGAATTGATTTATGGCGTTTTTATTATTTATTTATTTTTTACTAGTAATGGCGGCGATCTGCGATATTTATCGGGACTGATATTGGGGCGGACATGTCGACGTTTTTGACACCTTTTTGGGACCAATGACATTTATACAGCGATCAGAAATTTAAATAGCCACTGATTACTGTATAAATGTCATTGGCAGTGAAGGGGTTAACCTGCAGTGGGCAGTGAAGGGGTTAACAGTGTTCCCTGGGTGTGTTCTAACTGTGGGGGGGTGGAGCTGGTCGGGACAGAACAGATCTAACTGATCCCAGTGACAGGGATCAGTAGATCTGATATGTCCCCTGCAACAGAAAGGAGAACCGCCATGTTTACATCGGCGGTTCCCCGCTCTGCAGGTCTGACAGGGGATCGCGGGTCTCGGGCGGTCATGGAGTCCGCCCGACCCGCGGGCACGTCCACGCTGCGTGCGGGGGTCGCGCACCGCTGCCGCCTGTGAGTGCGTGCCAGGAGCGCGCACATGGCCAGGACGTCCATGGACGTCCACCCGGAAATTCAGATCCGTGGTGGAGCCATAATTCGGCAATAGCGTGGATCTGAATGGGTTAAAATTCTAGCGAAAATCCTTGCAAATCAATTAAAGCACCTTCTGTCCTATATTATCCATCCCAACCAAACAGGGTTCATCACTGGCCGGAAAGCTAGGGACAACTCAATTAGGGCGATCCAACTCATCTATTGGGCCCGTAATAGCCAGAGTTCTGTGCCATATCTGGTATCGTCCACCGATGTGGAAAAAGCATTTGACCGCATCGATTGGACATACATGCGAGCGGTTTTGGGTTTGGTACCGAACATGCTAATCTGGATTATGGCCTTATATTCTGCCCCAAGCGCACAGGTCAAGGTTAATGGCTTTTTCTCCTCTAGGTTCTCGATACGGAATGGCACGCAACAGGGGTGTCCCCTTTCACCCCTTCTCTGGTACTTGAACCACTATTGCATACCGTCGAGCAAATCCTGATATCAAAGGCTTGAAGGTTGGTAATACTGAGCACAAACTGTCAGCTGATGACGTGTTATTTCACCTCACAGACTCCCTGATCTCATTGCCTAATCTGATGAGAGAACTCAAGCATTTGGGAATGTTATCAAATTTTAAAATTAACTACACAAAATCAGAGATCCTTCCCATCCAGTTGCCCTCCTCTGTGGCAAGTAGCCTACGGGCGGCTTTCCCATTTACCTGGGCAAAGTCCTCTTTACGATACTTAGGCATTTTGACACCCTATATGCCACTAACTACCTCCCACTACTTGCCATGGTAAAACAAGATCTTTTGAGTTGGACTAAGACTACCTTTATTTGGTTGCGCCGTGTCAATATCATAAAAATGAACGTGCTGCCCAGAATACTTTTATATTTACAGATGATTCCTGTGCCCCTACCTAGAGGCTTTTTTACCCAACTGTCCAGCATGCTATTAGGATTTGTTTGGAATATGAGGAAACCACGTATTGCTCTGGGAGTGCTGAGACCCCCAAAACATGCAGATGGCTTGGGGGTCCCAGAAATACAGAGGTACTACAGAGCTATTATCCTTCAGAGAATATTGAACTGGCGTTTCCACGATCACTCTAAACTATGGGTCTCCCTGGAGAAGTATATGGCAGGCAGGAATCTGTCCTATGCCCCGTGGCTGTCTCGGGAGCACAGGATCAGGTGATCCTATTGGACGCCTTGGAGGAGGAGGAGGGGGATGCATGGCGCCGTGATCCACACCACAGACGAGGAGGAGAAGGAAAGCACACGCTCGCCGGACACCGCTGCCCGTCTGCTTCCTAGATGGGGTAAGTGTGGGGCTTTGATGTCCTGACTGCCCTACCGGGGGGGGCACCACTGCCATGGTCTGTAATGCTGGCTGTATACCCTATCCTGTGATGCCAGCTGTATACCATATCTGTGATGCTGACTGTATACCATATCTGTGATGCTGGCTGTATACCATATCCTGTGATGCTGGCTGTATACCATATGTGTGAGCCTGGCTGTATACCATATCCTGTGATGCTGGCTGTATAACTTATCTGTAATGCTGGCTGTATACCCTATCCTGTGATGCTGGCTGTATACCATATCCTGTGATGCTGGCTGTATACCATATCCTGTGATGCTGGCTGTATACCTGTCAGGTCACCTGGGGTCAGGGGACAGATGCGCACCAGTGATCGGTGACACTAGCAGACAAGGAAGGTCAAGAACATGCCAAGAACGGTACACGAGAATAAACTAAGAGCACACGGCAGAAGCAAACACACAAGCCAAACACACAATATTGATCGGCAACGGGGCTTGCAGCACATGGTCTTATATAGTATTTCCTTAATTGGAGACTGGGGTGGAGTTCACTGAGGGGAGACTACTTAGCACACAGGTGGTGATGTGCACGGCCTCTAAGCTGACACAACCAAGAGGTAAGCAAACAGACAGGACATGAATGTTACTATGGGTTCATGACAGTACCCCCCCTCTTATGAGGCCTCCCCCTCCCCCGCCTAGGCCCAGGCTTGGAGGGAAATCTCAAATGAAACCTCCTCACCAGGCGAGGCGCAAATACCTCAGATGCAGGGATCCAAGACGTATCATCAGGACCAAACCCTTTCCAATGCACAAGGTATTGAAGAATGCCTTTACAGAGCCAGGAGTCCAGGACTAGACTAACCTCTTACTCCTGACCATCCTCAGAGACCGGAACCATGGTAGGGAGAGGATGAGAGAACTTATTGAGGACTAAATGCTTCAGAAGGGAAATATGAAAGGAGTTTGAAATCCTGAGGCTTTTCGGAATCTGGAGTTTAAAACAAACTGGATTCAACTTAGCAATTATAGAGTACGCGCCGATGAATCTTGGGGCAAATTTCAGAGAAGGAACCATGAGCTTGATGTTCCTGGTAGAAATCCAGACTTTGTCTCCAGGCTGTAGAGAAGGCGGCTTACGCCTGCAACGGTCGGCATAACCTTTAAACTTATCAACAGCTGCCCTGAGGGAATCATGGACATTGCCCCAAATAGAATTGAAGGATTGTTGAACCATAGCTAATGCTGGAATTTCCGGAGAGCAGGTCATAGGAAGAGGAAGCTGAGGATGTTTTCCATAAACTGTAAAAAAAGGGGTCTTCTGAGAACTGATGTTGACATGATTGTTGTGAGAGAGTTCTGCCCACAGGAGTAGAGGTGACCAATCATCATGATGAGCCGAGACTAAAGTTCGGAGAAAAACCTCTAACTCCTGATTAACCCTCTCAGTCTGTCCATTGGATTGAGGGTGGTAAGAGGAAGAGAAGTCCAGAACCATATTGAGGGATTTGCAGAAGGCTCTCGAAAATCAAGATGTAAATTGGACACCTCTGTCCGAAACAATATTGGAAGGGACCCCATTGAGGAGGAAGATTTCTCAAACAAAAATGGGAACCAAAGCTGGAGCAGAAGGAAGACCCGGAAGAGGAACAAAATGGGCCATCTTAGAAAATCGATTACCACCCAGAGTACCGTATTATTCTCAGATGGTGGGAGATCGGTTATGAAGTCCATGGAAATGTGAGACCAGGGTTCCTTAGGACTGGGCAAAGGCATGAGAAAACCAGCAGGAGCTTGTGTGGAGGATTTAGACTGGGCACAGGCATGACAGGCTTTAACATAATCTTTGACATCCAGACGGCGTGTAGGCCACCAGTGGTGACGACTGATGAGTAGGAAGGATCGGAGGAATCCAGCATGACCTGCCACCTTGGAATCATGTCCCCAATGAAGGATCCAGGTTCTTAGCTCAGTGGGGATGAAGGTTTTGCCCGGAGGAATTTTTGACTCCAGAGTGGTAGAAGGGGCAAGAATGCATGAGGTCGGAATGATCAGCTCAGGATGAGAAGTGGGCTCCTCATCCACAGTGTCAAATGACCTAGAGTGCATTGGCCCTACTGTTGCAGGAACCAGGTTTGTATGTAATCGTGAAATTGAAACGAGAAAAGAAAAGACTCCACCTGGCCTGTCTGGGATTCAGTCGTTTGCCAATCTGCAAGTACTGCAGATTTTTATGATTAGTGAAAATAATTATAGAGTGAGGGGAGCCTTCCAAGAGATGACGCCACTCGTCTAAGGCCAATTTAATGGCAAGAAGCTCCTGAACACCAATTGCACAATTTTTCACTGCCAGAGAAATTTTCTGGGAGAAAAACGCACATGGTTGACGTTTTTTTCTCAACGGATTGAAGAAGCACAGCTCCCACCTCAGTTGAAGAAGCGTCCACTTCAATGCAAAATGGATCCTCAGGATTAGGTCTCCTCAAGAGAGGTCCAGAAACAAAGGCTTGTTTCAATTCATGAAATGCAGAGACAGCTTCAGAGGACCACTCCTTGGCATTCGTACCTTTCTTGGTCAAGGTGATAATAGGTGCAGAAATGGAAGAGTAATTACTAATGAACTGCCTATAATAATTTATGAACCAGAGAAAGCGCTGTGTGGTTTTGAGGCTGTCGGGGAGGGGCCAGTTGGTAATGGCCAAGACCTTTACGGGATCCATATGAAGACCCAAACTAGAGACAAAGCATCCCAGAAACAGAACCTCGGAACTTTCGAAAGAGCATTTCTCCAGCTTGGCATACAGATTATTTTCTCTAAGATGCTGAAGTACAATCTGGACATGGTTTCTGTGGACAGGCAGATTCTCCGAAAAGATGAGAATGTCATCTAGGTTAATGACAACAATTTGATACAGCAGTACCCTGAAGATTTTGTTGACAAAGTTTTGGAACACGGCTGGGACATTACACAGACCAAATCATGACCAAGTACTCATAATGCCCATCTCTGGTGTTAAATGAGTTTTTCCATTCGTCATCTTCCTTTATCCGGATCAGATTGTATGCACCCCTGAGATCCAACTTGATAAAAATGGAGGCACCTTTCAACCTGTCAAATAGTTCAGATATCAAGGGGAAGGGGTAACGATTTTTGATTGTCCCCACGTTTAAACCTCGATAGTCAATGCAGGGTCTTAAAGTATCACCTTTTTTGGCAACAAAAAAGAACCCCGCTCCCGCAGGCGAAGAGTACTTCCGAATGAACCCCTTCTCGAGGTTTTCAGCAACATACTCTGACATGGCCTGAGTCTCTGGGATGGACAGGGGGTAGGCACGGCCCTTGGGCAGAGTCGCTCTGGGAACAATGGCACAGTCAAAGGACCTGTGTGCCTTCAGCTGATTTCTTGCATAAGATAGCTTGGAAATCGCTATATGCAGCGGGAAGAGCAGAAGAAACTGAGGAGGTTGCAACAGGAAGTCTCTCTGTAGGAGCAACCTTGTGTAGGCAGGATGAGAAACAGGAGGAACCCCAAGCCAGTATCTGCCCGGAAGTCCACTCAAAGTGTGGGGAATGGAGCTGTAACCAGGGAAGGCCCAATACAATGGGGCTTGAGGCCTTAGGTAGGAGAAATAAGGATATCTCCTCCTGGTGGAGTACTCCAACCAACATCTTAACCGGGAGGGTCTGGAAGTGGATAGGCCCTCCTGGAAGAACAGTGCCATTAATCGCTGAGACCACCAACGGAGTGGCGAGGGGTGAAAGAGTAAGCTTCAAGGAGGATGCAGTATTCCAGTCCATAAAGTTGCCGGCAGCTCCGGAATCCAAATATGCCAAGACCGAATGAGGAGAAGCGGCGACATGCAGGAACACTGACAGAAGTAAACGTGAAGGTGATGTTTCTGGGTCCAATACTCCAACATTCCAGATGTATTAGACCAGAGCGTTTCCCGGACACAGTGAGCAAGTGTCACGAAAATGACCTTTGCCCCCACAGTAGAGACACAGGCCCAGAGTTCTACGCCTAGCACGTTCCTCGGGAGATAGCCTGGTCCGGCCCAGCTGCATAGGTTCCTCAGCTGGCAGGGGATGCTCCATGGGTCGCATAGAGGGAAGCACAGGCTGATTAGGGGCCAAGGGGTGCTTGCGACTATTTTCTGGGGTCCTCTCCTGGAAGCGAATGTCGATCTGGTTACACAGGGAGATCACATCGTCCAGATCAGCGGGGATGGTGCTACCCGCTAATTCGTCCTTCACTCTGTCAGAGAGGCCCTGTAAGAAGGTTGCAACTAGGGCCTCACTGTTCCAGTTAAGCTCAGCAAACAGAATCCAAAAATGGAAAGCATACTGGCCCACAGGAAAAGACTCCTGGCGGAGGCGTAAAAGGCCACTGGCCACTGAAAAGACAGGACCTGGTTACTCAAAGGTGTTCTGAAAGAGTTTCAAGAAACTAGACAGACTAGAAACCACTGGGTCACTCTTCTCCCACAGAGGGGCAGCCCAAGCTAAAGCCTCGTCAGACAGGAGAGAAATAATGTAGGCCACCTTCGCCCGATCAGATGGGAAGTTTTGAGGCTGAAGTTTAAAATGAATGGTGCACTGGCTAAGGAACCCCTGCAGAACGTAGAGTCCCCAGAGTAAGGGGACAGAGCCCGTAACCGCAAAGGGTTTGCGGCTGCGAGTGTGACTGGAACAGATATGGCAGCAGGTTGCAGTTGAGGTTGTTGAACCCGAGGTTCTAAAGAGGACTGAAGCTGCTCAAAGCGGGAAGCCAGGTCTTGAAGGATTGCATCACCTGGGTCTGACTAGACCTCTGGGACTCAAGTCTGCAGAATCATTGGAGGTTAGTGCCACATCAGCCGGGTCCATGGCCGATCAAACTGTCAGGTCACCTGGGGTCAGGTGACAGATGCGCACCGCTGAAGTGTGAAGTGCACCTGCTAAGGTTGCGGAGAGCACCGCTAAGTTTGTGGACCTATAGCTGACTGCTGCAACTAGAGATCAGGATGGTGCAGGGAAGCGGGACTGCTGGGACCCTGACACAGATTGCACAGGGAGCTAGGGCATAGGTTCCCCCAGGGCGCGGGGTCTAAGAACCAGCAGGTGTTCACCAGAGCCTCTGGTGGGGAGGATGAACTTGGCTGCAACTGGATCCAGGTCATGGCCCCCGGGGGTTCTCCTAGCTCATGCTCATGGCAGGCTACATGTAACTGGAGAGGGAGCAGCAGTAAAAGATAGCTAGAGAAGGTCAGTGGGAGAGCCAAGGTCAGGGTTACAGGCAGACAGGGAAGGTCATACAACAAGCTGAGATCGGGGATGCTAGCAGACAAGGAAGGTCAAGAACACGCCAGGAACGGTACACGAGAATAAACAAAGAGCACACGGCAGAAGCAAACACTCAAGCCAAACACACAATATTGATCGGCAACGAGGCTTGCAGCACATGGTCTTATATAGGGTTTCCTTAATTGGAGATTGGGGTGGAGTTCACTGAGGGGAGACTACTTAGTACACAGGTGGTGATGTGCACGGCCTCTAGGCTGACACAACCAAGAGGTAAGCAAACAGACAGGACATATACAGGATAATACCCTATCTGTAATGCTGGCTGTATACCTTATCCTGTGATACTGGCTGTATACCATATCTGTGATGCTGGCTGTATACCATGATCTGTAATGCTGGCTTTAGACCCTATCTGTTATGCTGGCTGTATACTCTGTCCTGTGATTCTGGGCTGTATGCCCTGTCCAGTGATGCTGGGCTGTATATCCTGTCCTGTGATGCTGAGCTGTATACTCCTGACACTATTGGTGGAATACAGGGGATGGAGTGGGTGGATTCTATAAGGGGTGGGGCTTTTGAGAAGTGGGAGGGGTCAAAAACGTCACCAGCCACCACTGGGATACTGGAACCATGCTCTGTGGTATGATGAGAACAAGATAAACTTATTTGGTTCGGATGGTGTCAAGCGTGTGTCGCGGCAACCAGGTGAAGAGTACAAAGACAAGTGTGTCTTACCAACAGTCAAGCATGGTGGTGGGAGTGTCAGGGTCTTTGGCTGCATGAGTGCTGCCGGCACTGGAGAGTTGCAGTTCATTGAGAGAACCATGAATGCCAACATGCACTGTGACATACTGAAGCAGCGCATGATCCCCTCCCTTTGGAGACTGTGCCGCAGGGCAGTATTCAACCATGATAACGACCCCAAACACACTTCCAGGATGACCACTGCCTTGCTAAAGAAGTTGAGGGTAAAGGTGATGGACTGGCCAAGCATGTCCCCAGACCTAAACCCTATTGAGCATCTGAGGGGCATGCTCAAATGGAAGGTGGAGGAGCGCAAGGTCTCTAACATCCACCAGCTCCGTGATGTCGTCATGGAGGAGTGGAAGCATGTAAAGCATTGGTGAACTCCATGCCCAAGAGGGTTAAGGCAGTGCTGGAAAATAATGGTGGCCACTTTTTTTGCCAGCAGTTTAGACATTAATGGCTGCGTGTTGAGTTGTTTTGAGGGGGCAGCAAATGTACACTTATACAAGCTGTACACTCCCCACTTTACATTGTAGCAAAGTGTCATTTATTCAGTGTTGTCACATAAAAAAATATAATAAAATATTTACAAAAATGTGAGGGGTGTACTCACTTTTGTGAGATACTATATATAAGCATTTTTTATATCTGTTCAATAAGTCCAAAAACACTCCTGATACTGCCAGCAATCTAAAGAGCTGATAATCCCTGTTATCAGTTACAGTAGCATTGTCCCCAGTTCTCTGCACGTGGACTGCAGAACACCTACTCTATGTTATGAAAGTGAGGTGGGTTGTAGGGGAATGTGAAGTGTCACATGGCACATCTGATTGTGGCATACTGTACCTTACATAAGCTTTTATGTTATATGCAGTAGTTTATTAGGCACATCAAACACAATCCTGTCTTGTGTCCATCAGCCTCTTGGTAGAATACTATACACCAGTGTTTCTCAACCCGTGGTACGCGTACCCCTTGGGGTACGCGCACCACGGGCAGGGGGTACGCCGAACAGAGACGAGTGAGACTCCTTGTTCTCACTCGTGCTGCGGCGTCCTCCTGTCACAAGCCTGCCGCCCGGAGAGTAACAATCTGAGCGAGCAACTCTCCGGGCGGCTCAGTGACATTGCTGGGGGGTGGGGGATGCAGCCCGCACCTGGATGACCCCTGTGGAGGGTCCGGAGGCATACTTCTCAAGCCTGCAGCGGCCGCCCGGAGAGAGTGACAGTCTGAGCGAGCACCTCTCCGGGCGGCTGCACACTGCATCCTCCTCCGCCCGCTGCCGAGGGGGGGGGGTTCTGAT
>BLSH010509660.1:1132224-1148959 GCA_018402905.1 Glandirana rugosa
TTTTTAAACATTATACTCACTTGGGTCTCACAGTCCCCACCACCTCATGGGAGACTGACTCCTCTATGTTCCCCCTTAACTAAGAAAGTCGGTGGGAGTTCCCCCGTCTCGATGTAGATGATTTATACTTTGTCATACATTTATTTAGAGTTTCACGCTGTACTCGGTGGTTTCAAGGTACTAGACTTGATCTTTATAGTAATAAGTATTTTACTTTAGGACAAACACAGAAACCATGACACCCAAACGATAACTTTCTCGAGACAGGGGTACTTAGAATTTTTTTTTAGACCTGCAGGGGTACTTCACCGTAAAAGGTTGAGAAACACTGCTATACACTGTCAGAGGATTTCATTTTATGAATAATGATATTTCTAGTTCAGATCATGGAACTTTGGTGGCTCATGTCGCACTTTGAGATTTATTTACATACTGTTTCATATTTAGTAGATGTAGCTCTGCCCCCTTGAGGGTGGCTGAAAGAATCAATTCCCCCTTGTATCTCCTCAGTCAGAGGGTACTCCACCACCCCTGACACTCTGGGTTCACTCATATTACAAATTTTTATATCTAATAACTCTATTTTAGTAATGGAGACCACAACACAAATAGACTTAGAAACGTTTACTTTTAACTCTTATTTCTGAGGAAGAATAACAACTGTGAATATTAAATAGTACAATTCTTTACATAAGTAGTCAACTTGAACATCCCAGTGAACAAAAGGAGTAAATGATTTGTATACTTTCACTACTCCCTGTATTCTCCGACAATATCAATAATTGAGAACAATGCAATTCCTCCAAACTCAGTTTTACTAATACCTAATGGGTCTTTGCAGAAGAGGTAATTTGACACTGTCTACTGGAATTTAACAATTGAAATATTATAGTATCTCCCTATCTCAAACTGATGATCCAAAGGATAAATTGGTACCACTCAATGGATTCTGTATCAACTTACTAACGGTATTCTACAATGCCCACTTACACTATATAGTTAAGAAATAGATCTACAGTTAAGCAAACACACTAAATAACTTTGGCCTATATACTTTTCCTCCTGTTCTAGGATAAAGAGTTCTTAGGAGGTAAACCAACACCAAGCAATAGCCCTGAGTATATGAGGGAGGAAAAGATGGGTATATGTAGTTGCAGTTCTCCTGTCTTGTAATGTCTAAGCAATCTTCGGCCGGTAATAAGAATCAGGTACCTAAGTATACTGTGTACTTCTAATCAGTAAGATGAGGCACAAACAGATGAAATTCCACTGACTTCTTGAATAAGATTAGTCACAACCGCTAAACTGTATTCCAAGAGGCAATAAAGATACGCTGCAAAACAGTATATGTAACTATGTGTGGGCGCTGAGCCCTCTCACCGGTTCCAAGAGATTGTTTGGAGATAAACGATCCGGTACTCAATTGATGATGCAGGGAACGCTGGAACCGTTGGTTCCTGTAGACTGCTTGCATCCTGGGAGGTGTAAAGCATCCGCTGCACTCCTTGCAGCTCTCCTGATCGACAGATGCGACTGTTGCAGTAACTGGTACGGCTTCTATCTAGATAGAGATGGTTTTGTTGTTCGCTCACTGTATTGCTGGAGAGCGGATACTAGCTGCATCACGTGCTGATGATTTCGGTTAGCCGGAACGGTTTGCTTAGGCCGCAGGCCTAAATCTGACGGCAGCAGCACGCAGGGTTCCCCTCTGATCGATCCCACTATCCCAAGAGGCCGCTGTTAGCTCCTCCTTCCCCTTAAATATTCCTCCTACAATGCATTGCACTTCCCAGAAGTCTTCAGTGCAGCACAGCCTGAAGGGAAATGGGGCCCTTCTCCATAAAAGTCTGTTGGCTATTTCCTCATTCCGCACTACAGCTCCCACAAAGCATCACCCTGGCTGCAATCACAGTCATTTCCAAAAGCAAGCACTAGAGGGAGTTCCCATGTTAAGCAATGTACACCGTTGTCTGTATGCCAGAGGAATATTTCAGAACTCCTGGCTACATAGAATTTCTAAATTTGGTGTAATACTAGGCAATGTTGCTGAATTGCAGAACCTTATTTGTCCGTAAGATGGCGATGGCAATTGTGTCTTGCCTAGCTCTGACTGGGTTTGTACAAGTTGCACAGGAGCAGTCTGGGAGATGTAGTCTTGAACAAAGATTCCAACTATAGCTGTCCATGGGCTGTAACAAGGCCCATAAGCACCTAGGAGCAGGAGGGACTTGATGAAAGCAAAAGCCGGGGAAGGAGCCGGGCAGTTGGGGGAAGAGTGCCAACCAGGTAGGAGCAAGAGAGCTGTGCTGTGCTGAGTCATGCTGTGCAGAACCGTGCTGTGTCAAGCTGTGCAGTGTCTTGGGGAAGGGGTTGCTTTGCTGGACGTTGGAACCAGAAGGATGATTTGAATGGGGACATCTGCATCCAGAATCGGTGTCTGAATTGCCACTGCTACCATCTGCTGTACTGTCGCATAAGGGGGCCCCCCACCATAGAGAGCATTTGCTGCCATCCGAGGACTGCCTAAAGAGTATCCAACCCTCTTTTCAGTTACAAGCACTGTTATCCTTTCTTCAATCTAAACTTGCTGTTGAGTCATTTTCTCCCAACTGACATTTTGGGGTTGATTTATTAAAGCTTGAAAGTGCAAAATTTGGTGCAGCTCCACACAGAAACCAATCAGCTTGAAGGTTTTATTGTCAAAGCTTGATTGAACAAGCTGAGGTTAGAAGCTGATTGGCTAGCATGCACAGCTGCACTGGTTTTTGCACTCTCTAGCTTTAGTAAATCAACCCCTTTACCTCAAGAAAATTATCACACCCACTGTTATATTCATCACTAAACCCCGGCCATCAAAGCCTTATCTAAAACATAAGGCCACTAGTACTCCAGAACTCTGACGTTGCCCTGTTTCCCATCTGCCTTTCATTGCTGCATAGTATTCTAGTCTTTATACCCCCAACTGCTACCTTCAAGCTTACCCGACCTTTTCCATTTCTGTAATAAAGGAGTCTACATATCTACTCAGCCCAATCTTACACTAGGCTGCTGTTGAGCACCAACAGTTTTAAAGGGCCTAAACATAGCCAGCATAAGTTCACCACAAAGACTTGCCCAAGTCATTCCATTCCTGAGGGCAGAACTGGGTTGCTGTTACAGAGTTTAAATATAAAGGCCTATGCCTAGCCTCTTTGTCTGAGAGCTCTCAAGTGACATAGCCTGCTACCTCTTTTGATAATTCTCTTTGGCCACTGGAGGAATAACCTTTCATGCGGAGAGCTACTGTTTACGCTCCTATTATTGCAGTGTAAGCTGGGTTTGCCTCTGGAAGTACCTCTGTTTTGTACACTGGAACCTGTCACTGTTGTGCTTATGTGCACTGATTTTGATATACCAATCTGTTTTGTTATACTTGTGACTTTAATCAGCCAATTTGGGTTGAAGGAAAGAAAACTGCTCGATTCCCCTGTGAACACAGTCAGTGTTGATGGGGGAATCCCTCCTCCTGCGCTACTGTATTTTGACAGTGGGTGGTTTCCCAGCCATCAGAATACAAAGCTCACTGCCAGTGGCTAAACCTACCAGCAGTGATCACATGAAAAAAACCCAACAGACTGGTTGTACTGAAGTCGATCCAGCCCCTTAATAAGGCATGGTGAAAGGGGAGGGGCAGCATTGTGCACCAATAAGGATCCACCCAATTACATGCCACACACACAAATGGAAAGGCAGCCCAATTGCAATATTGCGGCTATCGGAGCGGGAATAAATCTCTAATGTCTGCGTATGGCATTTGCTGGAGCTGCCATGGTGTCCTCTACCTCGCACCACAGAAATGTGCGTCACTTCCGGTCGGCGGCTAAGATTTCGCCGTCATTTCCGGTCACAACGGATCTGCAGCGGGTGCATCCAAAGATGCAGAGCTGCCAGCACATTATGCGCAGCCTCAGAACCCATAGAGCGCATGGGAAGTGCACCACTAAAAAGTCCAAGGCTGCACACCATCTCCGGCAACCTGGTGGCCAGTCCAAACAATCCGGAATGAAGAATCCACCAGATGGATCAAGAAGAGAACAAGGAGAAAGCCCCCGTTCCAGGAAAAACCTGTACGGGGGCCACCTGTGCTGGGAATGGAATTCCAACGATGGAGGCAAGGAGGGCTGTAAAGAAGCTGCCGCATAAAAGCGCCCCACACCATAGCGCAAGTGCCTTAGGGCGCTGTTGTAAAGCTACCGATGACACCTGAATGCAAAATTGCACAGTTAACAATAATTATCAATATGGTTTAAACATGTAAAGTTTAACACATATACTTTATTAAATTATACTCATGTCTGATAGTTACAATGTGAGAGAAAAAGAAGAAGAAGAAAAAAAAAAAGAGGCTACTTTTCCATTTGTGTGCGTGACATGTCATTGGGTGAGATGGATCCTTATTGGTGCATGATGCCACCCCTCCCCCATGCCTTATTAAAGGACTGTTACTAATGTGAGAACGATTGCTGCATCTCTTACGACGCATGCAATCCAGGAGACCTGTGTTTGTTATCCTCTGGTAAGCTATTCATACATATACCCTTTATGTGACGTTGTATAGATACATGGCTATTAGTTTCCATACTTATATGCCCTTATTGTTTTGGGGTTACTTATATAGGCAATACAGATGCCTGTTGGCAAAAATCTTAGGCCACCCTACAAGCCATTACATTCCAACACAGTCATTTACATGGCTGGGAGAAGGAGACATACCTCACCAGGGAGTCTCGGAGGGGATTTTCCTACGGCCTTGTGCTTCTGGCCCACCCTTTCATTGTGTGTCACACACTGGCGTCAGTGTTCACCCTTATGGGAATACAGGCAATCTGAGACATACTCAAGTATATCCAGCAGTGCCTTTTCGGTGCATAAGCCCACATATGGGGTATAACAGAAGGATACATTTATAAAATTATAGTTGTTTAATGAGCTCTTATTATTTACTAGGTTTATGTCCCTTGAATTGTTTACCATCTTTGGAGGCTTTGGGGTGCCTTTGGTACTCTTGCATGCATGCGCCCTCTGCCATATGCGGTACGTTTTTCTACTTGATGCCTTCCTATGCATATTGTATTTATGTTTTGTTTATATATATTTTCACAATACTTATCAATGTTTGTGTTCTAGATAGTCACTCAATTCATTGCTCTTATGAACCCCCACAGATGAAGACCTTTGAGTGGAAACGCGTAGGGGTACCCACAATTTCTCGGGCTATAGAGCTTTTTTTGAATGAAGAAGAATTCGTCATTCTGTACAAACTTTGCATGTAGTACTGTTGCATGATTTTATTACTGTTTTAGACTGTATCTAATAAAATGTTGTACTTTTATATATAGTCATTTTGTCATGGTGGTGCCTCATACCACTGGGTGAACTATCCAGCCCCATCAAGCTGCAGCTGCTGTCAGCCAATGGGTTTCACAGGCTGCTGTCAGTGGGGCTGGACAGGAAACCTGTACCCTCTGCCCTCAGCGCTGTGCCCTCTGCCCAGAGCTCCCTGCACCAAGGCAGGATGCCCAGTGTGCATGGGGCTGTACTGTGTGGTTGTCTGCAACTGTTTGCACTTAAGGAGGAAGCAAGTGTAGCGCTCATTCTCATAAGAGCCGCTGGATTTGTTGGGTCTTTCCTGGTCCTGGACATGTAAAGTATTGCAGTCTTACTGTTCTCCTTATATAGGCTTTGGGTAGGTTAAAATGGAAGTTACTCAGGCCCTTTAAGTGGTTCCTGGAATCCAAGATGCTGCTAAGGCCGGGCCTTGCTTCTCAGGAGGGCTTCAGCTAAGCCTACCTGAGGCTGGTAAAGGTGTGAGGTTTCCAACTGCTCCTTGTTTCCTCTCGCTCTCTTTCTTACACCTCACCTTCCTTCTGCCCAGGTGCAGTGTTCCCCTCCAAGCAACAGGACCCTGGATTCTGCTCTCTTCTTCTGACTATCTATGAGACTGTCCCCCCACCTACTGAGCCTTGCCTCCTTGGGGATTGGTGGGAACCCATGCATATTCAGGCTGCAGCCTCTGTTCCTCCATCCTCTAAGTTCTAGAACTATCCAGTGAATTCTAGAAGCCAGGGGGAGGTAACAGAGCCACAGCCTTGAAACACTGCACAGTCAAAATTAAATTAAACCCTGCTTTCCTGCCTACAGAGGAGCCAGGTAAATTTACCCTACCTAGCAATTAGGAGGGTGCTACACAAGATTCCTCCATTCCATATTGTTCACGATAGCATTCCCAGATGTTAAAAGAATAGCCATGTACATTAAAGTGTATCTAAACCCAAGAACAAAAAACATAATATATTGCATCTTAGCAGGCTGGCAACACTGACTGAGATTTCAATGAACCCCAGGAAGTTACAAGCTCAATGGATTTGTGGTAGGATCAACAGGTATTTGTTTACACTTATCAAACTGATAACAAAATGGTCCCAATGGTATATTTAACAGACCAAAATAGGACAGATACAAGAAGTTTATGATTGAGGTTTACGTACACTTTAAATCTCACTTTCATGATCAAAGATGTAGTAGACAGATGTACTGCACAGAGAACAGCCATTCTCATTTCTCCACTCACGAAGGACTGAAAACAGCCAGGTGAAACTATGATACCTAATACTGAATGTAACACTTCTCTGCTTGTCATTTAGGATTACAACAGTGGGACAATCTACCCATCATCACACATTTTACATTAAAAGAGGAAGGCTAAAACAGTCCTGTGTGCTCAAATCCTAATTGCGAAATCTGCTGGATGGCCATGAATTCCACAATTTTCTGCCAAGGCATTGAATGTTCTAATCAGCAGAATATATTATCACACCCTGTTAGTGCACACACTGAATGTGAAAGGAAAATGCTGTTTTTGCATGTCAAAGCCAGGAATTGTGACTCTCACGCACGCTCTGTATAGTCCCTCTGTCAGATGGGACTTTTAAGCCCGATACACACCGGCATCCCATCAGCGCTCTCAGCCAATGGCTACGAGCACTGACCGGTGTGTGGGGGAAGAGGGGGGGAGCGTCCCTCTGTCAGAACACAGTAGTTCAGTGGGGAGATTGCTGTACTAACAGCGTATAGTTAGTAAAGCGAGCTCCTCCTAAGCTCCTCGTTTTTTTTTTTTTTCTTTCAGCCCAATGGGTTGAATGAAAAAAAAAAAAAAAAAACGGATAGTATGTACAAGGCTTTGGTCAATGTTTGCAAACAATTTTTAACCAGGATAACAAAGCTGTGTGGGCGGAGCCACTATGCCAGCTACGTCTCTGTACGGATGTGCAGAGACATGCGTACAGCAGAGCATCTGCCAGTCTGTCATTGATTTGTACTGGCTGCTGTCGGCAACTGTATGCAAACTTCTGTGATTCCTGTGTGCAGAAATACACCACTTCTTGAAATTGTATTCCTCATCATCACACACACATTACATAAACATACACAACACATATTTTATAATGCACAAAACTTGTGTTGGGGCAATGAAGTGCATCAACACACTACGGGCCCATTCACATTTGCATGATGCACATGTGCTGGTGTGTGTTGTACACAAACACTTCAGTGCAATGTTTTGAATGCGCTTGAATTTTTTTTAAATCACATTAACTCAGCTCTATGTGCAAAGCATTGGCACTCATTGTAACACATTGCATTGAGATAAAATGTATGTCTTGTGACAGTATGTGAGGGGAAGTGGTAGACGGACGCTACCTGTCGCCTCGTATGCGTTCATATGGACTGGATTAAACAGAGTCTGGTCTTTACCAGTCCCCATGGCAGGGCTGGATCCGGTCCGGAGTTTGTGGTCCACTGGAGTCCACCAGCAGGTGGTTTAAATTACCAGGAAGAGAACACACTCTAGCTCTGACCTGGAACTCAGAGAGGGATCTGAGGGAGCTCCATGTATGTTTGGACTTTAAAAGACAAGGTTTGCATTGTGGCTTATGTTTTGTGGGTGTCGGGGGCCAGCCCTACACCGCACAGCGAGTAAACTACAATTTTTAGTTTTGCACCAGATGGCAAGGATTTATTTTCTGTTTTGTTTGTTTTTTATTATGCAAATCTTTTACCATTAAACCTGGCAAGCCGCCAGATTTTAAGAAAGTTGCCTGCATGCTGACTATTTTCCTCAGGAAAGTTGATCCCCATGAGCCGATCTCCCACAGCCTGTATAATTTTAATGCACACCAATGCAGCATACATATAGCAATAGCATTGCGAATCAGACATTACCACAACACATACTGTAGATGTAGGTAAGCCACCATCCACATTTTTAGCACAAGTTACTTATTTACAGATTTGCCATTTTAATATTCCCTAATATGTGTTATCTGTTAACTCAATACAGTTTTATCTTTTATAGTTAGTAGGAAATGTGTAAGCTGTGTTGTGTTTGTGTGCAATAATAAAGATTTAATGCATTTTATTGAAAATATTGTTTTGATTATTGATGCTACCACAACTATCACGGAACCTATAAAATCAGTAGCACCATCTGTTTATTCTATCAGTGCCTTGCTTTCAGAAAATGTATTTTACAAACTGAAAGCTGTAACTAAAAATGATAAAAAAGTGAAACATTGCAAAAATGATCTGGCCACCTGAGCTTACAAGTGAAGGGCAGGGCCTGGCAGCGAAAGGGTTAAACTCCAAACTTTCAACGTAATAAAAAGATAAAATTCAAAACTTTGGCTCAGACATACCTAAAAGGCATATTCCAGGACATGCAGATTCATTTTGTAATTACAACCTTTATACTGTTTCACTGTGATGTTATCTTGCATCTTGGATAATTATGGTGCATTTACTTTGCATACGAAAATCAACTAAGTGCATACAGTAAACAAGGGGTAAAACTCGGGCTCTAAACAAGATTACGTTTGGGTGGAGAGCCATCATCATTTAGGCAACTATCTTGCATCTTAAAAAATAAAACAGCAAAACATTGTTGAAATATACATTTTTAGCCATTGTTCATACCAATGCGACTTGCATTGGCCTCTATTAAATGAAGACTCAAGCCGCAAAAAAATCAAAGATCCAAATCGCATTGATCTGGGGCTTTGAAATTACGCAATTTCAAAGCCACACTGGTGTGAACCAGGGCTTACTGTTTTTCTGGTCTCATTGTAATTCTGTTTAGTATTTTGTTCTTTATCCAGCCAGGCTATTTCTTGGTTCAGTCTTGTACCTCTTGCCTGTTTATTGGACAATGAATTGGCATAATCACCTCTGTCCAATGAGCAGAGCAGTGACACAACAAAAAGGATTATTTTGGAAAGAGTGGGAGGAGAGTAGAACACCTTGATTTTTTCTGCCTGTGTCCCCATTAGGAAGATTCAAACTCTCTAAGTTGTCATATTTACAGTTAACACCAAAAGAAAATCCCACATTTTGGATTGTCCCCAAAACAGCTATAGTAATCTTTCAATGAGGGCACACGTTTTGGTGACCCTGTGTGGATTTCATCTCATTTCCTGTATTGGCTATGGGCCAAGAAGTTTTATTTATTTATTTCAGGTACTTATGTAGCGCCGTCAATTTATGCAGCGCTTTTACATATATATATTGTACATTCACATCAGTCCCTCCCTCAAGGAGCTTACAATCTAAGGTCCCTAACTCACATTCATACACATACTAGGGCCAGTTTAGACAGGATCCAATTAACCTACCAGCATGTCTTTGGGGTGTGGGAGGAAACCGGAGTACCCAGAGGAAACCCACATAGGCACAGAGAGAACATGAAAACTCCAGGCAGGTAGTGTCATGGTTGGGATCTGAACCAACAACCCTTTTGCTGCTAGGTGAAAGTGCTATCCACTACACCAGTGGTTCTCAACCTCTGTCCTCAAGTACCCCCAACATGCCATGTTTTCAGGTTTTCCTTTATCTTGCACAGGTGCTTTAAATCAGAGTAAATGGCTTGGTATTTTGGACAGCTATTTTATCTAAGAGAAATTCCCAAAACATGGCCTGTTGGGGGTACTTGAGGACCGAGGTTGAGAACCACTGCACTACACCACTGTGCCACCCACAAAGTGAAGGGAAATCTCCTACATGGGACATGGATAGCAAAAAACAAAAACCCTTACAGGGTTTTTACACTCCATTACTATATCCAAAATGAAAAAAAAAAAAAGTTTTGTCTTTAGTTCTACTTTAAGGCAGTCTTCACACGATTTTTAAGTGAAGTTAAATACCTGTGAATCTGCACATAAAATGCATATGTGAAGTCAGAGACTGGGCATATTTGTTGAAGCTCACATGAAGTCCATAACTGCTGAAGAAAATGTTCTTTACAACTATGGTGTGCCGGACAGCATCTGTGAAAGTAAAGCACATAGAACATTAAGACCCCTTTCACAGTGAAACTAGATATTTGGGGGGAACACCCTGCCAAACGCATGGTGCTGCTCGTAACGACCAACAGACAAAAATTGTATAAAAGTTACAGCGCACACATGATACATACTCCTGTCAGGCTATTTTAAAAGCATCTAAAACGTATGTAGCAAAAAATGCAAAAATACGGGGGTTTGGTCACACTGAATGGCCATGAAGTGCTTAAGCCCATTGACTGCTGCAAAGTAAAATAGCCTGACAGGAGTATGTATCATGTGTGCGCTGTAACTTTTATACAATCCCTTTCACAGTGAGGCGGTTTTCAGGCGCATTTGTGCTAAAAATAGCACCTGAAAACTGCCTCCCGTGCATTTAAATGGGTGCTTTCCCGCTGGGGTGGTGTGCTTGGGGCGGTGAAAAAAAAAAGTCCTGTAGGCACCACGTTTGGGGTATGTTTGGAGTGCTTTAAAAAGCACTTAAAAAAAATGCCCCTTCCATTGAAATGAATGGGCAGCGCTTCCAAAGCACCTTCAAAGCGCTCCAAAAGCACCGCATAACGGGTCCTTTTTTCGTTATCATGTGACCTTAAAAAAAAAGTGCCCCGCTAGCACCTGAAAAGCGCTGCAAAAGCGCAGATAAAATGACCAATGTTTTTGCAGCGCTAAAATGACCAGTTTTTGCAGCGCTTCAGTGTGAAAGGGGTCTTTAAAGCTAGTGTGTATACAATACACATACTCTGCGGTAGGCAATTCATCAAAGTGACTAAAAAGTCCAGTTAGTAGTCCCAATATGTTTAGTAATCCCAATGTAGTGAAGGCAAAGTGCTCGTGCTCTATATTCAGGAAGGCCATGCTCCAACAAGATGTGCACTCACCCTTAAATAAAGACCGCCTATCTCTAGTGTGGTCTATCACGTATATGGGGGGAGCCCCTGAAGAGATCTGTGATAACCGCCTCTTGTAGCGATATCCCCTCAGGCAAATCGGTATGGATAGCAAAAGGGAAACCTCTTTGCGCAATACCATTTCAAATTTATTCGAATAAAGGTGCTAAAATCAATACACTGACACGCTACGGTGCCTATTAGTCCTGGCACCCGGCATATATGACAGATGATTTCTAGGGGAAATCAGCCGTATTTGTGGACTTTTTAGTCATTTTGATGAATTGCCTAGTGCAGTGTATGTGTATACACACTAGCTTTTTAGATTTTCTGTTTCTGTTGAGAGTCTATCACTACAGCTGGCTAAAACATACATTTACAGTAATTGGTATATATCCTTTGGCGCTGAAATTATTTAATTTTGAAAGAGGTCCTAGCCTAGGTTCACACCTATGCGGTTGCTGCGTTTTTCAGGCACGTTTTCCGGTGCATTTTACATGCATTTTTGCTTGTATTTTGTTTTTTTTGTGTCCCTTTAAAAACACTGTATATAGCTGGTTGCTAAGGAGTGGGCTGGGAAGCCAGCCACCGCATCCTTAATAACCGATGAGTCATCAGCTGTCAGCGAGGTTCACTTTTTTGGTGAATGGGTAGGGGTACTATGTACCCCATACTCATTCACATAAGCGGGGGCAAGATCTGGGGCACCCCTTGGAGGGCTTCCCGATTCCAACAAGCCCCCCATCCACAGACCCCCACAACCACAGCCCAGGGCTGTGGAGAAGAGGCCCTTGTCCCCATCAACATCCCCATAACTAAGCTCCAGGGGGTGGAGTGAAACGCGTTGGGGGCATGGCCTGGTTGTAGCCCAAGCTGAGGTTGCCACTCTAATCACCATTCCAAGATACCTATATGTGCGACTCTTAGGGGCTACCTCATTGTTCTTTGAAGTCTTACAGGAACCAGGACGGGTTCCATCCCATGTCAGCACTCTAGCAGCAGCTGTGGAAGCATTGACTACATACCCCTTCACCACCGAACCTGAGCGGCACACGCACATTCCCTAGATCACATGGGGACCAGGTTCTTTTCTTGGAGATAAGGGTCTTGTATGGATTTTGGGGGGGCCCCACGCCTTTTTTTTTTGGCCACTTCAGCCCTGGAAGGAATTCACCCTTTAGGAACAGAGCACTTTTTGCGATTCGGCACTGCGTCGCTTTAACTGACAATTGCGCGGTCGTGTGACGTTATACCCAAACAAAATTTGTGCCCTTTTTTCCCCACAAATAGAGCTTTCTTTTGGTGGTATTTGATCACCTCTGCGTCATTTCTGATTGCCGCTATAAACAAAAAAAGAGCAACAATTTTGAAAAAAAAAACAATTTTTCTTACTTTTTGCTGAAATACAAATCCAAAAAAAACATGAAAAATTTTTTTTTTCATCAGTTTATATTCTTCCTCATTTTTGGTAAAACAATTGAAATCAGCGTTTATTGATTGGTTTGCGCAAAAGTTGCCGCGTTTACGAATGATGAGAATTAATTTCTGTTTTTTTTGTTTTTTTTTACTAGTAATGGCAGCGATCTGCGATTTTTAGCAGTACTGCGATATTGCAGCGGACATGTCGGACCATTTTGACACTTTTTTGGGACCATTGGCATTTATACAGCGATCAGTGCTATAGAAATGCACTGATTACTGTTAAATGCCATTGGCAGTGAAGGGGTTAACCTGGAGGGGACGCTCTAAGGGTTAACTGTGTTCCCTCAGTGTGTTCTAACTCTATGGGGGCTGGCAGGGGGAGGGGAGTGATCACGGCTTCCATATACAGGAAGCCTGCGATCATAGCCCTTCCCCCTCTGTCAGAACGGAGATCCGTGTTTACATACACAGACTTCCGTTCTCTCACTGCGGGGGGCCATGGCAGGTAGCCGGCAGAGATCAAGACTGCCCTACCCGCTCCCTGGCCCCCCTGGAACACAGTGAACGCACGCGCTCACAATACTAGTTATCACGGCGGTTTGCGATAACGAGCCTCTATGTCGCCGTCACGCTGCGGCGGGCGGTCGGCAAGTAGTTAAATTTGGCCACGCCATTTTTTTCACAAATATTTTAGCCAGCAATTCTTTTTTTTTACATTCAGCTATCAGCGGGAAACCCTGCTGACAGCTGATGATTCAATGGTTGTTAAGGACACAGCGGCCAGCTTCCCAGCTTGATCCTTAGCAACTAGCTATATACAGTGTTTTTAAAGGGGGCAATAAAAAACCCCCACAAAACACATTAAAAAAATGCATCAAAAATGCGACACTTGCGTTTCTGGCATGACTTCATTGAAGTCTATTACATGCAAAACGCAATCTGCTGCAGGAAAAAAATGGTTTTTTTTTTACTTTCCGTAAAATCCCTTTCTCTGAGTTCGTCGACAGGCACAGCGATTCTTAGGACTAAGTGGGTTATACTGCCCTCTTCAGGAGTTTACTAGGCAGAACAGGCAGTTCTAACAGCAAAAATAACAGTAACAGACACAGCCCCTCCCAGGGGGCAGTCTCCACTGGCAGATAACCCCACACCCAGCTCCTGCTAGCTCAGTTCGTAACAAGCAGTGCAACATCCAGAGGGGTGGGTGCTGTGCCTGTTGACGAACTCAGAGAAAGGGATTTTACAGTAAGTCAAAAAATCCCGTTTTCTCTTTCGTTCGTCGACAGGCACAGCAACTCATTGGACTAAGTGGGACGTCCAAAAGCAGTGCCAAAAAATGAGGGGTGAGTAACAGAACAACAGAATCTACACCCAACTGAACCCTCAGTGAGGAACTACACGTGTCTCACACGGCCTCCTGCAAAACTTTGCGGCCAAACGCAGCATCCGAGGACGCTAAAACATCAACTTTGTAAAACTTTGAGAAGGTGTGCACAGAGGTCCAAGTAGCCGCCTTGCACACCTGAGACACAGACTCCTGATGTCGAAAAGCCCAGGAAGTGCTAATCGCCCTGGTAGAGCGAGCCGTGACCAGAAAGGGAGGCTCCAGACCCTGAACAGCATAAGCTCGGGTCACCGTCTGTCTAATCCAATGTGAGATAGTGCCCGATGAGGCCTCTAAACCTCTGCGTGGGCCATCTACCACGACAAAAAGATCGTCTGACCTCCGAAAGGAGGCCGTGGACGACAGATACACCCGCAGGGCCCGAACATCATCCAGGGAGTGCAAAGCGACCTCCTTAGGGTGAGACGGGTGCGGGCAAAGTGAAGGAAGGACAATGTCCTCATTGATGTGGAAAGATGACACCACCTTCGGCGAAAAAGGAGACGGGCACAAAACCGCCTTATCCTTGTGTAGGACCAGATAAGGAGACCTACAAGACAGAGCCGCCAACTCAGACACCCGCAGGGCGGATGGGATGGCCACCAGGAAAGCCACTTTCTGCGAAAGCAATTGCAGAGAGATTTCCCTGATGTTCTCAAAAGGCGGCTTCTGAAGTACAGAGAGGACCAAATTGAGATCCCATGGCGCCAAAGGCGACCGTGCCTGGGGGACGACATGCCGAACCCCCTGCATGAAAATACGGATCAACGAATGCGTTGCCAAAGGACACTGAAAAAAGATCACCAGAGCAGAAACCTGACCCTTGATGGTGCTCAATGCCAGTTTCTGGTCGAGGCCCTTCTGCAGGAAGGCCAGAACCTGAGACACCGAGAAGGAGTGAGGGTTCCACCCCCCGGCCTCGCACCGGGCAATGTAAATCTTCCAGGTGCGGTGGTAAATCTTATGTGAATTAGCCTTACGTGCCTTCAACATGGTAGGAATCACCGAGTCTGAGACCCCCGATCCCTCGACACCTGGGATTCAATAGCCAGGCCGTTAAAGCCAGAGAGGGTAAAGCAGGGTGCAAGATGGACCCTTGGGACAGAAGATCCTCATGAAGCGGGAGTTGTCAGGGGATGTCCACCACCATCTGCACTACGTCTGCGTACCAAGGACACCTTGGCCAATCTGGAGCTACCAGAATAGTCAGAATGCCCTCCGCCTCTATTCTGCGCAGGAGGCGCGGAAGCAGTTTGAGAGGGGGAATGGCATAGATGAGTCGATACCGATCCCACGGAGCTACAAGAGCATCTGCCGTGTCCGCTAAGGGATCCCTTGTCCTGCTCACGAAGGTCTGCACCTTTTGATTGAGACGGGATGCGAGCAGGTCCACGTCCGGGACACCCCATCTCAGGAAAATCTGATGAAACACATCCGGGTGTAGGGACCACTCTCCCTGGTCTAGGCGCTGATGACTGAGATAGTCCGCCTGACAATTCTCTACACCCGGTATGTGAACGGCAGAGATTGCTGGAACGTGACTTTCTGCCCACCGCAGGATGGGGGCTACCTCTGAGGCCGCAGCCGAGCTTCTCGTCCCGCCCTGGTGGTTCACGTATGTTACGGCCGTGGCATTGTCTGACTGAATCCGGACTGGGCACCTGTGTAGCCTCGACGTCCAATGGGAGAGGCAGCACCAAATCGCCCGCAATTCCAGGACATTGATCGGGAGACGAGACTCCTCCAGAGACCACTGTCCCTGGGCTGCAAGCAACCCCAGGACTCCACCCCAGCCTGTCAGGCTGGCGTCCGTCGTGATCACTGTCCAGCGAAGGGGGAGGGGGAGGAAAGACTTCCCCAACCTCGCTGCTCTGGGGACCGCAGCCACCAGAGCAGCGAGGTCCTCACTGGGTGATCCATCCTGATCACCCGATCCTGGGAATATGGGGACCTGTCCCATCTCAGGAGAAACTCCCGTTGCCGAACTCGGGTGTGATAACTGAGCATAAGGGACCGCCTCGAAGGCCCAGGACCCACATGCAAAACCGAAGTGAGGCCCATTTCTAGGACAGCAGGAACCGAACTGAAGTGTCTGCCGCTTGGTTGGCGGAAGGAAAACCTTCACCTGGGCCGCATCCATATCAGCCCTAGATACTCTAGGCGGTGAGAAGGAACCAGGACCGACTTCGGGAGGTTGATCACCCATCCGAATTCCTGCAGAGTGTGCAGGGTAATCGTCACATTGTCCCTGAACGCTGGAGCCGACTCCACTCGCAGGTGAAGATCGTCCAGATATGCCACCACCGCGATACCCCTCTGTCTCAGCAGAGCCAGAACCGGGCCAGCAGTTTGGTGAAGACCCGAGGCGCTGAGGCCAGGCCAAACGGAAGAGCTACGAACTGGTAGTGATCCTCTCCAACCACAAAGCGCAGGAAGCGCTGGTGCTGGGCGCAGATGGGGACATGCAGTTACGCATCTTTGATGTCAAGGGAGGCCAGGAAGTCGCCCTGGTGCAGGGCCGCTACTACCGAGCGGACCGACTGCATGCGAAACCTGCGAACCCGCACAAACCTGTTGAGGTCCTTCAGATCCAGAATGGGACGAACCCCATCCTTCTTCGGAACCACGAAAAGGTTGGAATAAAACCCTTGGGAACATTCTGCCCGAGG
>BLSH010509702.1:0-11580 GCA_018402905.1 Glandirana rugosa
TGGAATAGGGAGAGGTTCCTGTCAGTGCTGTGAGGGACAGATTATTGTTCTAAAATTATCTCATACTGGTTTAGGGAGAGGTTCCTGTCGGTGCTGTCAGGGACAGATTATTATTCTAAAATCATCTCACACTGATGTAGGGAGAGGTTCCTTTCGGAGCTCTGAGGGACATATCATTCCAAAAACATCTCATAGTGGGGTAGGGAAAGGTTCCTATCGGTGCTGTGAGGGACAGATTATCGTTCTAAAAATCATCTCATAGTGAAATAGGGAGAGGTTCCTGTCGGTGCTATGAGGGACAGATTATCATTCTAAAATCATCTCATATTGGAATAGGGAGAGGTTCCTGTCGGTGCTGTGAGCGACAGATTATCATTCTAAAATCATCTCATAGTGGAATAGGGAGAGGTTCCTGTCTGTGTTGTGAGGGACAGATTATCGTTCTAAAATCATCTCATAGTGGAATAGGGAGAGGTTCCTGTCTGTGTTGTTAGGGACAGATTATCGTTCTAAAATAATCTCATAGTGGAATAGGGAGAGGTTCCTGTCTGTGATGTGAGGGACAGATTATCGTTCTAAAATCATCTCATAGTGGAGAAGGAAAAGGTTTCTGTCGGTGCTGTGAGGGACAGATTATCATTCTAAAATCATCTCATAGCAGAATAGGGAGAGGTTCCTGTCGGTGCTGTGAGGGACAGATTATCGTTCTAAAATCATCTCATACTGCTGTAGGGAGATGTTCCTGTTGGTGCTGTGAGGGACAGATTATCGTTCTAAAAACATCTGATAGTAGGATAGGGAAAGGTTCCTATCGGTGCTGTGAGGGGCAGATTATCGTTCTAAAATCATCTCATAGTGGAATAGGGAGAGGTTCCTGTCTGTGATGTGAGGGACAGATTATCATTCTAAAATCATCTCATAGTGGAGTAAGGAGAGGTTCCTGTCGGTGCTGTGAGGGACAGATTATCGTTCTAAAATCATCTCATAGTGGCATAGGGAGAAGTTCCTGTCGGTCCTGTGAGGGACAGATTATCGTTCTAAAATCATCTCATAGTGGAATAGGGAGAGGTTCCTGTCAGTGCTGTGAGGGACAGATTATTGTTCTAAAATTATCTCATACTGGTTTAGGGAGAGGTTCCTGTCGGTGCTGTCAGGGACAGATTATCATTCTAAAATCATCTCATACTGATGTAGGGAGAGCTTCCTTTCGGAGCTGTGAGGGACATATTATCATTCCAAAAACATCTCATAGTGGGGTAGGGAAAGGTTCCTATCGGTGCTGTGAGGGAAAGATTATCGTTCTAAAATCATCTCATATTGGAATAGGGAGAGGTTCCTGTCCGTGCTGTGAGCGACAGATTATCATTCTAAAATCATCTCATAGTGGAATAGGGAGAGGTTCCTGTTGGTGTTGTGAGGGACAGATTATCGTTCTAAAATCATCTCATAGTGGAATAGGGAGAGGTTCCTGTCTGTGTTGTGAGGAACAGATTATCGTTCTAAAATCATTTCATAGTGGAATAGGGAGAGGTTCCTGTCTGTGATGTGAGGGACAGATTATCGTTCTAAAATCATCTCATAGTGGAGAAGGAAAAGGTTTCTGTCGGTGCTGTGAGGGACAGATTATCGTTCTAAAATCATCTCATAGCAGAATAGGGAGAGGTTCCTGTCGGTGCTGTGAGGGACAGATTATCGTTCTAAAATCATCTCATACTGTTGTAGGGAGATGTTCCTGTTGGTGCTGAGGGACAGATTATCGTTCTAAAATCATCTCATAGTGGAATAGGGAGAGGTTCCTGTCTGTGATGTGAGGGACAGATTATCGTTCTAAAATCATCTCATAGTGGAGTAAGGAGAGGTTCCTGTCGGTGCTGTGAGGGACAGATTATCGTTCTAATATCATCTCATAGTGGCATAGGGAGAAGTTCCTGTCGGTGCTGTGAGGGACAGATTATCGTTCTAAAATCATCTCATAGTGGAATAGGGAGAGGTTCCTGTCAGTGCTGTGAGGGACAGATTATTGTTCTAAAATTATCTCATACTGGTTTAGGGAGAGGTTCCTGTCGGTGCTGTCAGGGACAGATTATCATTCTAAAATCATCTCATACTGGTATAAGGAAAGGTTCCTGTCGGTGCTGTGAGGGACATATTATCGTTCTAAAATCATCTCATAGTGGAGTAGGGAGAGGTACCTGCCGGTGCTGTGAGGGACAGATTAATGTTCTAAAATCATCTCATAGTGGAATAGGGAGAGGTTCCTGTCGGTGCTATGAGGGAAAGATTATCGTTCTAAAATCATCTCATATTAGAATAGGGAGAGGTTCCTGTCGGTGCTGTGAGGGACAGATTATCGTTCTAAAATCATCTCATAGTGGAATAGGGAGAGGTTCCTGTTGGTGTTGTGAGAGACAGATTATCGTTCTAAAATCATCTCATACTGCTGTAGGGAGAGGTTCCTGTTGGTGCTGTGAGGGACATATTATCGTTCTAAAAACATCTAATCGTGGGATAGGGAAAGGTTCCTGTCGGTGCTGTGAGGGGCAGATTATCGTTCTAAAATCATCTCATAATGGAATAGGGAGAGGTTCCTGTCTGTGCTGTAAGGGACAGATTATTGTTATAAAATTATCTCATACTGGTGTAGGCAGAGGTTCCTGTCGGTGCTGTGAGGGACATATTATCATTCTAAAATCATCTCATAGTGGTATAAGGAGAGGTTCCCATTGGTGCTGTGAGGGACATATTATCGTTCTAAAATCATCTCATAGTGGAGTAGGGAGAGGTTCCTGCCGGTGCTGTGAGGGACAGATTAATGTTCTAAAATCATCTCATAGTGGAATAGGGAGAGGTTCCTGTCGGTGCGTTGAGGGACAGATTATCGTTCTAAAATCATTTCATAGTGGAATAGGGAGAGGTTCCTGTCTGTGATGTGAGGGACAGATTATTGTTCTAAAATCATCTCATAGTGGAGTAGGAAGAGGGTCCTGTCGGTGCTGTGAGGGACAGATTATCGTTTTAAAATCATCTCATAGTGGCACAGGGAGAAGTTCCTGCCGGTGCTGTGAGGGACATATTATCGTTCTAAAATCATCTCATAGTGGAATTGGGAGAGGTTCCTGTCGGTGCTGTGAGGGACAGATTATCGTTCTAAAATTATCTCATACTGGTGTAGGGAGAGGTTCCTGTCGGTGCTGTGAGGGACAGATTATCGTTCTAAAATCATCTCATAGTGGAGTAGGGAGAGGTTCCTTTCGGTGCTGATGATAGACATATTATTGTTCTAAAATCATCTCATAGTAGAGTAGGGAGAAGTTCCTGTCAGTGCTGTGAGGGACAGATTATCGTTCTAAAATCATCTCATAGTGGAGTAGGGAGAGGTTCCTTTCGGTGCTGTGAGGGACATTTTATCGTTCTAAAATCATCTCATAGTAGAGTAGGGAGAGGTTCCTGTCAGTGCTGTGAGGGACAGATTATCGTTCTAAAATCATCTCATATTGGAGAAGGGACAGGTTCCTGTCGTTGCTGTGAGGGACAGATTATCGTTCTAAAATCAGCACATAGTGGAGCAGGGAGAGGTTCCTGTCAGTGCTTTGAGGGACATATTATCGTTCTAAAATCATCTCATACTGGAATAGTTAGAGGTTCCTGTCGGTGCTGTGAGGGACAGATTAATGTACTAAAATCATCTCATACTAATGTAGGGAGAGGTTCCTGTCAGAGCTGTGAGGGACATATTATCGTTACAAAAACATCTCATAGTGGGGTAGGTAAAGGTTCCTACCGGTGCTGTGAGGGACAGATTATCGTTCTCAAATCATCTCATAGTGAAATAGGGAGAGGTTCCTGTCGGTGCTATGAGGTACAGATTATCATTCTAAAGTCATCTCATAGTAGAATAGGGAGAGGTTCCTGTCGGTGCTGTGAGACACAGATTATCGTTCTAAAATCATCTCATAGTGGAATAGGGAGAGGCTCCTGTCAGTGCTGTGAAGGACAGATTATCGTTCTAAAATCATCTCATAGTGGAATAGGGAGAGGTTCCTGTCTGTGATGTGAGGGACAGATTATCGTTCTAAAATCATCTCATAGGGGAGTAGGGAGAGGTTCCTGTCAGTGCTGTGAGGGACAGATAATAGTTCTAAAAACATCTCATAGCAGAATAGGTAGAAGTTTCTGTCGGTGCAGTGAGGGACAGATTATCGTTCTAAAATCATCTCATAGCAGAATAGGGAGAGGTTCCTGTCGGTGCTGTGAGGGATAGATTATCATTCTAAAATCATCTCATACTGGTGTAGGGAGAGGATCCTGTTGGTGCTGTGAGGGACAGATTATCGTTCTAAAATCATCTCATAGTGGAATAGGGAGAGGTTCCTGTCTGTGATGTAAGGGACAGATTATCGTTCTAAAATCATCTCATAGTGGAGAAAGGAGAGGTTCCTGTCGGTGCTATGAGGGACAGATTATCGTTCTAAAATCATCTCATAGTGGAATAGGGAGAGGTTCCTGTCGGTGCTGTGAGGGACAGATTATCGTTCTAAAATCATCTCATACTGTTATAAGGAGAGGTTCCTGTCGGTGGTGTGAAGAACATATTATCGTTCTAAAATCATCTTATTGTGGAGTAGGGAGAGGTTCCTGTTGGTGCTGTGAGGGACAGATTATCGTTCTAAAATCATCTCATAGTGGAGTAGGGAGAGGTTCCTGTCGGTGCTGTGAGGGACATTTTATCATTCTATAGTCATCTCATAGTGGAGCAGGGAAAGGTTCCTGTCAATGCTGTGAGGCACAGATTATCGTTCTAAAATCAGCTCATAGTGGAGTAGGGAGAGGTTCCTGTCGGTGCTGTCAGGGACATATTATCGTTCTAAAATCATCTAATACAGGAATAGGGAAAGGTTCCTGTCGGTCTGTGATGGACAGATTATCATTCTAAAATCATCTCATAGTGGAATAGGGAGAGGTTACTGTCGGTGGTTTGAGGGACAGATTATCATTGTAAAATCATCTAATACTGGTGTAGGGAGAGGTTCTTGTCGGTGCTGTGAGGGACAGATTATTGTTCTAAAATCATCTCATATTGGTGTAGGGAGAGGTTCCTGTCAGTGCTGTGAGGGACATATTATCGTTCTAAAATCATCTCATAGTGGAGTAAGGAAAGTTTCCTGTCGGTGCTGTGAGGGACAGATTATCGTTCTAAAATCATCTCATAGTGAAATAAGGAGAGGTTCCTGTCGGTGCTGTGAGGGACAGATTATCGTTCTAAAATCATCACATAGTGGAATAGGGAGAGGTTCCTGTCGGTGCTGTAAGGACATATTATCGTTCTAAAATCATCTAATAGGGGCGGAGCCTGGCCGCGATCCGAGATGGCGGCTTAACCCGCGCTCTCTGCATGACAGGGGAATATAACGAAACCTGAGAGCCAGATCAAGCCTCGCAGAACTCATCAATCGAAGCCGCAAGACCCCGGGAACTGATAGTGATGTCCCGACGAAGCAACATTAAACCCCCCGAGCCACGCAGGCTCTCTGATTTCTTCGGAACAGAGAAACTCAAAATGGCGCAGAGGAAAGAGAAGCAGCACACACTGCCTTGTCCCCAGCAGCCACTAGCGACTCCGAACGAATGGACAGCTCCACACAGCAGGGAACCCCTACTAAAGAGCGGAACAAAAGAGTTGCATCCTCCCCGTTCGCATCTCCCAGCCATGTGGTAAGGAAAAAACCTTTAGACAACAAGAAAAATCCTGCTGACACTGACACAGACCCTGACAATGATGATGATGAGGAGGCCATGGGAGACTCACTGGCACAAATACCAGCGACTGACAATGCGGTATCTGAGCACACCCTTAAGCACATGCTCATGATGCTGCAGAGAGGCATTTAGAAAGACCTAGCCAGATCAGTATCCCATGTGCAGAAACAAGTAGACGATCTGGGGGACCGCACTGACAAAATAAAGAGACAACTCACTGAATTTACAGCAGCATACAACAAACTTGTTGACGCACATCGTGAACAAACGAACAAACTTAAAAGAGTCCAATCTAAGCTTTCTGACCTAGAAGATAGTTCCCGCAGGAACAACTTAAAGATAAGGGGAATCCCCGAATCCGTTCCCCCTCAGGACCTGAACCAATACCTACTCACATTATTCAGCACCGTTGCCCCCTCGCTAACCCCCCAAGAGCTTCTTATCGACAGGGCACAAAGAATTTTCAAACCCCGCACATTGCAGCAGATAAACCTAGAGATGTTCTCCTCAGAATACATTTCTTCCAAACAAAAGAGAAAATTCTGAAATCAGCTAGGAACCTCTCCCCACTCCCTAAAATCATCTAATAGTGGAATAGGGAGAGGTTCCTGTTGGTGCTGCGAGGGACAGATTATCGTTGTAAAATCATCTCATACTGGTGTAGGAAAAGGTTTCCGTCGGTGCTGTGAGGGACAGATTATCGTTCTAAAATCATCTCATAGTGGAGTAGGGAGAGGTTCCTGTCGGTGCTGTGAGGGACAGATTATCGTTCTAAAATCATCTCATACTGCAGTAGGGAAAGGTACCCGTCGGTGCTGTGAGGGATAGATTATTGTTCTAAAATCATGTCATAAAAGAGTAGGGAGAGGTTCCTGTCGGTGCTGTGAGGGACATATTATCATTCTAAAATCATCTCATAGTGTAATAGGGAGAGGTTCCTGTCGGTGCTGTGAGGGACAGATTATCGTTCTAAAATCATCTCATAGTGGAGTAGGGAGAGGTTCCTGTCGGTGCTGTGAGGGACATATAATCACATTCTAAAATCATCTCATAGTGGAGTAGGTAGAGGTTCCTTTTGGTGCTGTGAGCAAAAGATTATCGTTCTAAAATCATCTCATAGTGGAGTTTTGAGAGGTTCCCGTCGGTGCTTTGAGGGACAGATTATCGTTCTAAAATCATCTCATAGTGGAGTAGGGAGAGGTTCCTGCTACTGGTGTGAGCGGTGCATTTCTTGCACAAAAATAAAATGTGCGTCTACGTTGCTCTTTTCAAAAAAAGAATAATAATTTATTATTCTTTTTTTTTTAGTATTAATAAATAGTGCTACATAGTATATTTGCATCCAGAATGAGGAGAGCATCAAATAAGGGACGCGGTCATGGTCATGGTGCTGCTGATGTTGGTGGTGTTGGTGAAGTTCCTGTTGCAAGGAGAGGACGTGGTCGATTTTTGCCAGCTACACGCACAAGTGAAACACCTTCCTCAGGTGCGAGTAGCCGACAGAGCCTTCAACGTTATATGGCAGGCCCGAATGCCGCTCAACGAATGGTGAGGCCAGAACAAGTACAGGCGATAGTATATTGGGTGGCTGACAATGCCTCCAGTTCCTTCACATTATCTCCCACCTGGTCCCTTGATGAAAGCTCAGAGTTGGCACCTGAACCGCATGGCCATCTGTCTTTCACCTTAGCCCCTTATAAATCAGCCAAGCAGTCTGAGCCCCAAGTCATGCAGCAGTCTCTTGTGCTTTTTGATGACTCTGCTGGTGTGCATTCTGTGGGCCATCCACATAGCCCTGCCCCAGAAGTGGAAGACATTGAGTGCACCGATGCCCAACCACTTCTGTTTCAGGATGAGGACATGGAAACACCACCGCAGCACGTCTCTGATGATGACGAAACACAGGTGCCAACTGCTGCGGCTTTCTACAGTGTGCAGAGTGACAAGGAGGGCAGTGATGAAGGATGGGTGGAAGATGATGTGGAGGATGATGAGGTCCTAGACCCCACATGGAATGAAGGTCATGCGAATGATGCGTGCAGTTTGGAGGAAGAGGTGGTGGTCACATAGAGGCACCAGCACAGCAAAAAAGGAAGCAGGTTGCAAAAGCAGAGCGACCGTCCCCTAAACAATACGCCTGCTACTACCCATCGCACCCAGGGACCTAGCACACCAAAGGCAGCTCAAAGGCGTTCCCCGGTGTGGCAGTTCTTCAGACAATGTGCCTACGACAACACACGAGTGGTTTGCATGCTGTGCAATGAGAGCCTGAAGTGAGGCATACATGTTCTAAACCTGAGCACAACCTGCATGACCAGGCATCTACATGCAAAGCACAATCTGTAGTGGAATAAGCACCTCAAAATCCAAGATCTCGGCCTCCTCCTGCTTCCTCTTCTGCTGCTGCTTCGGCCTCTTCCTCCACCTCTACAGTGCCAGTGTCACCTGCCACCCAGCAAACAGAGCATGTGACAGCAGCACCACCATGTCCGCTACCGTCCCCAAGCATTTCCACACAGTCCCATGGAAGCTTACAGCTCTCCATCTCCCAAACACTGGAGAGAAAGAGGAAGTACCCCCCCTACCCACCCGTGATCGCTGGCCCTGAATGCCAGCATTTCAAAATTCCTGGCCTTTGAAATATTGTCATTCCGTCTGGTGGACACGGACAGTTTTAAAAACCTTATGGTGGTGTCTGTCCCAAAGTACGTGGTTCCCAGCCGCCACTACTTTTCCAGGCGAGCCATCCCTTCCCTGCACAAACAAGTCAGGGACAAGATCAAGTGTGTACTGTGCAACGCCATCTGTGGCAAGGTCCACATAACCACTGATATGTGGACTAGTAAGCACGGGTAGGGATGCTATATCTCGCTAACTGCACACTGGGCAAATGTAGTGGTGGGTGGGCTTGAGGCGCCTAGCCTTTTGGCGCATGTCCTTCCGCCACTGAGGATTGCAGGGCATTTCTCTTTGCCTCCTGTTGCCTCCTCCTCCTACTCTGCTTCCTCCTCCTCTACCACCTCCTCATCCAGTCAGCGTAACACCGTCACCACCAACTTCAGCAAATCCAGGGGGAAATGACAGCAGGCTGTTTTAAAACTCATATGTTTTTCCCTTGCCTGGCGCATGTGCTGAATTTGGTGCAGAAAAACTACCCGGGTAAGTCAGAGCTGCTGCAGAAAGTGCGGGCCCTCTGTGCGCGCTTTCTGCATTCTCACCCTGCTGTTGCTCGCCTGTCTGTGCTGCAGCAGAACTTCGGCCTTCCCGCTCACTGCCTCCTATGCGACATGCCCACAAGGTGGAACTCCATCTTGCACATGCTGGAGAGACTGTGCAAGCATCAGCAGGCAATAGTGGAGTTTCAGCTGCAGCACGCACGGGTCAGTCACTCTGCGGAACAGCACCACTTCACCACCAACGAGTGGGCCTCCATTTGAGACCTGTGTACCATATTGCGTTGTTTCGAGTACTCCACCAACATGGCCAGTGCCGGTGACGCTGTTCTAAGCGTTACTATCCCACTTCTATGTCTCCTTGAAAAAACACTTCGGGCGATGATGGAAGAGGATGTGGCACAGGAGGAGGAGGGAGAGGGGCCATTTTCACGGTTATGAGGCCAGTCATTCACAAGTGGTTCGGAGGGTGGGTTCCTGCACCAGCATAGGCCAGGTAAAAAAAATTCAAGCCAGGGCACAGTTCTGGAGGATGAGGAGGACGAGGATGATGATGAGGAGGAGGAACCATATTCAGAGCAGGGTGGCACCCAACGCAGGGGGCATCACTGGAGTGTGGCTGGGGGGATATGGAGGACACAGATGATACACCTCCCACAGAGGACAACTTGTCTTTGCCTCTGGGCAGCCTGGCACACATGAGTGCCTACATGCTGCAGTGCCTGCTCAACGACAGCCAAGTTGCCCACATTTTAACTTGTGCTGATTACTGGGTGGCCACCCTGCTTGATCCCCATTACAAGGACAACGTGCTGTCCTTAATTCCCTCACTGGAGCGTGAATGGACGATGCGTGACTACAAGCGCACGCTGGTAGACGCGCTGCTGAGGGCATTCCCAAATGACACAGGGAGCTCAGTGGAAGCACAAGGCGAAGGCAGAGGAGGAGGAGGAAGAGGTTGCCAATGCAGTTGTGGCACCGCTAGCACCTCAGAAAGCATGGTTAGTATGGCCGAAATATGGAAAAGCTTTGTCAGGAGCACGCCACAACAAACAGCACCACCAGCTGATAGGCAATGTCTTCGCAGGAGGCAGCATTTCAGCAAATTGGTGGAGCAGTATGTGTGCACACGCCTACATGTACTGACTGATGGGTCTGCCCCATTCAACTTCTGGGTCTCCAAATTGGGCACATGGACTGAGCTTGCCCTTTATGCCTTGGAGGTGCTGGCCTGCCCTGCAGCCAGTGTATTGTCTGAATGTGTGTTTAGCACGGCAGGGGGCGTTATCACAGACAAGTGCAGCCGCCTGTCCACAGCCAACGTGGATAAGCTAACATTTATTAAAATGAACCAGGCATGGATCCCACAAGACTTGTCTGTATCTTGTGCAGAATAGCCATTTAGACCGGCCTCACACAGCCATCGGTATACTTTTTTTTAATATGAATCAAAATATTTGGGGGCTACCCAAATTAGAAAAAACAACAAACAAACAAAAAACAGTGTTGGCTACCTCCTCCTCCGCCACTTCCACCACCTACACGGTCACGGTCACGGCCTCCTCAACCTCCTACTCAACATCCACGTCCTCCTCCATTTTTTTTATGAGATTTTAAGTTATTTCCCTATCCACATTTGTTTGCAGGGTACTTGTTCTACTCTTACCCCCATGTTTCCTCCTTTTGCAGCCCTCTAGCCCTTTCCATTACTTTTTTAGAGCCATTTTTGTGCCCAACAGTTCGGGTCACCATTGACCTCAATGGGTTTTGGGGTCCTTGGTCAAGTTCGGGTCAAATTCGGTGCCAAACTCAAATTTTTTTGGGAACCCGAAGAACCCGAACATTCAGGTGTCCGTTGAACTCTAGTGCTTATTGTTTCTTACATAGAAAAATAGGGAAGCTTCAAAGTGCTGAATCATGTGACAAGCAGAAGGATTCATGCCTTACAGCATCTACAAGATTTACAGAGAAATGTGTATACATTACATAGGATTACATTAAAATAACTTTAAAATGAAATAAGTCTTTCTGACTTAATTATAACCACATTTTTTTCCTGAATACTTGCTTTCATGTATAGAAAATTCACCTCTAACCAACATGTACTGTACAAAGGTCAGATTAACTCTGCACAACATTTTAAAGATGTGTTTAGTAGTGTTGAGCGAACCCGGACTGTAACGTTCGGGTCCGTACCGAACTTTCGGGTGTCCGTGGCACGGACCCGGACCCGGACATTTCAAAAATCGTTCGGGTTCTGTCCGGGGTTCTGCTATTTTACTCCACGTGTTGAGAAGCTGCAGGGCAGCCAATCAACAAGCGTTTCACTGGTTTGCCCTTAGAAGCCATCACAGCCATGCCTACTAATGGCATGGCTGTGATTGGCCAGTGCATCATGTGACCCAGCCTCTTTATAAGCTGGAGTCACAGTGCTGCAGTCACATGCTCCTTGGGTTAGTGTAGGGAAAGGTAGCTGATGGCGTGAGGGACAGATTTGAGACATTTTAAGACCTGATCCTGCATCCTGAGATAGATTACTTTACTACTGCTGTCTGTGCTGTTGCTCTGAGGACAGATAGCAGAAATTAGAGATTTCACATACCGCTGCTTTGAGTTGCAGATCAAGCTCTGCATAGAACAACGATCGCTA
>BLSH010509702.1:17210-31817 GCA_018402905.1 Glandirana rugosa
AGACTAGGTTAGGGGTCTGTCTACCTTTTATCCCAAAGGTAGGCAGATCTAAATCACCTGGCCTTGTCTAGTCTATCGCCGTCTATAGTCGTCATCTCAACTCGCTTGTGGACCTGCAAGCCCAAGACGACCAGGCATGCTTGAAGCCCTGTTTCAGGCCCAGGCCCAGGCCTGCCTTGGGCTTGCTAGCGTGCCTGTTGCTTGGGGTAACTTTAGTTACCCCTGGGCTTGAAAATCCGTGTTTTTACCGACATCGTTTCAGGACCTTTCGGGGTCTCCCGACGTTTTCCTTCATTTTACCCCCATGTTCGTTGTCCGTGCGATCGTTCGGGTTCCGTCCGGACCCGGACCCGGACTTTGTCCCGAAGTTCGTACGGACCAGCAGAACCCGAACGTCCAGGTGTTCGCTCAACTCTACTGCTGATATCTGCCGCTATCTGATCTGTTCCGGTCCACTAAATCTAGACGGATGGAAACCCTATTTTCCATCTGTCTGGGGATTGGATCAGATGGAATCAGATAAAAACAGACAGACGGATCCAATTTCATCCGATCTTCCCATAGAGGAGAGCGGGGCTTTGACAGGTCCATCTATGCACAATGAGCAGAGACGGACGTGTCAGCTGCCTGTTCAGCGGGGATCAACGGATCGATCCCTGCTGAGCTAGCGGAGTCCATCAAAACAGACATGCCATGTGTGAAAGGACCCTAGGATATGTAAACCCAAAAACAAAAATTTAATCAATTGCAGCTTACTTCTTATATGTAGTGGTTGTATTAGTACATTTTCAGCAATAACAGAAAAAAAATGTTATTTTCTTGCCAGGATTTCAGTGAATTTGTACCTTCCTGTGCACTGATATATCAAACAGTCTTATCAGTACCTTCTGTGCACTACAGAATACTACCTCCCTATGTAATGGAAATTAGGAGTAGAGGAGGGGTTAGAAGTTCAGATCAGGAGCCCGGCCTAGTGACAACCATGGCTCCCTCTGTATATAATGTGGAGTGACTGAGATTAGATACCCTAAAACCTTGTACACACGCTTAGATTTTCGGACCACAGAACGTCCATTTTTTGTTGGATGCTAGTCTCATGTCGAAGGTGAAGAGGTTACTAACCATACAAACATTTTCGTATGACCGAATTATACGTCAGAAGTGATGTAATGCATTGAATAGCTTTGTATGTATTTTTTTTGTTTCTGAGCATGCGTAGTCTTGACCGTACAATTATTTTCGCATGAAAATGTTCTAGACTGCACATCCAGCTTTTTTCATCCGAAAAAACAAAATCAGCTGTTGAAAAGAGCACACTAAGAATTTTGGACGATCGGTCGTTGTACGAAAATTTCAGTCCGAAATTCGCATAGTGTGTATGGGTGTCATGTATCTGGTGGATGAGTCTGACTTATGCAGTGGGCAACCTCCCTTACGACCCTGACTCTGGAACCCCTGGTAGAGCAAACAGGAGGCTCGGGAGTGCAGGATGGCACGAGGGTCGGACTGGGTCACTGGTGTAGATAGAAGTCCGTTGGTGCACTCGTGCACGGAGAGAGGGGTCGTACAGGCTGGGTCGTTAACTGGCGGACTGTGCGGTACAAAGGGGTCAGGCAGAAGAAGGGTCAAGTCCGAGCAAAGTTCGTTAACAGGCTGGCGGTGCGGTACAAGGGAGCAAGCAGAAGGATGGTCAGTCCGAGCTGGGTCGTTAACAGGCAGGCAGGCAGAAGTGCAGGAGGATCAGGCAGGAGAGTAGTCATAGGTAATCCAGAGGTCGGTGCAGGCAGAAAATCAGCAGGGTCAGGCTAGCCGGGTCTCAGGAACAGGAAATCAGGATACAGGTTGCTCAGACACACACACTACACTGTAGATCAGGCAGCACTTGCTATAGGAAGCAGGAAGTTTAAATAGAGCTGCTCATCGCTGGAATAGAGGAAACCACAATCAAATGCAATTAACCCTTAGCACAGTCTTCTAACGTTGCCCCCCCCCCCCCCAAGGGGCAGCCTCCGGATGCCCAACCGGGCCTTCAGTTGAGGGTGACTCCTCCAAAAGGACCTGATACGCTCCTTCGCATGAATGTGTTTTTCGGGTACCCAAGAGTTTTCTTCAGGTCTGTACCCCTTCCACTTGATCAAAAACTGCGTTACACCCCCTCTTACTCTGCAGTCGATGATTGCCTCGATCTCAAATTCCTCCTCACCATCAATTAAAATGGGCCCAGGAGGGGCTGATCTCCTTTCCAGGAACTGGTCCTGGACAACTGGTTTCAACAGGGATACATGAAACACAGGATGTACCTTGAGAGACAGATGGAGGCTCAACTCGTAAGCCACCTTGTTAATTCTCCTCTTTATCGGAAAAGGGCCAATGAACTTAGGTCCCAACTTTTTGGAGGGACAGGCCAGTTTCAGGTTCTTAGTGGCCAGCCAGACTTGGTTGCCTGGTTGCAGATACCGCTCCCCTCGTCTCCTCCTGTCAAATGTCCACTTACTAGATTCCTGGGATTGAACTAATGTCTCCTGCAGGAGTTTGCTGTTCTCCACCAAGAAGTTGGCCATGTCTTTGGCAGCTGGTTCTGTACTTTCAGGTATCAGATCTGGCAGGAAGGAGGGATGGTAACCGAGATTCGCCCAGAACGGTGACTGGTTGGTGGCTGAATGGACGGCATTGTTATAGGTGAACTCGGCTGCTGGGAGCAGAGAAACCCAGTCGTATAATGAGGAATAGCACCTGAGATACTGCTCCAGCGTTTGGTTTGTTCTTTCTGTCTGGCCATTGGTCTGAGGATGATAGGCGGAGGAGAGTGCCAGTTCACTTCCTAACAAGGAACAGAGGGCTTTCCATACCCGAGAAGTGAACTGCACTCCCCGATCCGATACAATGTGGGCCGGAACTCCGTGAAGGCGGACAACCTCTCTGATGAAAGCTTTGGCCGTTTGGATGGCCGTGGGTGTGCCTTTCATAGGCACAAAATGAGCCATCTTTGTGAGGCGATCCACTATCACAAAGATGGTGGTGAATCCGGCAGATGGGGGCAGCTCCACGATAAAGTCCATGGACACATGCGACCAGGGGTGCTCCGGGACAGGTAGAGGATTTAGCAGACCCCAAATCTTGGTCCTTTCGACCTTATTACGGGCACAGGTGGGGCAGGCCTTAACGTGTTCTCGACAGTCCTTGTCAACCTGAGGCCACCAGAATGAACGTGCCACAAGCCCCGTGGTTTTGCGACCACCAAAATGTCCTGCCAATTTATGGTCGTGGCACGTTTCCAGGACTGCGAGACGCATTTCTTCAGGTATGAAAATCCTTGAACCCAGCCACCATAACCCATCATGCTGGGTCAGATTGGGATTCTGAGGGATGGCCGATCCAGTAAGGGACCGTCGGATTTGGGAGAGGAGGTTTTCTTGGGTCAATAAGAAGCTCCGGGATGGGAGGATGGTATCCGGTAAGATAGGTTCCCCTGTCTTGTGGAACATCCTAGAGAGGGCGTCCGGCTTTACATTCTTCGACCCAGGCCTGAATGTGATGTGTAGTTGGAAACGAGAGAAGAAAAGGGCCCAACGGGCCTGGCGGGGCTTTAATCTTTTGGCTGTACGTAAGTATTCTAGGTTCTTATGATCCGTGAACACAAGAACTGGATGTGCGGCCCCTTCTAGTAGATACCGCCATTCCTGCAGGGCGGATTTGATGGCAAGCAATTCTCTGTCCCCCACATCGTAATTCTTCTCCGGGGAAGTTAACTTCTGAGAAAAGAAGGCAATGGGATGAAGAGCAGCCTTAGGCCCCTGTCTCAGTGAAAGTACCGCTCCCACCGCCGTTTCTGAAGCATCCACCTCCAGAATGTACGGAAGGGTTGGGTCTGGATGTTTGAGAACTGGTACTGTGGTAAAAAGTTTGTTGAGTTGCTGAAAAGCTGCTTGCGCTTCAGCGGTCCACAGGAAGCGCGCGTGCTGCTTAGTAAGCTGAGTAATGGGGTCTATGACAGCTGAGAACCCCCTAATGAATTTTCTGTAAAAGTTGGCAAAGCCAACAAAGCATTGCACCGCCTTCCTTTCGGTGGGTGCCGGCCACTCCACAACAGCAGAGACTTTCTGGGGGTCCATGGTTATGCCGGAAGTAGACAGGATAAAGCCCAAGAATGAAATACTTGAGCGTTCAAAAGCGCACTTCTCTGCCTTGGCATACAGTCCATGCTGGCGCAGCAGGCTCAGTACGCTCTTGACATGACTGCGGTGCTCCTCCAGGGAAGAAGAAAATATTAAAATGTCATCCAAGTAGACCACTATGAATATGTCAAGGAAATCCCGGAAGATGTCGTTGACCAAGTGTTGAAAAGTGGCCGGGGCATTGCATAGACCAAACGGCATGACCAAATATTCGTAGTGGCCAAAGCGGGTTCTGAATGCCGTCTTCCACTCGTTCCCCTCCCTGATACGGACTAGGTTATAGGCCCCTCTGAGCTCCAATTTTGAGAAAATCTTAGCAGAGCCAAGTCTCTGAAACAGTTCTGGGACCAGGGGTAAGGGGTAACGGTTCTTAACCGTGATCTTATTAAGGTCCCGGTAATCAATGCAAAGCCTTAGGGACTTGTCCTTTTTCTCTACGAAAAAGATCCCAGCCCCGGTAGGAGAAGTAGAGGGCCGTATGAATCCCTTTTGCAGGTTGTCATCCAGGTAGGCCTTGAGGGCTGCGAGCTCCACCTCAGAGAGTGGGTATATTCTGCCAAAAGGGACCTCTGCCCCTGGAAGCAGTTCTATTGGGCAGTCATATGCCCGGTGTGGTGGTAGCACGTCTGCCCCCTTCCTGCTAAATACGTCCAGAAACTCATGGTATTCTGGGGGAACCGCCAGGCGGGTCTCAGTGTCCGGGTCCGGGTCCAGGCAGGGCATAACAAGGGCCAGATCCATAGGCCGTGGGAAGCAGTGGTGATGGCAATAGGTGGACGTGAACTGCACATTGCCAGTGACCCAGTTGATTTGTGGGCAGTGGGCCCGAAGCCAAGGGATCCCAAGGGTAACAGGGAAGAGCGGGGATGCTATGACATCTAAGCGCAGTAGCTCCAAGTGGCCATCTGAAGTGCGGGTGAAAATGGGGACAGTCTCATGAGTTACTATGCCTGAGCTAATGGCGGACCCATTGGCCAGGTGGATCATCATGCGGTGAGTTTTAGGCTGGAGGGGAACCTGGTGCTGAGCTGCGAAAGCCAGATCCATAAAACAACTGCTAGCCCGAGACTATGATTGCCCGAACAGGAACCTCTCCAGCAGGCAATTGCAGGTTGATGGAGAGCGCCAGATGGGTCGTAGGACTCGACAGAGACAGAACTCCCATTTTGGTGGGATCAGGACTCCTAGACCGTTTGGTTGGGCAGGTTTGCACCCTGTGCCCAGCTGTCACACAATACAGGCACAGCTCATAAGCCATGTGTCTCCGTCTTTCCTCTGTGGAGAGGCTATGGCATTGAGGGGTCACCCATCCTTCAGAGCGGCGTTCCCACAGATGGCGATCAATCTGGACGACCAGGTCAATCAGCGCGTCCAGGGTCGGGGGAACACCCACACGGGCTAGTTCATCTCTAAGGGGGTCGGACAAGCCCAAGCGAAACTGAAAGAAGAGGGCTGCAGAGTTCCAGGCGGTGTCAGCGCTCCAGTGCCGGAATTCGACTACGTACTCCACAGGGCGGTGGCCCTGTCGGAGTGCGTGGAGGGCGGCCTCGGCTGTTGACGCCTGGTGCGGGTCCTCGTATAGATGTGCCATGGCCCGGAAGAAGCGTTCTAGGCTGGTGACCTCCGGGGTCTTCTGCTCCAGTAGCCGGTGAGCCCAGGAGAAGTGAGATGACCAGTCTCACTTTGATAGCTTCTTGAGAGAAGTTACTGGGCTGGAGGGCGAAGTAGATTTTGCATGCACTGCGGAACGCCTGGAATTTTCCACGATCTCCTGAGAATCGTTCAGGCAGGGGTGCCTCGGGTTCAGGAGGCGGAGTAATGAGGGTGTAACCAGGAGGCAGGTCAGATTCAGGTGCATGTGGTGCGGCGAGCTCCCGGACTTGGCTTTCCAGCCGGACGTGCTCATCCTGAAGAGATTTCACGGCCTGAGTGAGGCCAGCCAAGTGTGAGCACAGTTCATCCGCTGGGGAGGGCCCCTGCGCAGACTCAGGCATGGCTGTCTGATACTGTCACGTACCTGGTGGATGAGTCTGACTTATGCAGTGGGCAACCTCCCTTACGGCCCTGACTCACCTTCACCATCACAGGAGTGAACTCTCAAGCACTGAGTTCAGAGCTACTGCAGCAAGGAAGAAAAAGTGCATGTGAGGGTTTTGAATCAGAGAAAGAGCTTGCTCCTGTGATGGCGAATGTGGACAGTAATGGCTAGGCCTCTCTTAGCAATGTCCTTAGCAGCATCCTAGTAGTTTTCCTGTCAGGCATCATAAGGTATGTAAATAGCCTACACTCAAAGCAAGGCAATTATTCAACTTTGGTCAAAGCTGCACAGTTTGTTTTTATCTACAGATACCCCTTGCCTTCATGAACATTTTTTTGAAAAGGTGAACTATGTCTCTTTAATCATGTCATGCAGTAATACTTAGCATACCACATGAATTGAATGTATTTATGATTAGGTTTACTGCTCATTGAGGTGTGCCATTAATAATAGCTTGTGGTGTAGTTCTGTGTGTAGCCAATAGAATTTTGGAGGTATTTTTAGCATTTTGTATTTTTTTTTAAATAATACTAAACTAAATTATTAAACTGATAATGCTTCTCTGGTTGTTGAGACTGATTTTAAAATTGACTTACGGATTTTCCCTGCTGTATAACATATACTGTATTTGCAACATAAGGGTTAACCAAAATATGATTGTCTTTTAATCAAAAAAAATTTTTTTTACGTAATGGTTTCTATTATAACTTATTTAGCGTACTCTGTTTAGTGTACATTTTATGGATTAGAAATTAAAATAGTTGTGAAGTTAATTAATATTATAAGCGTTTTTGAATAACTGAAAATGTACATTTGAGTAATGCTTGCTTATTTAAAAAAAACGTCTTCTTTTTCAAGCTGCAAATGTACATGTCACATGATCACTTAGTTGGTGTGTACAGAGCAGGGCAGACATCATTGCAGAAAGTGATGTAATGCCGCTGAGCACCAGCATTTCCAAGGTGATGAAACACAATCATACCTGGCAGCATTGCATCACTTCCCCCTTTCCCCAGCCAAGTCCAGTGATGTTGCCATCAATCAATAGGGGGGGGGGGGTGGTCGGGGCATGGCTTTAGCCTGACCACAGAAGATATAGGCACGCTGTGTGCTTGCACAACGTACATGTATCTAACAGTAGGATGACAGAGGACATAAACTGACCACACTAGCATGGATCAGCTTCCATGCTTAGTATGGCCAGTTTGTCAAGAGGAAGACAGGGACTGGCAGGATTAATCAGAAAATTGAGAAGCACTGCTATTTGTACAGTTTATGAACACATGGATATGGAGGAATAACTAAAAAAAGTCTTTTTTTTTGCTGGCCCAGATAGAGCATGTTTTTTCCTAACACCCAACCAGCTTACTTGAAATAAAAGCGTTTGAAAGAACAAAACATGTGTAGACTTGAATATTTATTTATTTATTTCAGGTACTTATATAGCGCAGTTAAGCTTTACATATACATTGTACATTCACATCAGTCCCTACTCTGGTGGAGCTTACAATCTAAGGTTCCTAACTCCCATTCATACATACACATATGCCAGTTTAGACAGGATCTAATTAACCTACCATCATGTCTTTGGAGTGTGAGAGGAAACCGGAGTATCCAGAGGAAACCCACACAGGCACAGGGAGAACATGCAAACTCCTAACAGGTAGTGTCATGGTTGGGATTCAAACCAGTGACCCTTTTTGCTGCTAAGCGAAAGTGCTATCCACTACACCAGTGTGCTGCCCGAATATAAACAATCCCTTTGCCTAAAACCCATTTTGCCTAAAAACCTTTGCAAATTCTGAAAATTTCAAACCTAAACCCAAATCCCATTGGTGTCTATAGAGGGCAAATATTGAAAATTAATTATGACCATTTCAAGATTACAAGCTAGAGACTGTGAAAGGATATGGGGAGCTGTTCACTGCCATGGAGGACATGTACCAATTAGAGTTGAGCGAACCCGGACTGTAAAGTTTGGGTCCGTACCGGACTTTGGGGTGTCCGTGCCCCGAACCCGATCCCGGACATTAAATAAAAAAAGTCCGGGATCGGGTTCATTATTCAGGTATTTTTGGCGCCTTTTCTATAGCTGCTGGGCAGCCAATCAACAAGATTTTCACTAGTTTGCCCTTAGAAGCCATCACAGCCATGGCTACTAATGGCATGGCTGTGATTGGCCAGTGCATCATGTGACCCAGCCTCTATATGAGGCTGGAGTCACGTAGCGCCGCATGTCAGATCGTCTCAGACTAGAGTAGGGAGAGCTTCATGCCAGTGCTGTGAGGGAAAGATTAGCGTTCACAACCATCTCAGACTGCATTAGGGAGACCTTCATTGCGGTCCTGTGAGGGAGACATTAGCGTTCAGAACCATCTTATAGTGCATTAGGGAGATGTTCCTGTCTGTGCTGTGAGGGAGACATTAGCGTTCAGAACCATCTTATAGTGCATTAGGGAGACATAACTGTTGGTGCTCTGAGGGAGAGATTATCATTCTAAAACCATCTACTACTGCATTAGGGAGAGGTTCCTGTTGGTGCTCTGAGGGAGAGTTTATTGTTATAAAACCATCTACTGCTGCATTAGGGAGAGGTTCCTGTTGGTGCTCTGAGGGAGAGTTTATCGTTATAAAACCATCTACTACTGCATTAGGGACAGGTTCCTGTTGGTGCTCTGAGGGAGAGATTATCACTCTAAAACCATCTACTACTGCATTAGGGACAGGTTCCTGTTGGTGCTCTGAGGGATAGTTTATCGTTCTAAAACCATCTACTACTGCATTAGGGAGAGGTTCCTGTTCCTGGTCCAGTGCTCTGAGTGAGAGTTTTTTTTTTTAATTGTTTATTTATAGTATTTTCAAGAATACAACAATACAGATGTGCATACAGTTTTCCCATATATCAATATGAAAATAACAATCCTGTATGGGAAAAATAATGAGAATAGAAAACACGGCAATGAACTGGAATATTTACATAACAGAATCTGAACTACATGCAGTTGTTCAAGTATAATATACCAGCAGAACAAATAAAGAGAGCATGACATACCAAACTATATATTTAGAAACAGAAATAACAGAGACAATATAGCTCATTTCGCTCCTAAATAAGTGTTAGGAAGAAGCACCAAGGTCTGTGAAGCACTACCGCCAGAATATCATAGGGTTTAAAGACACTCTTATTGTGCTCCTATAATAGTGGGTAATATGACTCCGAGGAATATTGAGATGTATCCCACACCTCCCAAATCTTAGAGAAACGTGCCATGGAATCGTCAACCATTGCAGTCAAATGTTCCATCCTGCGTATTTCAGCCAGAGTGGAAAGAAACTGAGCAAAAGATGGGGGGGGGGGAGTAGAAAGCCAGCATCGGGGTATAACCCTTTTTGCTGCTAATAAGATGTAAGATGTGAGCTTCCTTGCGGACTTATTGAGATCTGTAATTGGGAGACCTCATATGTAATGTAGAGGGTTTAGAGGAACATTGATGTGGAATAGTGTGTGCAACACCTCCTGGATCTGATTCCAAAACTGTTTTATGGGAGGACATTCCCAAAATATGTGAAACTGAGTTCCTACGTCCTTATCGCATCTCCAAAAGAGATTTGACGTCTCCGGGTGACGTGCATGAAGTATATCTGGGGTTCTATATCAGAAATAAAGTATCTTAACTGCCGTCTCCCTCTGAACCACACATCTAGAAACTTTGGAAGTCGAATCCCAAATTTTACCCCAGTCTACCAGAGATATGGGCCTTCCCAAAACATATTCCCATTTCTTCATATAATTATGAGTTGTATTGGTTATTGGGATGCTTTCATGAAGTATTTTATAGATGGATGAAATCTGTTGGGGCTCATATGGGCCCTTGGCACATAATTGTTCAAAGTCAGTGGGTTTACCTAGTGTTAAAGATGGAGACTTATAGGAGAAAAAGTGCTTGATTTGTAAATAAGAGAGAATATGTGTATTAGGGATTTTATATTTAGTTTGTAGATCCGAAAAAGACAGCAGCCCAAGCGATATTGGATTGACTAGATGCCGTGATTGAAAAATCCCTGCTTTAGTCCAAGGTAGCATTCGGCCATAGGATAGGCTGTCTGGGATATCTGGGTTGAAGAGGACATTTGTGAGGGGTGGACAAGGGGATGAGAGAGGAAAACGTTTTTAGCATTGGTTCCAAATTGATAGGGTAAAGAGCATGGTCCCGAGGCATAATGTTTTTAATTGAGATAAATGTTTATCTGATGAAGACCAGAGCATACAACAAGGGTGCACAGGGGTGGTAATACTCATTTCGATTTCAGCCCATCTGCTTGGAGCTTTTCTGGACGTCCATGAGGTAAGTGCCCTCAAGTGTGATGCATAATAATATTTAATTAGATCTGGGGCTCCCAAACTTCCCCTATGTTTAAGGGCCATAACTACGGAAGCTGCAATGCGATGAGAGGCGTTATTCCATATGAAGCGCATACATTTCCTTTGAAGTGCTTTAAGTTGAGACAGTGGCACGGAAACAGGAAGTGTTTCATATAAATAGAGTCATTTGGGAAGGATTGACATTTTTAGAACATTAACTCGCCCAAGTAAAGAGAGTGGGAGAGCAGAACATTGGGTTAATAGGCGGCTGAGGGAGAGTTTATCGTTCTAAAACCATCTACTACTGCATTAGGGACAGGTTCCTATTCGTGCTCTGAGGGAGAGATTATCATTCTAAAACCATCAACTACTGCATTAGGGACAGGTTCCTGTTGGTGCTCATTGGTATACTTGTTTTTTTTTTAATATGTCTCAATATTTTGGGGGCTACCCCAATTAGAAAAAAAAACAACCAAATAACAGTGTTGGCTTCCTCCTCCTCCACCACTTCCACCTACACTGCCACGGTCACGGCCTAGTCAACCTCTAGGCTCCTACTCCACATCCACCTCCTCCTCCCATTTTTTTTTGTGATTTTAAGTTATTTCCCTATCCACATTTGTTTGTAGGGCACTTACTTCCTACTCCTTACCCCCATTTTGCTTCCTTTTGCAGCCCTTTCCAGGACTTTTTAACAGCCATTTTAGTGCCCAAAAGTTCGGGTCACCATTGACTTCAATGGGGTTTGGGGTCCGGGGTAAAGTTTGCGAAGTTCGGCCGAACCAGACGAACCCGAACATCCAGGTGTCCACTCAACTCTAGTACCAATGCAAACATTTCTTCTTTTTAAATGTTGTATAGTGGAGAGTGGTTCCAACTTTTAATGCTACTTCAAGGGCAACACTTATAATTTTAATTACATGCTTGGGAGATGCTTTTAATCAGTATGTTGTGCTATGGAAAAGTATGGTCCTCACAGATAGATTCTAGCAATGAATCGCATTCATTACAACTTGAAAGAACAGTCTTATTTAAGTTGTTTTGGCACCTGATTTTTCATTCTGTGATAATAGGCCTGAACAGATCTAAAACAGATCTAAAAGCTTTAGGAAAGTTTGCTGTTAAAAAAGTAAAGTAACAGAGTTCACAAAAACACTTTAAAACCACAACCCCATTTTCCCCCAAATGTTCCAAATATAGACTTCAGGTATGTGTTTTTATGTGTCAATTGTTGGGTAACACAAAGTAGTACAAAATAAAACTGTCAACATAAATAGAGTTGATCGAACACCTGGACGTTTGGGTTCGGAAGGTCCGTACGAATTTTGGGAAAAAGTCCGGGTTCGGCACCGAACGTTGCCCGAACTTTATCCCGGACCCATTGAAGTCAATGGGGACCCGAACTTTTAGGCACAAAAATGGCTGTAACAAAGTCCTGGCAAGTGCTAGAGGGCTGCAAAATGAAGTAAAATGGGGGGTAAGAGTAGGGCAAGTTCCCTACAAAAAAATGGGGATAGGGAACATAAATTAAAATCAAATAAAAAAATGGGAAGGAGGGGTGGATGTGGAGTAGGAGCCTAGAGGTTGACTAGGCCGTGACCGTGGCAGTGTAGGTGGAAGTGGTGGTGGTCAAGGAGGAGGAGGAGGTAGCCAACACTGTTTTTTTTGTTTGTTTATAATTGGGGTAGCCCCCAAAATATTGAGGCCTATTCAAAAAAACAAGTATACGAATGGCTGTGTGAGTCCAGTCTAAATGTTTATTCTGCACAAGGTACAGACAAGTCTTGTGGGATCCATGCCTGGTTCATTTTAATAAAGGTTAGCTTGTCCACATTGGCTGTGGACAGGCGGCTGCGCTTGTCTGTGATAACGCCCCCTGCCGTGCTAAACACGTGTTCAGACAATACACTGGCTGCAGGTCAGGCCAGCACCTCCAAGGCATAAAGAGTAAACTCAGGCCATATGGCCAATTTGGAGACCCAGAAGTTGAATGGGGCAGACCCATCAGTCAGTACGTGTAGGCGTGTGCACACATACTCTTGCACCATGTTGCTGAAATGCTGCCTCCTGCTAAGACGTTGTCTATCGGCTGGTGGTGCTGTTTGTTGTGGCGGGCTGCTGACAAAGCTTTGCCACATTTCGGCCATGCTAACCCTGCCTTCTGAGGTGCTGGCGGTGGCACAGCTGCGTTGGTGGCCTCTTCCTCCTCCTCCTCCTCTGCCTTCGCCTTGTGCTTCCACTGAGCCCCCGGTGTCATTTGGGAATGCCCTCAGCAGCGCCTCTACCAGTGTGCGCTTGTAGTCGTGCATCTTCCTCTCACGCTCCAGTGAGGGGATTAAGGACGGCACGTTGTCCTTGTAACGGGGATCCAGCAGGGTGGCCACCCAGTAATCAGAAGAAGTTACAATGTGGGCAACTTGGCTGTCATTGCGCAGGTACTAATATGTAAAAGAGTGGTACTGCGCTGCCTGTATAATACAATCGTATAAGTGGTGTCCCTCTAGTGGTGAAGGTATGTAAGGTCTCCTGATAATGGGATCATTTAGCTCTCTATCCCAGATCTATCCGACATATATTTAACACTGCAGGTGTGCAGGTATGTACATAAAGAATCAACTTCAAATGGGACTGTTTCACTTATAAACTAGGGTGCCTCTGCAAAGTAGAATAGTTTCAATAAACTGGTAGTGACCTTAGAAAATAAATGTGCATAATAGATAGAAGCAATTACTGGTATCAAAAGATGCTAATATATAAATTTCATGGTGTAACTAAATAAATATCCAGTGCTCATGTATAAAATAACTGTGCTCCAGGACATAAAAATAAAGTCCAATATTCAATGCGATTCTAATAGTGACATCAAGTGACTAGTGCTCAAGTGTCCATTCAAACATTTGGTGTTTTGTTCGCGTAAAGGAAGCCTCTTTTTTCTGGGGGGTTCAAGACTTATTCTCCCCCAAAGAGATTCCTCTAGACGGTGCTCTTGTTGTGGTATGTGCTCACAGAACTCTCACCTCTGCTTATCTGGCTGTTTGCATGTAAAGGTATCTTTGCAGGATCACGCTCTGCTCATCCACACCTTCTTTCCTGCTGCTCCTGCGGGGGATGGGTGGTCCGTCCGACCGATCGGTCGTCACTCTCCTTCCTTGGATACAAACCCTTAGTATCTCAGATGTAAAGGAAGAAACAGAGGGCTCCCATGGTGTAGTAGATTGAAAATTAAATTTATTCAGTCAAATAAAAACGCTTGCATAAAACCAATTTAAAATCAATGAAAACGTCCAGCAAGAGTAAAAACAACCTCTCACTAGGTCTCCAGCAAAGTAATGTGCAGCCTACGCGTTATGTCACGTCACGTGACTTCTTCACGTTGATTCTTTATGTACATACCTGCACACCTGCAGTGTTAAATATATGTCGGATAGATCTGGGATAGAGAGCTAAATGATCCCATTATCAGGAGACCTTACATACCTTCACCACTAGAGGGACACCACTTATACGATTGTATTATACAGGCAGCGCAGTACAACTCTTTTACATATTTGTTGCAATATATCTGGTCATATATTAGGTACAGCGGCGACCTAGGACCTTTTTATCTCACTACTTATTATTTATCACCTATAACCACTATTAGCAGTGGCCATAGTAGCGCAAGGACCCCTGTTTTTACTTCATTGGGCAGGTACTGCAGCATGTAGTCGGCCATGTGTGCCAGGCTGCCCAGAGGCAAAGACAAGCTGTCCTCTGTGGGAGGTATATCATCTGTGTCCTCTGTATCCCCCCAGCCACGCTCCAGTGATGCCCACGAGCTGCGCTGGGTGCCACCCTGCTGCGATTCCTCCTCCTCCTGATCTTCCTCGTCCTCCAGAACTGTGCCCTGGCTTAAATATTTTTGACCTGGCCTATACTGGTGCAGGAACCTACCCTCCGAGCCACTTACGAATGACTGGCCTGATAACCGTGGAAATGACCCCTCTTCCTCCTCCTCATCCTCCTGTGCCACATCCTCTTCCATCATGGCC
>BLSH010509702.1:45223-75299 GCA_018402905.1 Glandirana rugosa
CAACCTGCTTCCTCTTTTGCTGTGCTGGTGCCTCTGTGCGACCACCACCTCTTCCTCCAAACTCCACACGTCACTGGCATGACCCTCATTCCATGTGGGGTCTAGGACCTCATCATCCTCCACATCATCTTCCACCCACCCTTCACCACTGCCCTCCTTGTCAGTCTGCACACTGAGGCAAGCTGCAGCAGTTGGCACCTGTGTTTCGTCATCATCAGAAATGTGCTGCGCTGGTGTTTCCATGTCCTCATCCTGCAACAGAAGTGGTTGGGCATCGGTGCACTCAATGTCTTCCACTTCTGGGGCAGTGCTATGTGGATGGCCCACGGAAAGCACACCAGGAGAGTCATCAAAAAGCATAAGAGTCTCTTGCAGGACTTGGGGCTCAGACTGCTTGGCTAATTTACAAGGGGCTGAGGTGAAAGACAAATGGCCAAGGGGTTTAGGTGCCAACTCTGAGCTTTCATCAAGGGGCCAGGAGGGAGACAATGTGAAGGAACTGGAGGCATTGTCAGCCACCCAATCTACTATCGCCTGTACTTGTTCTGGCCTCAAAAATCGTTGAGGGGCATTCGGGCCTACCATATACCGGTGAAGGTTCTGTTGGCTACCTGAGGAAGGTGTTTCCCTTGTGCGTGTAGCTGGCACACCTCGACCACGTCCTCTCCTTCCAACAGGAGGTTCACCAACACCACCAACACCAGCAGCACCAGCAGCACCATGACCACGTCCCTTATTTGCTCTCCTCATTGGGCCCGCAAATGTATTATGTAGCCCTATGTAAGTATTTATTAATACCAATTAATACCTTTTTTTTTGGAAAACACCAACGTAGCCGGACTTTTTATTTTGCTGCAAGAAATGCACTGCTCACACCAACAGCTGGAAGCTCTCCCTTTAGAACTAGGAGATGATTTTTGAACAATAATGTGTCACAGCAACAGCTGGCCCCATAGGAGTAGGCAATGTTTTTTGAACAAGAATCTGTCCCTCTAAGCAACAGCTGGAAACTCTCCCTTTAGAACTAGGAGATGATTTTTGAACAATAATGTGTCACTTACAGCAACAGCTGACCCTATAGGAGTAGGCAATGGTTTTAAAACAAGAATCTGTCCCTCTAAGCAGATGCCTCTACCTAGTGCAGTCAGATCGCTCAAAGCAGCAGTATGTGAAATCTCAAATTCCTCCCACAATCTGATTATTGTGTGCGATCGCACAATCTGATCGTTGTGTACGATCGTAACGATCGTTGTGTTAGGCAGGGTTTGATCTGCAATGTGTCACTCAAAGCAGCAGTATGTGAAATCTCAAATTACTCCAACAATCTGATTGTTGTGTACGTCGTTGTGTTAGGCAGAGTTTGATCTGCAACTCAAAGCAGCAGTATGTGAAATCTTAAATTACTCCAACAATCTGAACGTTGTGTACGATCGTAAAGATCGTTGCGTTAGGCAGAGTTTGATCTGCAATCTGCAACTCTAAGCAGCAGTATTTGAAATCTCAAATTACTCCAACAATCTGATTGTTGTGCACAATCGTAGCGATCGTTGTCTTATGCAGAGTTTGATCATGTGACATGCAGCACTGTGACTCCAGCTTATAAAGAGGCTGGGTCACATGATGCACTGGCCAATCACAGCCATGCCATTAGTAGGCATGGCTGTGATGGCTTCTAAGGGCAAACCAGTGAAACGCTTGTTGATTGGCTGCCCTGCAGCTATTCAACATGCGTGATCAACTACCAGAACCCAGAACCCGAACCCAAACTTTTTTTGAAATGTCTGTGTTCGGGTCCGGGTCCCGGACACCCGAAAGTATGGTACGGACCCGAACTTTACAGTCCAGGTTTGCTCAACACTAGTCAGTAAGCTTAGGGACATGCTGAGTTTTAAAATGTGTCTATTGTAGGAAGACAAAATTTGGTTTGCAAGTTCCCTAAGCAGTGATGTCTGTTTTGCTGGAATATTCAATCCCTTAAGCGGCGATCCAGAGATGAATACGCCATTTTATAATGCACTAAGATAGCAATAGTCTAGTAAAAGTAGTGACCTCTGTGTCTGAAATCAGCACCAGTGGAGATAAATCACCAAATAGAAGAAACATAGAAAGAATAGACAAAGAGAGAAAGAGAAAAAAGAACACATTTAACACGCCTTCAGATAGTACACACTACCTCAAAGGATTCTGAAATAGTGAAAAACTCTAACAACAAAATAATTTGCTAGATAGTCACTTGGTGGGGGTAGTTGTAGGTGCGGACCTAGCCAAGCAACACCTGCAAATAACCATACAGAAAAATAAGTAAAGTGTGTATCAACACCCTAAATGGAGGATAACATCTCACAGCTATAAAAAGGAGTATTTGAAAAAAGTTTAAATATCATCCCCAAGACTCTGTACTACCATGTTAAATTAAGACTGACGTTCACATTTTGAGGGAGGTAAGGGTCCACCGTAAGCAACAGACCCCTCACACATACCCTTCGAATGCCGACTTTGAATCAGTTTGTGCAGCCTTAAACAAAATTAAAAATGGTAGATAGAAAAGGAATCCAGGGCTGGAAGAAAGCAAGAAGCCATGGCAACAGGCAAGAGTAGCTCAGCTCCCTGGAGCCTGCATCAGTTTAACCAAGAAGACTAAACTAGAAAGCATCAGCCATGTTAAACCTTGAAAACCCACTTTAATGGGGTATGGGCCCTCAGACATAAAGGTAAGAGTAAGTGGCTAGTACCAGCAGAAGGAAAAAAAAAAAACCTTGACAAAAGTATTTAATCTTCCAGATCTTCCCGTCCAAAGAGTCATGTAGAGAGAGGACAAAACTCAATTCTAGCAGTTAGAAAATGATCAGGTCTCTTCAGTAGCTCTGGGAAGCTTGGAATGGGGGTTCCAGAGCTCGACCTACCACGTCAAATGTGTTTTTCTTGAATTGACACTTGTCAGGGGAAACGAAGGAGGGCTCCTTTCCAAAGGTGGAATTCTTGATACTACTCCAGGAGCTCTAGAGATCCCTATTGCAGAGAGTCACAAAAATCCTGTAAGTCATCTGGATTGTGTAGGAGATGTTGCTTCCCTTTCCCTCAGTCTCTCCAGTAAGGGGCATAATGCCTTGCAATTTTTCAAAGTGATCTGGGATAGATCTCGGAAAAGAGTGATAGTCTCTCTGTTAAAAGCTATCGACTCGTTCTGTCTTGCTTTACGCAAGATGCCTTCCTTTAATTTGAACTTTTGTAGACAGCAAATAACATCTCTCGGAGGAGAGTTATCTGGGTCACATGCTCTCAGAGCCCTATGGGCTCACACAAATTTAATCTCTGTTTCAGCAGGTTTTTCCAGAACCCCCAAACCCTCATGTTAGTTCTCTATCGTCTATTATCAAGGTCCTCAAGGTGCTTGTTCATGCCAATGAAATGAAGAGAATGTGGCAGTCATCTTTTCCAGTCTCCTAATTGCTTTCTCCCTGTCCTTTTCTGCTGCTTCTGCAGAGGCTAACTGCTCAGTAAAAACCAGCAAGACCTCTTTGAGGTCTGTGATGCAGAAAATGTAGATTTTATATCTGCTGCGATGTTGGTGATGTCAGCATATGTAAGAGGGGGATCAGTATGCAGTGCCTCTCTTACCGTGTCCTCTGAAGCAGACTGGGATCCTTTACTATCTACTACCATCTTGCCTCCTGCCATGCTGCCTTGGGTGGAAGGTTGAGTTTTGAAGAGAGCCAATATGTTTCTGGCCAAGGTAGCAGCCGAGGAGGGATGAGAGAAGGGAGGTTTGTTGGGTCAGTTGCCCATAATATCACCAGTACTAAGCAAGTAATCAGGTGAGGCTGTCGGAGCTCCTCTAATGTGCAGCCATCCGTGCCACGCCCCTGAAGAACGTGTATTTTGTGTTTATGGCTGGCATATAAAGTTCTTTACACATGTTATTATTTACATTTTTAGAATATACTTAAAAAATTATTGAAATGTTATATTTTTTTTATTGTACGGCCATCCTTACCCTTATAAAGCAAATGCAGACAGAGAATGCAGGGGGAAAGGTGGGCATCAACAAATATGGGATTCTACTGCCAGTAGGAAAGATTGTGTCACGTGCCTTCAGGTAGACCCTGACAAGCAGAGGAAGGCCTCTTGTACAGCCCCAGTTCAAGTACCACTGAGGTTGCAACAGCGGCCATGGGAGCACGGTGAGGAAGGTGTGCCTGCAGTGTTCTCCAGAGCAGGTAGGGTGGAGAAGCAGACGACAGCAGTAGCGGCAGGTGCTGGTTGGCTGTGGATGCAGGCACTTTGTGGATGTAGGTGTACTGTGGATGCAGAAATGATGCAGGTGCCGGGTGCTGCAGAAGCAGATAAGTGAAGGCTGGTGGGGCTGAGAAGGCTGGTGCAGATTCAGGCAAGCCGGGTTATGCACAGGAAGTCAGATACATCAAAGACATCAGGCAAAGAATAGTCAAAGTTCAAGCAGAGGTTTGGCAGCAAAGGATCAAGCAGATGTAGCAGAAACAGGGTCAGACAAGGCGAGGTCAGGTTTGGAGATAATCAGGATGGCCAGGAAAGCCAGGTTAACAAGATCAAGGATTGGCACAGGATACAGGATACATGGGAAGACTGCAGATCAAATAGCAAAGGTCCTAGCACATCTGCCATCCTTATATACAACATTTGGGCGCCAATGCTAATGGGGGGCGCGCACAAATGCGCAAACATGCCTGTCAGAAAGGGTATTACTGGGATTGTGCCCACACATGCATACTAGCCTCTGCCCTTGCACATTTGCCGTGTTATGGCCAGCATATACCTGACAGCTAGGTAGTAGCAAAGATGAAGGATATAAATATTGCGCTCCTGGTAGAATGTATATATAATAGCAGCCGGCACGCCAATGAACCAATTGTGTATAATTAAAGTGAGAAATAGTGCAGCGCTAAAAATGTAGAAAACATCCAAATTCACTATATGGAAAAAGATATAAAACTCTAGTACATTAAATTGCAACGTAATTAAAGTGCTCAAATATTGTTATAGACAGTCAATATCCAATCTGTATCAGATGGTAAGTACAAAAAATTTTGCAAATTACGCCAAATATTCTAAGTGTAAAGGACCATGTTATATGTGCCAAAATACATCTATTGAATGTCTGTGTTCTAAAGTCCAACAATGAAAATATCAGTATTTAAAATCATAAGCACAAACCCCAGAAGAAGTCTTTGGAGACGACAAATGCCAAATGGACCCTCTGCACACTACTACACACTTCACAGCAAACTATGCAATGTAAAACCGGGATATTTAGTTCACATATATTGCAATACATGTTTAAGCTGACCAACTCCGTCAAAGTAGTCCCTCTTCTGGCCAGTCCTACACTGCTTTGCCACTACAAGTGCTACAGTGGACACCATGCCAACCTGGGGCATAAAGACAAGATGGAAGAGAGCGACTAGGTTCAGATCTGGTCACTGACCTGTGTATAACAGAAAAAGAGATATACCTGTGCTCAAATCCCAATAGCTTTTACATGTAATGAACTACCAGGTGCTAAAGGGGTGTGACCACATGTTAACACTACAAATGCCAAATGGCATTTGTAGTGTTAACATGTGGTCACACCCCTTTAGCACCTGGTAGTTCATTACATGTACAAGCTATTGGAATTTGAGCACAGGTATAGCTCTTTTTATATCTCTTTTTCTGTCTTTGGAGACAAAATGCGTTGGTTTACTCCCCCCTGGTCATTGCAAGTTGGTTTACATGATTGAATGGGCCCAGTTCTGTCTTCATTGATGTACGTGTTTTTAATCCTTTTTTATTAAAAGAGCTATACAGTTTTACACTATGGAGACTATTCTTTCTTTTATGGTCTGATTGTACTTGTGGAAATCCTTACTGCTGAGAATACCCTGGTCACTATGCTGTTTCAAACCATTTCATGGAGTTTTAAATATTGCTACTGGAAGGACATAAGTGAAGATGAAGGACCTGCATGAGGATCCATATTCCCGTATGGTTGGCGGTCAACCTATGATTCCATCCACGTGTAAATCTTCCGCTTTCCGGTAAGCACTTGGTGCATCTGGTGGTGAATTTACACTGAGTGATTGGTGGTGGTCACTAGACGCTGTTTATATGGTGCTTATGAATTTTGGACACTGATACACACGTGTCTTCAATCAAGACTTTTTGTGCTTATGATTTTAAACACTGATATTTTCATTGTTGGACTTTAGAACACAGACACTCATTAGATGTATTTTGGCACATATAACATGGTCCTTTACACTTAGAATATTTGGCGTAATTTGCACAATTTTTTGTACTTACCATCTGATACAGATTGAATATTGTCTGTCTATAACAATATTTGAGCACTTTAATTACGTTGCACTTTAATGTACTAGAGTTTTATATATTTTTCCATATTGTGAATTTGGATGTTTTCTACATTTTTAGCGTTGCACTATTTCTCACTTTAGGTAGTAGCAAACAGTTAGGCATTAAATCCTACAGCTATAGGCTGCCCACCCTTTCCCAAGTTTTCCTTTTTTGATCACACTTATCAGAGAGGCAGTGTAGAGAGGCTCTAGAGATCTGGGTTGTTTTTCACCTCACTAGTGGTGAATAGCATAGGAGGTAGTGAAGTGGCTGACAAACCATTCCTCTTTTAATCCTTCTAGATTCAGAACAACCACTTGCCTAAAAGTTTGTCATATGTGGCCCTCGCTTCTATCTCAAAAATGCATATCGTCCCCTTTTTTTACTCCTAATGTTCTTTTTTCCTCCTCAAGCATTTTTTTTTACTCTTAATGCAGTCATTTCCTCCTCAAGGGCACATTGCAGCTATGTTTTTGGCTTGCTGCCAGGTAGAAGAACAGGCAATAATAATTACACATACAAAATAATTGTAAAGCAGCACAATGAATAGATTTGATTGGTGAAGACATCAAATAAAAAGTATTTATCCAGTGTTGAATTGAAAAAAAATATTGTACAGTGGATGAGTAAAAATCCAAAGGGGATGTTTCAATTGCAGTCAAGAAGACAATTAAATTACTGAAAGGTCAGCTGAGGTTTAAACTGCTACAAAGCAGCAAGATGCTGTAGAAGAGTCAGATGGAGAGAATGAAACTGTCCATTCATTAACATTAGGCCGACAGAGGTGATGGAAACAAGGAATAAAATCTGTTTCACCAGAGCACTCCACAAGGACTAATAGACTGGTAGATGTACCAGATTGCCATAATCGTATGCTGTTGACAGCTAACCCGAAACACCACAGTAATTAAAAAAAATCTTCTCACATAAGCTGCACTTGTTTGGATTCTCTAAGCCAGCAGGAAGCAAGTGGTGATGTACTGACATCACAAATGGCACAGCACAGAGCTAAGTGTCACCTGACATCCAAGGGAAGGTAATTGACACACCCCCTCCACACCTTCTCATAGGGAATCATGCACATTTGAGGCTGTCAATCGCTTGTTTTGCGCTAGAAATTGGGGGAAGGGCACCACCATGGAGTGCCTCGTGTCAGAGAAAACTGTCAGAAGTGACAGATGCAGATTGCAGGGGAAGGAGAGAGCAGTCTAGATCCACATTAGGTGCTAGAGATTGATTCAAGTAAACATTATATTACAATCTGCTTTGTTCCTTTTTGCTTTCAAAGGTTTACAACCACTTTAGATTTATTTTTGTAGTAATTACAGATTAGCATTTTTAATCCTTTTCATTTATCATTGCTTAATTTCTTTCCTCATAATGCCATCACTACCCTACTTAGGCAAACACTGTAGGCAGGGACAGCAAGACTGTAAGTGAAACATTTCCAACTAGCAATCATATTTCCTGAATTAAAGACAAAGCAACATTTTTCTGTTCCACAGACATATACTGTTGGAATGATCTTGCTATGGCTTTGTATCAGTAACAAAGCTATTCCATTCAAACCATTTAAACCTCTAGGTCAAAAGAGGATTGCTGTGGATGCCAAAACTAAAGGTCTTCTCTCCAGCTTAATTTGTTAAGGTGATCACTTGGAGACCAATTAGATCAAAGCTTATGAATATTTTCTGATTGCCAAAGCAGACATTACTTCCTTGCACAAAATACATAAACACTTCCAGCACATAGTGTTCTGCCTCAGAGTCTACTTGTGAAGTCGATCATCAAAAGCAATGGAATAACATGTTTCAGGTATGTTTTGTTGATGCAACCCTCCTCAGATCGGGGAATCTAGCAGACAACTGTAAAAGAGCACACCGGAGGGTGCACACGCCTAGTGCAATACCAAAGCTTTATTGTATAAAACAAAACATATAGCTAATGTATACTCACAAAATAAATGTATACAGGTGCTGTATGACTCTAAATCTCAATGCAGTGTGGAAATAGCGTGGCCAAAAACACTGTAACCATGCACAAGCAAGCTGACGCATTTTGGGAGGCACACCCCCTTCTTCAGAGCTTAGCTTATTTTTGTGAGTATCCATTTGGCTGTATTTTTTGTTTTAATACAATAAACCTTCAGTTATGCAGTAGGTGTGTGCTCTCCTGTGTTCCTTGCCTGACACAGAGGAAGAGTTTGATAAGATGCATCAGCTAACTTTGCTTAAATAACCCATAGCTTGCAGCAGAACCACCTTTTTTGTTGGAGAAAAGGAAAACACAAACATTATGGAGCTTATTGTGTAAGACATAAATGAGCCTAGGCAGTTACTGAATAACTTACTAATCTGTGAACAATTTATAAATGCTTTTATAATTTTGCAACTTGTTTTTTGAGTCATACTAAATATTTTAATTTACCTCTTAGTAACAGCATAAAGAGTTTCTAAATTAAAAAAATAATAATATATCAGGGTACAATTGACTAGCAGGAAGGGCAGTCATACTCAGTGATAAAGGGACAAATCAGTGTATGCCTAATTTTCATTTTGTCAACTGTGAAAAGAGAGTGTGGTGAACATACTGTATGTGATGTAATATGCGGTGATTTAAATGCACTCATTTCTAGTACCTATTTTTTTTTTCTTTCAAGCAATGCAATAAAAATAAGCTCTTGGAAAGACTGTCAACAACAACTGCTTGGTGCACTTTAATCACCTCCAAACTTAAAGTTATAATCTAGAAGAAATAAAGAGTAAAAACCTTATTTAATAGAAAATAAAAAAGGGTCAGGTGTTGACAATTGAAAAAAACTGGTTATCGGTCAGTTGTTGCAGAAGAATAAAAAAGTATTCGTTTTGAAATCTGTGCACACAGGCAGGGCACATAAGAAAATGTACCCTTGCACTGCAATTCAAAGAAGAACACAATCATAGTTTTTTAAAGTAGATATAAACCCAACCACTAAAATCTCATATATGCTTTGCCAATTGTTGATTGTCTTCCACAATCTCCTGCTTGAAAGTCACCTTGTCTCATGCTTTCCCAAGGCAAATAATGAGCGTCTGTGCAGATGCAGAACTTTCAGGAATATTACACTGTTTTTACAGAGAGGTGTATTTAAAACAATATTGTAGCTAGTAACAATTAGAAAATATGCCCTATACAAATACACTTGCAATCAATTAACACTGAAATGCATGTGGACTCAAGGACAGGCTGTAAAAAAAAAAAAATTGCAGCCACGAAATCCCACATTCAGCCTGGCATGAATATAGACAATGCATTTGAATGGGTTGTAACAAGACTGTAGGACACACATCAGCAGTATTTATGGAGAACGTTGGGGTAATTAAAAAAAAAAAAAACATGCATACTCACAGCTTCTGCCAGCTCTAAGACTAAGAACTGAATGTTCACATGATCTCTTGTAGGTTGAAATCTGTTGATCTTATTGTGTTAGTGGCTGTCCCAGAACAGAAAAAGGGTTAAGTCTGTGTAGTTCAGTTCCCGGGCTTTTGGTCCCAGCCAACCAACTTGTGCTATAAAAAGGGGGAAAACTGAGTTCCAAGTGTGGTCCTTGGTCAGCTCTGTTCTGTTCCCACTCACAGCTCTTGGTACTGGGACTGCTGCACCTTGTAGTCCTCTGAAATCACTAGGATTTTCGGAGGACCTCCAAGTCATGGAGAATACCAAGATGGTCTATCACCTCATGGAGGTATGCCTGAGCAGCCACACAAATGTAGTTAGTTTAGGGACAAGGACATTGTTCGTATTGGCCTGTTATGCCGCAACTCATTCAGTAAAGTAACCAGTGGCGGCTGGTGCTCGATAATTCGGTAAGGGCACCACCCATCACCCCCCCCGGCGGGAGACGAGTCGGTCCACCCCCCCTCCCCGGGGAAATGAATGCGGGGAATGCCCCCCCCCCACCGTGAGACAAATGGCCTCCTTACCTCCTCACTCGGATCTTCCCTTCCTCCCCTGTCTAAGCGCCACTGCGGGTGAGCCAATTGTTCTTTAAGGGTTGTATGAATCTCTGACACACCCTCCAATCCCCTTTTCTCCATTTACTACCTGTAAAATAAACTGTAATAGATCCCACTAAATGTCCTGTATAGCACAAAGCAGTGGCCATGCTGTGACCTGTCGTTCCTCGACACATTTAGACTTTATGGGTGACATAAACAGTCCAAATCCTATTCCTAGAGACACCAGATTAAACCTGTAGAATAAACTGTATAGGTCCTATAAAATTGGTCTTTGGGTGTCGGTGGTGCCTGCACACAATAACCCTATAAGAGGTACTCTTGATGAAAGCAAGAACTGGCCTTGTTGTCAAAAATTTCAATGACATGCACCTGTCAAACAGGTATGAAAAAATTGGTTCTTGGGTGTTAATTGTGCCCATAAAACAAAATTTCTTCCAGAGGAAATCAATACTCACAAAACTAGGCAGCCTAGACAGTTTTTCAGAGATCCCAGGTCCAGAAAGCACTTAATCAGCAACATTGGCATCAGGGGCTTGAAAGCTGCAGCTTATCCGGTCCTCAGAGTCTGTGGACAGACGCGTTTTATTATCTGTCACAAAGCCCCTGGCAGCAGTGAATGCTCATTCGGAAAGCACACTATATGCAGCTTAATTGCATACTAGGCAAGTTCTGGTCAGTGGTCTGTTCTCATGACCCAGTAACCCAGTGGATCCTCAACTGGAAAGCTCTCCATGTCTGTTTTCACCCCTAGATAATCTCCCACCATATAATGCAGACACTGCAGATGGGATGTGAAAGCTGACGGCCCTGGGTGCCGAGGACTAAAAAAATGTTCAAATGAATCACTGAGGTGGCCCCTTCTCTACTGCTCGTCTCTTGACCAACAGAAGCCTCAAAACTAAGCTTTCCACTAGACTGTAACCTACCAGAGTCAGGAAAGGCATTTCATAAACTCCTCTTTAAGTTGTCCTCAAGAAATTTCATCTGCTGCTCCCTCTGTGGGGATAAGATGAGTTGTAATGGTGGCGAGGGAGGGTTGACATCCAATAGTGATCCTTCTCCCTGATGCCACATATTCTTGGGTCTTTTCGCAGGCTTTGAAGAATGAGGGAGATCATTCACGGCAAGTTTGCGGAGGCATGAGAAAGAGAATCCTCAGGGTCACTGAGGATTACAGTATCTGGAACTGCCTCCTCCCAGCCCACGTACTACTCCCAAGGGTTCCGGGGATGAAAAACGATCTGTTAAAGGTTGACGTATGTCTTGAACTGCTTCAATGCCTCCAAAACTGCCAGAATCCTCGTCCTCCTTCTCCTCTTGAGTGTTCTGTGGCTTGACTAGAATGGTGTCTGCATAAAGTGGGCCTTGAGAGGAAAGAAAGTCCTCCTCTTCCACTGCCCTGCCTCAAGTGCCCTGTCCATAATGCGACATAGAGTTTGCTCCAGCAGGAATACAACAGGTATAGTGTCACTGATGCATGCATTGTCACGGCTCACCATTCTTGTGGCCTCCTCAAATGGTGACAGTACAGTGCATGCATCCTTTATCAGCAACCATTGGTGTGAAGAAAAAAAGCTAAGCCAGCCTGAGGCTGACGTGCCATACTCACATCAGGTACTCGTTAATGACCCTCTGCTGCATGTACAGCCGCTGCAGCATTCCCAAAGTCGAGTTCCACCTGGCAGGCATGTCACAAATCAGGCGGTTTATGGGCAGGTGGAATTCTCACTGAATTTCAGCAAAACGAGCACTGGCTGTGTATGATCGCCTGAATTGGCTACAGACTCTTCTGGCCTGATTTAGCAGATCCTCCAACCCTGGGTACCTATTTAAGAAATGCTGCACCACCAAATTGAGGACATGTGAGGTTTGTGCCATCATCATACACCACCATTCCTGGCTCCAGCTGGCATGAGTTACCCAGTGTGCTGTGAACAAAATATATTGTCCCTGACCATGCTTTCTGGACCACATGACAGCAGTAACGTGAACCTTGACTGCTACAGCATTGCCTTCCACGTGATGGTAGAGAGCTGGAATGGCCTTACTTGAAAATAAATAGTGACTGGGAACCTGCCATAGTGGTACAGCACATTCTGCAAATTCACAAAGGGGGTAGAATCCACCGGATGGAAAGGCAGTAGTGGTAAAGCCAGCAGCTTTGACAAGCTTGAATTTAGACACTGGACATGTGGGTGGCAGTGACTGTATTTTTTTTTTTGCTGCAGCAGATGGGGCAGATAATTTTGCCTGCTATAGTCTACAGCTGGTGGTGTGCTACTGGCAGATGTGCTGCAAGGACCAGGGGCACCCTGCACTATACCATCATCCCTGTCAGTGGAGGCTGCTGAGAAGTCATGAGGGATAGACCGGAAAGGTGAGGAGGAGCAATATTGAGTCCCTTTTGTGTGGCTTTTAGGTGCTCTTGCCAATGGGCTGAGTGGTGGGAGGTTAAATGCCTTGTCAAGCATGTGGTACCCAAATGGCTGATATTTTTGCCACGCTTGATGTGCTTGAGGCAAAGTTTGCAAATTGCAACAGTGCGATTGGCTGCACATGTGCTAAAAAAGGCCCAAACAGCTTGAGCTGTGGGAATTGGGCAAGGAGATAACAGCTCCACAATCTGGTGGAATAGCGTGGCTGCTCTCTACTCTTCCATGATGGCTGCCTCTTTGGGGTTGCGCCTTATGCTCACTTTTCTCCTCTGCTCTATCCAGCACCCAAGTTGCATCAGTGACTTCATCATCATCATCCCCTCCATCCTCATTATTACTGGAGACAACTTAGCAATACGCTGCGGCTGGGGGAACATGACTGCCAATTTGTTGTTTACCCCTCTCTGTAGGCTCATGTTCCTACCTTCCTCAACATCATATACAAGATCCAAGTCCAGTAATGGCTGTGCATCATCACGTAGCAAGTGGCTGATGCTGTGTTCAAATAACTCAGCTGACTCCTCCATGCCTGATGCTGGGGCTATTTACTGGAGTAGCTGTGGATAAGGAGGCAGAATAAGCCACTCTGACAGCTGCAGTGGACTGCGTACTAGTCTCAGCTTGGGTGATGGAGGATTAGGATATTTTAGTAAGCCAATCCACCACCTCCTCTGAATGCTGTGGCTGGATAGTTTTGGCAGCATCACTAAACAGAGAAAATGATGCCCTGCCTGAGGACTGACCACGTCCCATTTTGCCTGTGGACACATACGCTGCTGGCCCCCTCATAGTGCCATGGGAACATCTGCCTCTCCTTGTTGGCCTCCCAGACATGATGGCGGGTGCTTATCAACAAAATGTAATAAAGATGTGGAAAAGTGTACGTGAATGCACTTTAATCAGTGGAAAGTGATGTTTGGTGCACACACTGAAATATACTGCATTAAACGTGCACTAAACCACTGCAATATACTGTAATAAATGTGCACCAATGCACTGACGTATACTGTGTTAAACATGCACTAACGCAGTTAAATATACTGCGTTAAATGTGCAGTAACGCACTGAAATATTCTGTGTTAAACATGCATTAACGCATTGAAATATACTGCATTAAACGGGCACTAATGCACTAATATATACTGCGTTAAACGTGCACCAACGCACTGAAATATACTGTGTTAAACATGCATAAACGCAGTTAAATATGCTGCATTAAACGTGCATTAACGCACTGAAATTTAATACATTAAACGTGCACTAATGCACTAAAAACACTGCGTTAAACGTGCAGTAATGCACTGAATTATACTGCGTTAAACATACACTAACGCACTAAAATATACTGCGTTAAACGTGCAGTAATGCACTGAAATATACTGTGTTAAACGTGCAGTAACGCACTGAAATATACTGCGTTAAATGCGCACTAACACACTGAAATATACTACATTAACCACTTCAATACCAGGCACTTAGACTTCCCTACCAGACCAATTTTCAGCTTTCAGTGTTGTTGTGTTTTGAATGACAATTGCACGGTCATGCAACGCTGTACCCATGTAAACTTTTATAATTTTGTTCCCACAAATAGAGCTTTCTTTTGGTGGTATTTGATCACCAGTGTGTTTTTTATTTTTTGCACTACAAATAAAAAAAGACCGAAAATTTTGAAAAAAAAGTTTTCTCTGTTTCTGTCACAAAACTTTGTAAATAAGTACATTTTCTCCTTCACTGATGGGCACTGATGAGGCTACACTGACGGGCACTGATGATGATTATATGCAGGAATAATGGGCACTGATAGGCAGCACTGATAGGTGGCACTGATATGCAGCACTGATGGGCACTGTTAAGAGGCACTGATGGGCACTCATAGATGGTACTGATGGGTGGCACTGGTGGGCACTGACAGGTGGCACTGGTGGGCACTGATAGGGGACACTGGTGGGTGGCAATGACAGATGCACTAATAGGGTCCCATTCCCTGGTGGTCTAGGGTGGCATCTGAAGTTGGCACTGAGAGCCATCCATGTTGGGCACTGTGCCCCTTACCTGGTGGTCTAGGGTGGGCTTCCTGGTGGTCTAGGATTGGCTCCCTGGTGGTCCTGATCGGCTCCTTGGTGGTGGACCTGGTGGGCTCCCTGGTGGTCTAGGGTGGCGATCCTAGGGGAGGCTGCACTGATAAACACTCAGCACAGACCCCTCCGTCAGGAGAGCAGCCGATCGACTCTCCACCACTAGCGTCTGCAGACGCGAGTGGAGGAAAAGCCGATAGACAGCTTTTCTTGTTTACACTGTGACCAGTCATGGCTGACATGGTAAAGAGCTTTTAGCGAGATCGGTAATGCGGTGGGTCAGACTGACGCACTGCACCACCGATCGCCATAATGCGCGCCCCCACGGGCGTGTACCGGCTTGTTATCCTGAGGATGCCCAGTCAGGATAACTGAACCACTTCCTGGCCATCATTCTGCATATAGCGGTAGGGAAGTGGTTAAACGAGCACTAATGCACTGAAGTGTACTGCGTTAAACGTGCACTAACGCACTGAAATATACGGTGTTAAACGAGCACTAATGCACTAAAATGTACTGCGTTAAACGCGCACTAACGCACTAAAATATACTGCATTAAAAGCGCACTGAAATATTCTGCGTTAAACCTGGAGTAATGCACCGAAATATACTGCCTTAAACGTGCAGTAAAGCACTGAAATATTTTGTGTTTAATGCGCACTAATGCACTAAACTATACTGTGTTAAACGTACACTACTGCACTGAAATGTACAGTGGTAAACGTACAGTAACGCACTGAAATATACTGCATTAAACGTGCACTAATGCACTGAAATATACTGCGTTAAATGTGCACTATTGCATTGAAATATACTATGTTAAACATGCAATAACGCATTGATATATACTGCGTTAAATGTGCAGTAAGGCACTGAGATATACTGCGTTAAAGTGCAGTAACGCTGAAACATAGTGCATTAAATGTGCACAAACACACTGAAATATACTGCATTAACCACTTCCTTACCGGCCTATAGTAATTATACGTCGGCAAGGAGCACTCCCCATGGTAAGTGGATGTCCCAGGGGCCCGCATCGCAGAGATCGGGGACCGGCCATGTCCCTCGGGACTCCGGCCTTCTGTGATCGGGGTAAAGAGCCAATAAAATTGGCTCTTTACCACATGACCGGCTGTGTCCTATAACAGCCGGTCACTTCCGATAACAGATACAGAGCGGCGTGCACGCCACTAGTGCGCGCCCCCGGGGGGGTGATCGGGGTGCGGGCTTGTCCCTCGGACAAAGCCCAACCCCGATCACGGTAAAGAGCCAATGGTATTGGCTCTTTACCACGTGACCGGCTGTGTCCAATCACAGCCGGTCACAAAATGACGGGAATCCGCGGTAACGAGCTGTTACCGGGTTCTCCTCTTCACACACCGATCGTGTGTGAGGAGGAGATAGCGGTAACAGCTTGTTACCGCTTACTGTCAGCACCAAGCACACTGATTGCCCCCTTCCAATAAATAGTACCTGTCACCACCCCATCAAAGTACCTGTCACAGCCCATCAGAGTACCTGAGTACCTGTCACCTGCCCATCAAAGTACCGGAGTACCTGTCACCTGTCCATCAGAGTACCCGAGTACCTGTCACCACCCCATCAGAGTACCTGAGTACCTGTCACCTGTCCATAAAAGTACCCGAGTACCTGTCACCTGTCCATAAAAGTACTCGAGTACCTGTCACCTGCCCATCAAAGTACCCGAGTACCTGTCACCTGCCCATCAGAGTACCTGAGTACCTGTCACCTGTCCATCAGAGTACCCGAGTACCTGTCACCTGCCCATCAGTGTACCTGAGTACCTGTCACCTGCCCATCAAAGTACTCAAGTGCCTGTCACCTGCCCATCAGAGAACCCGAGTACCTGTCACCTGCCCATCAGAGTACCTGTCACCTGCCCATCAAAGTACCTGAGTACCTGTCACCTGCCCATATGAGTACTCATGTACCTGTCACCTGCCCATCAAAGTACCGATTACCTGTCATCTGCCCATCAGAGTACCCGAGTACCTGTCACCAGACCATCAGAGTACCCGAGTACCTGTCACCAGTCCATCACAGTACCAGAGTACCTGTCACCTGCCCATCAGAGTACCCGAGTACATGTCACCAGACCATCAGAGTACCCGAGTGCCTTTCACCAGTCCATCACAGTAGCCGTCATCAACCCATCTGAGTACCTGAGTACCTGTCACCAACCCATCTGAGTACCCGAGTACCTGTCACCAGCCCATCAGAGTATCAGAGCACCTGTCATCAACCTATCTGAGTACCCGAATACCTGTCACCAGCCCATCTGAGTACCCAAGTACCTGTCACCAGCCCATCAGAGTACCCGAGTACCTGTCACCAGCCCATCAGAGTATCCGAGCACCTGTCATCAACCCATCTGAGTACCCGAATACCTGTCACCAGCCCATCTGAGTACCCGAGTACCTGTCACCAGCCCATCAAAGTACCCGAGTACCTGTCACCAACCCATCAGAGTACCCGAGTAACTGTCACCAGCTCATCACAATACCTGAGTACCTGTCACCAGCCCATCACAGTACCCGAGTACCTGTCATCAACCCATCTGAGTACCCGAGTACCTGTCATCAGCCCATGAGAATACCTGAGTACTTGTCACCAGCCCATCAGAGTACTCAAGTACCTGTCACCAGCCCATTAGAGTACCCGAGTACCTGTCACCAACCCATGAGAATACCTGAGTACTTGTCACCAGCCCATCAGAGTACTCAAGTACCTGTCACCAGCCGATTAGAGTACCCGAGTACCTGTCACCAACCCATCTAAGTATCCAAGTACCTGTCACCAGCCCATCACAGTACCCGAGTACCTGTCACCAGCCCATCACAGTACCCGAGTACCTGTCACCATCCCATGAGAGTACCCGAGTACTTGTCACCAGCTCATCAGAGTACCCGAGCACCTGTCACCAGCCCATCAGAGTACCCGAGTACTTGTCACCAACCCATCAGAGTACCCGAGTACCTGTCACCAACCCTTCTGAGTTCCCGAGTACCTGTCACCAGCTCATCAGAGTACCCGAGTACTGGTCATAAGTCCATCTGCGTACCTGTCACTAGCCCATCTGAGTACCCTAGTACCTGTCACTAGCCCATCTGAGTACCCTAGTACCTGTCACTAGCCCATCTGAGTACCCGAGTGCCTGTCACTAGCCTATCTGAGTACCCAAGTACCTTGCACCAGACCATCTGAGTACCCAAATACCTGGCACCAGACCATCTGAGTACCCGAGTACCTGTCACCAGCCCATCAGAGTACCCGAGTACCTTTTACCTGCCCATCAGAGTACCCGAGTACCTTTTACTAATCCATCAGAGTACCCGAGTACCTATCTGCAGCCCATAAGTGAACCAGAGTACCTATCTGCAACCCATGCCTCATAAAATATACATTGGGATGTTTGCTTTCCAAAATGGGGTAATTTTGTGGGTAATTCCACTGTCCTTGTGCTCCAGGACCTTCAAAAGTGTGATAGGTAGGAATGAAATTAGATGTGTAATTTATGCTCCTAGAATGCCTGAAGGTACTACTTCAATGTTGGACCTCTCTATGTGGCCGGGCTGTGTAAAAGTCTCACACATGTGGTATCACCATACTTGGGACGAGTAGTAGAATATATTTTGGGGGGTCATTTTTGCTATGTACATGCTAGAATTATCATATAAATTGACAACTTTGTGTAAAAAAAATACGTTTTCATTTTCTTTCCACGTTTTTCGAAGAATTGTGAAAAAAAATGAACCGTACAAAAGACCCATAATGCCTCATGGAATATACATTGGGGCGTTTGCTTTTCGAAATGGGGTCATTTTGTGGGTAATTCCACTGTCCTGGTGCTCCAGGAGCTTCAAAAGTGTAATAGGTCATTAGGATATATTATGTGTAATTTATGCTCCTAGAACGCATGATGGTGCTCCCTGCATGTTGGACCTCTCTATGTGGCCAGGCTGTGTAAAAGTCTCACACATGTGGTATCGCCATACTCAGGACAAACAGCAGAATGTATTTTGGGGTGTAATTTTTGCTATGGACATGCTATGTGTTAGAAATATCTTATAAATTTCCACTTTGTGTAAAAAATAATAGAGTTTTTATCTTCTTTCCGTGTTTTTCAAAGACTTAACCGTACAAAAGAGTTATAATGCCTCATAGAATATTCCTTGGGGTGTTTGCTTTCCAAAATGGGGTCATTTTGTGGGCAATTCCATTGTCCTGGTGATCCAGGGCCTTCAAAAGTGTAATAGGTGGTTGAGAAATGAGATGTGTAATTTATGCTCATAGAACGCCTAAAGGTGCTGCTTCAATGTTGGGCTCTGTATGTGGCCAGGCTGTGTAAAAGACTCACACATGTGGTATTGTCATACTCAGGAGGAGTAGCAGAATGTGCTTTGTGGTGTCATTTTTGCTATGTACATGCTATGTGTTGGAAATATCTTATAAATGGACAGCTTTGTGTAAAAAAAAATGCATTTTCATTTTTTTTCCACATTTTATAAAAACTTCTGGAAAAAAATGACATGTTCAAAAGACTCATTATGCCTCATAGATTATACGTTGGGGTGTTTACTTTCCAAAATGGGGTCAGTTTGTGGAAAATTCCATTGTCCTGTTGCTTCAGGGCCTTCAAAAATGTAATAGGTGGTTGAGAAATGAGATATGAAATTTATGCTCGTAGAACGCCTAAAGGTGCTACTTCAATGTTGGGCTTGTGTATGTGGCCAGGCTGTGTAAAAGTCTCACACATGTGGTATCGCCATACTCAGGAGGAGTAGCAGAATATATTTTGGGGTGTCATTTTTGCTATGTACATGCTATGTGTTGGAAATATCGTATAAATGGTCAACTTTGTGTTAAAAAAATGTATTTTCATTTTTTCCCACATTTTCCAACAACTTCTGGAAAAAAATGAACCGTTCAAAAGACTCATTATGCCTCATAGATTATAAGTTAGGTTGTTTGCTTTCCAAAATGGGGTCATTTTGTGGGCAATTCCATTGTCCTGGTGTTCCAGGGCCTTCAAAAGTGTAATAAGTGGCTGAGAAATGAGATCTGTAATTTATGCTTGTAGAACGCCTGAAGGTGCTACTTCAATGTTAGGCCTTTGTATGTGGCCAGGCTGTGTAAAAGCCTCACACATGGGGTATCGCCATACTCAGGAGGAGTAGCAGAATGTATTTTGGGGTGTCATTGCAAGTATGCATATGCTGTGTGCGAGAAATAACTTGTTGTTTAACAATTTTGTGTAAAAAAAAAAAAATCTTCATTTTGCAAAGAATTGTGGGAAAAAATTACAACTTCAAAAAACTCACCATGCCCCTTACTAAAAACCTTGGAATGTCTACTTTCCAAAAAGGGGTCATTTGGGGGGTATTTGTACTTTCCTGGTTTGTTAGGGTCTCAAGAAATGAGATAGGTGGTCAGTACATCGGGTGTGATCAATTTTCGATGATTTGCACCATAGCTTGTAGACTCTATAACTTTCACAGAGAATAAATAATATCCACTAATTTGGGTTATTTTTACCAAAGATATGTAGCAGTATAAATTATGGCCCAAATTTATGAATAAAAATTACTGTTTTGCTAAATTTTTCAATACAAACTAAAAAAAAGTGGTTTTTTTTTCACAATTTTCGCTACTTTTTCGCTTATATAAAATTTTGTTTGGGTACAGTGTAGCATGATTGAGTAATTGTCATTTAAATTGTGAGAGCGCTGAAATCTGAAAATTGGTCTGGTAAGGAAGTGTCCTGTAAGGAAGTGGTTAAATGTACACTAACACACTGAAATATACTGCAGGAAATCTGCCCTGACAAAATAAACTAACACTACAGTAAAAATGAATGGTTAAACTGCACTCACACTGCCACTGCTCTATCACTAGATTCACACTAAAGTGACACTAAAGTAAAACTCAATGGTCAAATTACACTCACGCTGCACTATTACTGGATTCACACTAAACGGATATTCTATCAGTGCAATGTGATCATTTGGTGAGCCCACATTTTAACACTAGATTATCATCTTGGTCATTAACCACTTGCCGTCCGCCTGCCCACATTTCACTGTGGGAAGGTGGCTCGTACAGGCACAATCACGTATCTGTACATTGCCACTGTCTCCTGAATTCAGGGCATGCCCCCCAGCTGACTCCTGCTGTATTTGGACACAGCGGGATTTTGTCAACAGGTTTCATCCAATTATTCATGGCTGAGACCTGCTGATCGGCTGTATTCAATCACAGCCCAGAGTCATGTGTTGACTAAGACACAGGGCTCTGTATAGAGGGAATGCTTTGTTTGTTACTTCTCACTACAAAGTAAAAAAAGCAGCACATATTACACATTAACGCTCATTAGGCACACACTTAATCCCTTTATCCCCCAAGGTGTCATTTGTACAGTTAGAGTGTATAGTATTATCACTGATCACTGTATTAGTGCCACTTGTGATGTCAGTGTCAGTTAGTGTACCTCCCAGCCAGTGTCAGTTAGTGTAAAAAAATAAATAAAAATTCCAGTATATATATATATCATAGTTGTAAACGCTATAACTTTCACACAAACCAATCAATATACACAGACGTGTAGCAGAAACCATTTTTTATTGGATATGCTTTATAGCAGAAATTAAAGAAATATTGTATCTTTTTTCAAAATTTTGTGTTTTTTGTTTTTTATAATAAAAAATAAAATACCCAATGGTGATAATATAACACCAAAAGAAAGCTCTATTTGTATGAAAAAATGATATACATTTCATTTAGATACAGCATGCAGGACAATGCAATTGCCACTTAATATAGCGCAATGTTAAATAACAAAAAATGGCCTGGTCATGAATGGGGTAAAACCTTCCACTGGTTTAGTGGTTAAAAAGGATAGATTTCCTGGGAAGGATGGCAGTTAAAGTTGATGGTAATCAGGATGAAATGAGCAGGATTGCAGGAGCAGCTGCTAGGCATGTCTGTCTGCACTTCCATCCCAGCCTCGCCCTCTGGAATATATACATCACATTGTAATTTGAAAATGTATAGTTTCACATTAGGAAAATGCTTTTTGACAGGATTCTGCTTTGTAACCAAAGGTATTAAAATACTTTGTACAGACATAGTAACTCTACACATTATCCTTTTAAACCAGCGGTTCTCAACTCCTGTCCTCAGGACCCACCAACAGGCCAGATTTTAAGTATTACCTTGGGGAGATGCAGACTAGAATACTGCAATCACTGAGCAGCAAATATCACCTGTGATGTATTTCAGTTATCCTGCAAACCTGGCCTGTTAGTGGGTCCCGAGGACAGGAGTTGAGAACCACTGTTTTAAACTTATGTCGGTCTTCTTTATAAATACATGCTGTATTCAGAAATGTATTTTATTATACTATTTTTAATGTCAGCCAAATGTTTTTGGCTTTGTGTAGTGTGGGGAAGAGTTACACTTTTTGTCAGGGTTTTATTTCTGTTTGTGATCCCATTGGAGTAATACATATATTTTGACTGTATGACAAAATGTATATCTGAAATTAATAAAATCAATTTGGAAGAACAATCTTCATGTAAGAGTAATAGTGTAAAGCCAAAAATATTTCAATCCTGCAAGCAGCTAACAGATTTTCAAGATGAAGTATGACATTCACTTAAAAAAAACAGGGGTAAAGCAGAATGGAACTGATACACGAAATGAATCCAATTTCAGTTAACATTAAGATTGGTTCCTGTTAGAAAAGTGGTATTTCAGTGTGAATGCCATTCTTCCTCCATGCTTTATGTGTTGTATTTTCAGAATGGTGAACCTAATAGCCTAGAAGAAGCAGATAGGAACTACTTAGAATTCTTTTGATGTAAGGGCTTGGATAGATGAACATACCAAGCATTTGCAGCCTTATCAGAGGTTAAGTTAAAAAAATGAAATCATACAAAATGGTTTTCTTTGAATGTCATGATAGTCATAAATCAGCTTTCAACTCAGAGTAGTTATTATTATCTGTTCATTCTCTTTGAGCCCTCTATGGCTTTTGATACCTTTGAATTCCTTGTCATATACTATTTACTTTTGCGATTGACAGTCTAGGTTTGTGATGCTGAATAACATAAAAACAACTATACACTGTATGAATACCAAAAATAAGGCACTTAAGAATTGTAATTTTAGTTTCACATACATTGTTTGCAAAATTGTCTATAAACAATTTAAAAAAAGCCCTCAATGTTATCTGTGAAGCCCTGGGGACAATGAATAACAGCAGGTCTGTCTTGGTCCAAACAACCTGGACTTGCCTGATAGCCCAAATATGCACTTTTGGTTTCCTACAGCTCATCTAGGAATTGGTATGCTTCCTATGGGGACTTATGGAACACCGTTGTCACCATAAGCCTTTTTGAGGCTAAAAGATATACTGTACCTGGTATAAAATGTTAGCATTTTCCCAAGCCCAAGGAGCCACAGATGGTGCATACAGCTAGCTATAGAAATACATGGCTGTATGAGGTCATACTCAGGTAAACTCTGATGCTTTTCTGTATTAGTGTAAAGATGCACACGTATGACATATTCCTCCAACTGTAAGATTTCTGCATTCAGACAATATTTCGTATGCACATACACATGGTTACACTGAAGCAAGTAAGCATGGGCTAGGCCTGAGTATGGCCAAATACAGGTGATACTTGAAAAATTAGAATATCATGCAAAAGTTCATTTTTTTCAGTAATGCAACTTAAAATGTGAAACTAATATATGAGATAGACTCATTACATGCAAAGCAAGATAGTTCAAGCCGTGATTTGTCATAATTGTGATGATTATGGCTTACAGCTCATGAAAACCCCAAATTCACAATCTCAGAAAATTAGAATATTGTGAAAAGGTGCAATATTCTAGGCTCAAAGTGTCCCACTCTAATCATCTAATTAAGCCATAACACCTGCAAAGGGTTCCTGAGCCTTTAAATGGTCTCTCAGTCTGGTTCAGTAGGAATCACAATCATGGGAAAGACTGCTGACCTGACAGTTGTGCAGATAACCATAATTGACACCCTCCATAAGGAGGGAAAGCCTCAAAGGGTAATTGCAAAAGAAGCTGGATGTTCCCAAACTGCTGTATTAAAGCACATTGATAGAAAGTTATGTGGAAGGGAAAAGCGTGGAAGAAAAAGGTGCACAAGCAGCAGGGATGACCGCAGCCTGGAGAGGATTGTCAGGAAAAGGCCATTCAAAGGTGTTGGAGACTTTCACAAGGAGTGGACTGAGGCTGGAGTCAGTGCATCAAGAGCCACCACACACAGAGACGGATCCTGGACATGGGCTTCAAATGTCGTATTCTTCTTGTCAAGCCGCTCCTAACAACAAACAACGTTAGAAGCGTCTTACCTGGGCTAAAGTAAAACAGACCTGGTCTGTAACTCAGTGGTCCAAAGTCCTCTTTTATGATGAGAGCAAATTTTGAATCTCATTTGGAAACCAAGGACCCAGAGTATGGAGGAAGAATGGAGAGGCACTCTGCAAGATGCTTGAAGTCAAGTGTAAATTTTCCTCAGTCTGTGTTGATTTGGGGAGCCATGACATCTGCTGGTGTTGGTCCACTGTGCTTCATTAAGTCCAGGGTCAACGCAGCCTTCCGCAGATGAGCTCTATGGAGATGCTGACTTCATTTTCCACACAGTATTGGCACCTGCCCACACTGCCAAAAGCACCAAAACCTGGTTCAATGACCGTGGGATTACTGTGCTTGATTGGCCAGTAAACTCGCCTGACCTGAACCCCATAGAGAATCTATGGGGCATTGCCAAGAGAAAGATGAGAGACATAAGACCCAACAATGCAGAAGAGCTGAAGGCCGCTATTGAAGCATCCTGGTCTTCCATAACACCTCAGCAGTTCCACAGGCTGATAGCTTCCATGCCATGCTGCATTGAGGCAGTAATTGCTGCAAAAGGGGCCCAAACCAAGTACTGAGTACATATGCATGCTTATACTTTTCAGAGGTCTGATATTGTTCTATGTACAATCCTTGTTTTATTCATTGCATGTAATATTCTAATTTTCTGAGATTGTGGATTTGGGGTTTTCATAAGCTTTAAGCCATAATCATCACAATTATGACAAATCATGGCTTGAACTATCTTGCTTTGCATGTAATGAGTCTATCTCATATATTAGCTTCACCTTTTAAGTTGCATTACTGAAATAAATGAACTTTTGCACGATGTTCTAATTTTTTGAGTATCACCTGTACAACTATCTACTTCTATGCCATGAAAGTAAGGTTAATCCCACTTGAATACAGCACTTAATATACCATTAAAATGCGACACAAAATCAAACAAAAATAAACAATTAAACTTTCATTCCTTTCAATGTCCCAGTGAAAACAAATCACAAATGAAACAAAGTGTCTTTTCTGTGTTCAATATCCACACACTGTGAAAAGTTTTGTCAGCTCAATGTAAATCACCAAGTGCAGCCCACCACTTATAGCTAGACACACACTCACCAGTTTTGATAGCCCAGCAATTTAAATTGGACAAAAACAGCTTGGTATACCACATAAGCCAGCTCCAGATCCTCCAGCTTTGGCTCTCCTCTTTGCCTTTCACAGAATTTACTCTGGATGATTATGTACACGGATGCCAAAGGACAATAAAATGGCGCATGGCATAATACTGTAAAAATGATAATATAAATACACTCATATTAAACTAGTTAAAAACTTTCCCATCAAAACAGCAATTTGCAGTGTCTTCCTACAGGTGGCCGTTATGTGCAATCCCTCCGCTGTTATACTCCACATACTCTACTGACACACACATGAACTGGCTCAGCCCTTGGCTGACACTTTGTTTCGTTTGTAATTTATTTTCACTGCGGCATTGAAAGGAGTGAAAATGTCATTATTTATTTATGTTTGATTTTGTAATACTGTTTAATGGTATATTAGGCACTATCTTCAAGTGTGATTAGCCTTATTAGGCTTATATATTTTTATTTTATTCATTGATTTTGTTTTTGGGTTTGATCTGTAGGGTATATTTGTAGCATGGAGAGGGGATTTAGCACATATTTACTTTTATGATCAGCTGTACACACCATCTGCAGCTCCTTGGGCACGGAAAAATTCTGTGATTTTAAATTAGACATATATTTAAGCCTCAAAATGTCCATGTGCAAGAGATCTTAATTTACTAAATATATCTCTTGTTGAAAAACTTCTATATTGGTATTAACCATCCTTACTTCATAAATTGTGTTTCCTTTTGTGTAGCACCATGTACTGTATGTTAATAGATCAAATGTGTGCTGTAACTACTGCTTGGCCTGACCAGGCAGGCCATAGATGATGTGAATATCACTTGATTCCCTCATCAACACAGCTATTATGTTCTTCTGATTGGGAGGGGCACGGGGAGGGGGTAATGGGGGGGCATTCCTGTTGGGAGAGCACAGTGATTATTGCTAATGGCTGTAGCCACTGGCAACAACCGCATGCTAGAAATCCAACATGCTGGTTGTACCCAAGTCAGTCGATGGATCAACTGGTCTGTGCTGAACCGGCTGAAATGTGAACCATCTATAGCCAGCTTTAGTTTGTTAGTCTCCTTATTCTACCTCTATTATTTCACACTGTCTTTATCTTTATATGAAAACTTCAATGGACATACTGTATATAAAAAAAATACATTTATACACTACTACATTAGATTGTCCATCAGCACTGCACATTCTGTAGTTACTTCTCATGCATTTTACTAATTCACTGAAAATAATTCTAAGAAATGGATGCCAAGTCATCCAGAAACAAAGATGGAGGTATACATAATACTGCAACAAATAGCCTTCTAGTGCCCCTACCATATGTAATGCCATTTTACCTTAAATAGTGATAAAATGGGCTACAGGGAGGGTAGGTAAAGCGGTAGACATAAAGTAGCATAAAGTAGCAGCACCTACAGCAGCTTGCATCAGTAGCTGTTTTATGTAACAACATTAGCAATGGGAGGAAGGAATCCCAAGTGGAGAACTTCTACACATTAGACACAGAGTGTCTGGTACCACATCCTAGGAAAAATCTATGCAAAAAAGACCACAACTAAAGAGGTCTTTAAAGGTACCACAGAATATGTATAAAGAAATCAATATTTTATTATACATATGTTAAAAAAACCTTTGTTTGGACATTTATAAAGACAAAGATCAGTGCATATCGTCATTACAGGTACATGAGTTGTCATATCATCAAATATTTCACTCAACATTCCTGCCAAACTTGTGTGATGAATTGCAACTTTGACTTTGATGCGTTTCACGAGTCCTTGCCCACTTCATCAGACAGCTACAGTCAAGCTCTGTATTATGTGTGTAACATTCATGAATATAGCAATATATACAACCACCAAGCTTATGTCATAGCTGGTTAGAAATACTTTTCTCTCATCTTGTTGCCATGGTGGTCACTTAGGGTGTGAATCGCTGGCCCAGGTTCAAAGGTAGGGATGAACAGAAGAGAGGCAGTGTATCCCCCTGTATGTTTGCCACTAATACATTTTTTATTTTATAATAAATTAATTGTCAAAAACGTTTCTACTGTCTTTATTCTTTTTTTTACACTTTTTTTGTTGACTGGGTAGGGGTACTACCCCATACTCATTCACATGGGGGGGGGGCGGGATCTGGGTGCCCCCTTGTTAAAGGGGGCTTCTTCCACATTCCGATAAGCCCCTGCCCACAGACCCCCACAACCACAGCCCGGGGCTGTGGGGAAGAGGCCCTTGTCCCTATCAACATGGGGGCAAGGGGCTTTGAGGTGGGGGGCAGAGCCAAAGCACCCCCCATGTTGTGGGCATGTGGCCTGGTATGGTTCAGGAGGTGGGGCGCTTCATTAGTAGTTTCAATATGTATTGTTCACGGCCACAGGCCACACTCACCATTCACAGGGGACGTTGGGATTATACTTTGTTACATATTTTATATTTATCCATCTGTGTTTGCTTTTACACTTTGGGTTTTGTTGTCATCACATTATATGGGATATTCACTCATTAAGATTCTAGTATTGATATGTCACACATTACGATTGGATTCAATCACTGATAGCAATTACTATCCTGCAATCAGGCCGGCGTTTGTTCGGTTTAGCCATATGTGCTATAACTTTTAGCATGCACTCGCTTCACGGTCTCTTTTGGACATTGGCTTTATTCTTAGTTTTGTTATTTTTTAATACATTTATTCTACACATATCCACACACATTTTTTTCACATTTATATATATTCAAGATGTCACTCTTTACGGTACACATTTGGTCACTTGAGGACTGATATATACATAATATGTGGGAATTAAGGTAATTCTTTCTTTTTTTTTTTTTTCACGATGTGTACTTTTTAGGCCTTGTCTACCCCCCTATTTTTAGGCAATCCACCACCTTCACCACTGGCCCAGCAGGGTTGTATGGTGGCTAGACAAATTGTGTCTGGCCCTTCCCCTTATCCTCCCTCAACTCCCGGTGTAAAATGCGTGAGGGGATCCATCCAAAGCCCTACACTGCATACATTTGGAAGATTAATTTGATTTTATCTACGTTTAAGTCATTTGTATATGCATATGGAAATACCTTTCAATTTCTTTTTGTTTGCATAGCAGCATGGTGAGATTGGATTTCTTGCTTAGTGTTTCTTTTCCCTCCTTTTTCCCTTTTTTCCCCCCTTTTCCCTTTCCTCTCCCCTCCCCCTCCTTTTTTTCTTTTTCTTTTATTTTCTGCTCATATGTGTCTTTTTATCTCCAGATATGTCTGAGTGCTTCTCCTGAGGAAGCAAATTTCTATATCTTACAAGACGCATCGCGAATTACAGCACTGTCCTTCACATTTGTCAATCAATTTTAGCATGGAGAAATCTGGCTCATGCAAGGATTTACAATTTTACATACAGTAATGTGACATTATTTTTATTGTTGATATTATATGACATTCATGTTTTGATATTTTTGAATTTTTTTTCAACAATATATATGTTTTTATAAAAATATACTTTATTTTTTGTGATGTGACTCACAAAGTCCCTTGGGCTATAGGTATTTGTGGTGTAGATAAATATTCAATTTTTTTACTCTCTGTTCTGTTTGTGAATTGAACTTAAGAGCTAACCGCATCGTTTTTTGATGATATTTAATAGCACATTTTTTATTTTGCGGTGAATACTGCATAATCATTATTTTTTTTTTGTAAATTGGACTTTATATACTGCATGCGATAACTTATGCAAATTAGTCACGTGATCATGTTATCGCATGCAGTAAACGTTAGTTAATCAGCCCCTTGCCACTTTTGCTCCCCAGCTTTTAAGGTATTTAAATGCTGGGAGGAGAAGGTGGACTTTCAGATACGCGTAACTGCTGTGATTGGCTGTTAAAGCTATCACATGATCGGAAGCATACATTGGGAGCTTTCAGTACCATCTTAGTTATTATGCTCTCAACACAGAAAGACTGTTCCCTTTGGATGCATATACGTGGCCACTCAGCATTAAAGCTCAACCTCCCAGAGGCAGCATATACAGTATGTGTACAGCGAGTGGGAACAGGCTAATTATCGTATTAGTGTAATTATACCTGCAACTAGAGTTGAGCGAACACCTGGACGTTCGGGTTCTGCTGGTCCGTCCGAACTTCGGGACAAAGTCCGGGTCCGGGTCCGGACGGAACCCGAACGCTCGCACGGACATGAAAGGATGTCGGTAAAAACACGGATTTTCAAGCCCAGGGGTAACTAAAGTTACCCCAAGCAACAGGCACGCTCGCAAGCCCAAGGCAGGCCTGGGCCTGGGCCTGAAACAGGGCTTCAAGCCTGCCTGGTCGTCTTGGGCTTGCAGGTCCACAAGCGAGTTGAGATCAACGTCCATATTAATGTGATTATGCTATTAATCGGACAAGGGTGAGCGACATGTGTATGACATATACGACGGAGACCCTCCAACTCGAAATTACGACTCACCGGTGCATATACGTAGGTTTCCCTTGTCAGAAAGACACAACTCTCGTATTATTGATTCTACCATGACTTTCGAGGGTTACATACGAAGGCTAGTACACTATCGAAATTGTCGGTTAGTGTCGTCAATGCGCATAGACTTTCAGGTGGAAGAGGAGGGTCGTAAATTTATGG
>BLSH010509702.1:85321-99638 GCA_018402905.1 Glandirana rugosa
ACTACAATTATTTTCGGGGGGGGGGGGAGGTATTTTGGGACATACCGTGATTCTTAAAGTAAGTTCGTCGAGTTGACACGAATTAATCCATTTATATATCTTCGATCGTATTGAGACGCTGACCGGTTTAGAGGAAAATTCTTGTATATTGCAGGAAGGACTAGTAAGAAGACCAGTTGTTTTCTGGTACGTTGACTGGGTCTTTCGTACTATGATTGGGGGGAGCAGAAGTTACGTCTACAACATGACACCTTATGGTGCCATACAGGGTTTTATGGAGGGGGGGGGGGGCTTTTATTAACATCATTAAACAATGTTTGGTACAATAAGTATAAACTTTGGTCCATAGCTGGACTACAAGCAAAAATGAAATATCACATTGGCCAAAATCAAACGACATGAGAAGAAGCTAAGTGTATGGAGGTACAAGAATCAAACATATGAAATAAGAAGCCATAGCTAACAATCCAGTAGGTTTGTTCTTATGAAATAGTTGCTAGCACCTTATATGAGAAAATATAGAAGAGACGTGACTCAACAAGCATAGCATTAGTAAGACAATATACCAACAATTACATTCTAGTATAGTACAATATACTATATATTCTCATGTATAACTGATAGTTGGTCTTCTAATAAAGGAGGTTGGTTGAACAGAGAAGAGTGGAGAGAAAGATATATTGAGGAGGTAGGAGGGGGTGTGGAGAAGGAGGAGAGATATGATGGGAAGAGGAGGGGATGAGGAAGAGAAGAATAGGGGTAAAGAATAGGTGTAAAGAGAGAAACCTCAGGTGTCTCTAGAATGGGCTGAATGGGGTGTATCAGGGACCTTGTTATTAACTGAACTACTCATGGAAGCAGTAGAGATTCATCGAATTTGGGTGGGAGGAAGTGTTTTACCCATGGGGACCATAGGGCTTCATATTTGGAAACTCTGTCTGTTATGACATAAATTCAGTTGTCTTTGACTGCCATGACACAGAGGAAGGGGGACTTCCAGGATTTAGCAACGATTTGTTTGGCTCCAGTAGTAATCTGCATTAGTAATTTAAATTGACAATGTGTTAAGGAAGGTGGTTTTAGGTTTAATAACGCTATAGATGGATCAGGCTTTAGAGTTGGATGGAGAGTATCTCGAATATGGACATCCAAAAGGTTTGCGCTATTGGACACATCCACCAAGTATGCGGGGGAGTTCCTAGTTATACACATAATCTAAAGCAGGTTGGAGGGTATTGAGGAACATATTTGGCAATTCTGGCTGGGACCAAGTACCATTGGGTTATAACTTTATAATTAGTTTCAAGCGCTATATTCTGTGAGGAAGATTTTGTGGCTTGCCAGATTCATGACCAGTCTGCACCATTAACCACTTCAACATTAGGCCTATTTTGTGGACTTGGTGTTTACAAGTTTAAACCATTTGTTTTTTTGCTATAACATTACTTAAACCCCCAAAACATTATATATATTTTTTCTAATATCTTAGAGAATAAAATGGTGGTCGTTGCAAAACTTTATGTCGCACCGTATTTGCGCAGCAGTCTTATAAGCGCAATTTTGTTTGAAAACATTCACTTTTTTGAGTGAAAAAATAAGAAAACAGTAAAGTTAGCCTCATTTTTTTCCATAGTGTGAAAGATAATGTTACGCCAAGTAAATTGATACCCAACATGTCATACTTTGAAACTGCGCCTGCTCGCAGAAGGGCAACAAACTTTGCAACCTAAAAATCTCCATTGGCGACGTTTAAAAATTTCTACAGGTAACCAGTTTTGATTGACAGAGGAGCTCTAGTGCTAAAATGATTGCTCTCACTCTAACGATCGTGGCGATACCTCACATGTGTGGTTTGAACACCTTTTTCATATGTGGGCGCGACTTACGTATGCGTTCGCTTCTGCGCGCAAGCTCGCAAGGACGGGGCACTTTAAATTTTTTTTTTCTTATTTATTTTACTTTTTATTTTTTAATTTTAAAAATCAAATCAAAAATGTGATCACTTTTATTCCTATTACAAGAAATGTAAACATTCCAAGTAATAGAAAAAAGCATGCCAGGACCTCCTAAATATGAGATCTGGGGTCAAAAAGACCTCAGATCTCATATTTAATTTACAGTTAAATGCAAAAAAAATAAAAATAAAATAAAAAAAATGACAGTTAAAAAAAAAAATGGGCCCTTTAAGACCATTGGGCGGAAGCGACGTGTGACTTTGCTTCCACCCTGCAACGTTATGGAGCCGAGTGGGTGGCATCTCCCACTCACTCGGCTTCATGTGCAGGGGGGGGAACAGACCTGATCATCTCTGCAGCTGCCGACAGTCCAGTAAGTGACGGAGATGACGGGAATGTGGCGGGAGGGGGCACCTCTTCCGCCACTGATAAAAGTTATCTTGCGGCGAATCCGCCGCTAAGGTCCCTTTTATCTTGGAGAGAATCGACGGCTGAAAAAAACGGTATCTGAATGATGCCTGTAGCTGCAGGCACCATTCAGATATCTTAACTCAAGCTCAAGGACGTCATATGACGCCCAGCGGTACGGAAGTGGTTAATGTTAATTCCAGGTCGTTTTCCCATTAGGATGTATAAGAGGGGGTGGGTGGGGAGCCATTAGGTGGAGATCTTAACATAGCTCTTGATCCACTGTTAGATGCCTCCAGGTCTACCACACATTTCTCTTACCCTTATCTTAGACAAGTGAAAAAAGCCTTGCAATCAATACATCTGGTAGATGTTTGGCGGGTTCATCATCCAAGTGATCGCGATTATACCTTTTATTCAGCTCCACATGACAGTTACTCTCGTATTGATTATGTAATGATATCCAGTCTCTTCTACTAGACTCAGTGAGATCCTTAATTGGCACACAGACTGTGTCCGACCCTCCCCGTCGCTTGCAGATCTTTGTCTGGGTACATCCGGTACTAGATCCTGGACGTGGAAACTCAATGAATGCCTGGTCCAGGAAGGCCCATTGTGAAAGGACCTTTCTTTGGCTCTAGCAAGAATTTTTTCAGAAAATGATACAGAGGACATATCCCCATTGACACTATGGGAAACGCATAAATGTGTCATGTGAGGCCTGTTGATCCAAAAGGCAACTGAACAGCAGAAAAGTAGGCAAGCTAACAAACCCAGTTAAACTTGGTAGCAAACTTAGAATCTATGCATACAAAATCCTTTTCTCAATTGGTAGCAGCAGATCTTAGGGTTCAACGAGAAAAATTGGCCACTTTACTTACACATGACACTAAGACACGGCTATGCAGGGTCAGGAATAGGTACTACGAATACGGGAATAAATCTGGTAGAATGCTGACCCATTTACTAAGGGAAACCTCTCTTAGAAGTTATATTCCACATATTGATTCCAACAGTGGAAAACGCTGCTTTATGTCCTGTGCGGTGGCCGAGGTTTTTGAAGAGTATTACTTTTCCCTTTATAACTAATCAGCCCCCTTATCTACTGAACAGCTAGTGCAAAAGCAACAGTTAATATGGGAATAGCTTTCCTCTTCAGGCCTACCAATGCTTCCCGATGATGCGCATGAATCAATGAATGCTCCCATCTCAATTGAGGAACATCTGATGGCGATCAGGCTGCATAAGCCTCACAAAGCCCCTGGTCCAGATGGATATACAACAGCTTATTACAAGGCGTTTGCCCCAATTCTAGCACCCAGATTCACACAAGCGTTTAATTCTCTTTTAGAAGATCAATCTCTACTGACAGATACGCTGAGGGCACGCATAACAGTGATCCCTAAGGAGGGTAAGGATCATGCTCAGTGTACGAACTATCGACCGATCTCCTTATTAAATGTGGATCTGAACATTGTTACATGGATATTAGTGTCTGAACTTCGCCCTCACCTTCAGAATGTCATTCACCCTGACCAAGCAGGGTTTATGCCCAAAAAGGAGGCAAAAGACAATACTACTAGAGCACTCAATGTTATTTATCTGGCTCATAGTTGTAAAATACCCTTACGCATGCTCTCCTCAGATGCCGAGCAGGCTTTTGACAGGGTTGATTGGACATTTCTGAAGGAGGCGCTAATGCACATCGGAGTAGGAAAGGACTTTAGTAAATGGATAGATGCCATATACTCGGTTCCATTCGCAGCTGTCAAAATTAATGAGGCAACTTCTACGTACTTTAGTTTGACCAATGGCACTAGGCAAGGCTGTCCGTGATCACCACTGATCTTTATCCTTACTCTTGAGCCGTTTCTGTGTAGAATACAGGGAAGCAAAGACATTCAGGGTTTTCCAATTTCAAAGTTGGACCATAAAATTGAGGCCTTCGCTGACGATATGTTATTTTGTATTACGTCGCCAGAAACTACGCTACCAAATTTATTACGTGAATTCAACAGCTATAACACCCTTTAAAATTTTAAAATCAACATCAATAAATCTGAATTACTTAACATGATGCTAGCTCCCAAATGGGTTCAGGCTATTCGATCATCTTTTTCTTTCCTGTGGGCATTATCCCACCTGACCTATTTGGGGGTCAAACTGACTTCATCAGTGGATAAGATTTTTTCTGTCAACTTTCCACCATTGCTTCGGGTCCTCTCATCGGACCTGGACAAATGGAATAAGGTTCCCTTTCTTGGATTGGTCGCAATGCTATCTTCAAAATGAATATTATGCCAAGATTACTCTATCTTTTCCAGACCCTGCCAATAGTTGTTCAGAGTTCCTTCTTGAAGTACATTTTTATCAGATTTGTTTGAGCTAAAAGGCACCCATGCCTGTCCCACCATTATCTGTCCATGGCCAAAATCTATGGAGGCACATCCCTTCCGGATCCACTTCGATATTACCAGGCAGTACATCTTTCTAGGGCAGTATTGTTATGTAAACATGGGGGACATAAAGCATGGGTAATGATTGAACAATCTTCTACTGAGATTCCACTTCAATGTATGCCATGGCTATGTCCAAGATCTCTTGGAACCCTAAAATACCATTTTCTTATAGGGGCAACAAAGTAGTACAACAAAGTATTTTTTTCTGCAAATCAGAGGGAGAGATTACCCGGCTCTACCCTATACTGGGGATTCCAGCATTCCCCCCTGGTCAAGATGATAGCCAATTTAAACAAATCTTTGGACAGGGGAAATTACGCCATGGGGACTATCTTGTGGATTCCAGGTTGATGACTAGGGAAGAAATACAGGCGATATGTAATCCATCATTAGATCCGTGGCGGTTGCAGCAACTTACTCATTTCCTTAGTGTTCTAAGGAAACCGCAGGGGGTGGTCAAACCGCCCTAATATACTGCTGGAAAATCTATGCCTGACAGAGGCACCCTCTGCCCATGCAGTATCTGAGGCCTATAAAGAGCTTATACACCCTCCCGAGGGATTTATCTTCAGAAATGGGAAAGAGAGCTATCACACTGTCCGATGAGAAGCGGGAATGGATCCTCTATTTTGCCTATTACTACTCAGTGGCCAGCAAATATCAAGAGTGGAGTTACAATATCCTTACACGTTGGTATAAGGTTCCATCCCTGCTGAAGAAAATCTATCCAGATAGGTCAAATATCTGCTGGCATTGTGGAGAGGCAGAAGGTACCATGTTACATATTTTTTGGTCCCTTCAAAAATTGGGTGGGTTTTGGTCCAAAGTATGAGACATCGTAAGCCAGCTCACTGATCATGATTTAAGCTCTAACCTGGCCAGATACCTTCTTCATCTTTCAGATTTTTCAAAACGCAAATATAAAAATGTAATGATGATCCATCTTCTGAATGCGGCTCAGGCTTGTATTCTGGCCCTATGGAAGCTTGAGTCGCCTCCCTTGATCTCGTTGGGGCTTGTTAAAATAGCTGATATATACACCATGGAGAATATGACCTCATCACTGCATGGTAAGAGAGAGGAATTTAATAGAACATGGAATCAATGGTCCCTTTTTACAAGCTCTACAGAATATGGCCTTGCTCTAGCAGAGGGGGAGTAGAGGGGTTCTAAATGTCATCCTTTTTTTTTCCTTTCCCTATACAAAGGTATGTGTCATATTGTCAGTTCCGATATAATTGGATTATTATATAGTCAGAACGGCAGAAGTCTAAGAGCCTGTTATCAATGGAATTAGGATATTGGGAATATGATTGTTGTACTTTGTGGGCTTACATAAGAATTTAATCATTTATACGCTATGTAATCGGGTACGTACATAATGGGGTTTTTTTTGTATGTGTGTTGTATAAAAAGTTGTTTAAAATTAGGAATTACATTTAAAAAAAAAGGTAGCGTCCAAACTGATTTTTTATTGCATGATCACATCACAAAGTAGTGCAACGTTTTGAAGCCATACGGGGCCCCTTTGTCAGGCATGTGATAAGTATGGAGTAACAGTGTACAGTAGTTAAAAAAAAATCAACCAATCAAAACAGAGAAAGAAGCAAAGGACCACCCACCCCAAGACAGGTATGACACCATAAGTCCCGCCAAAAGCTAGTAAACATCAGCAGATATCTAAAGCATATGTCAAAATAAAAACAAAAGTTGCTGGATTGCATGATGACAAGGTTACTGACCTATGCACACTATCTGGCAAGATCTCTCTGTGCAAAACAAGCAGCAGACATGATAAACATGTACTGCAGGCACATCTGGCAACGGTATTTATATATTGTTTCACACAAGATTCACAGAGTTTGCAAAGAAGGTTCTTGCTTTTTCTCATTTAATTCTATTGGACAATGTATGAATCCTGGGTGAAAATTGTGTGAATCTTGTGTGAAAACATTTGTAGCACCCTCTAGTGGTACTATAATGTGTATTGTAAGATTTTTCCGTAGTGTAAGAAAATGTAAGCAGGCTTGGCAGAAAGTCAGGGAGGGCTGAGTGACTCACAGGCAGCATCACTGAGACCTCCCACATCTTTCCAGAACATGCTAGAATCTTTTGGAAAGGGAGGAGGAAAGGTGAGATGGAGTTACCTGGAGTATTCTGAGGGCCCTGACCAATCACCAACATGGATCAGCAGGGGGCAGGCCTCCTCAAATACTCAGGATCATCCCAGCTGGGGAGGAGTTGTGATCAGGTGGAAAATGGAGTTTTAGGCTGCCATGGCCTTTGGGGAGCTCTCCAGTCTGGAGGGGGGGTGACCGTGGGCCTGGGCTCGGGTGCAGACAGGACCCCCTTACAACCCACAGAGGTGTCCTGACCAGGAGGCACAGGAGAGGCAAGAGAGGACAGCAGTAGAGCACTGCCAGTCTCCAGGGCAGCCAATCAACAAGCATTTCACTGGTTTGCCCTTAGAAGCCTACTAATGGCATGGCTGTGATTGGCCAGTGCATCATGTGACCCAGCCTCTTTATAAGCTGGAGTCACTTAGTGCTGCATGTCACATGCTCTCTGGGTAGTGTAGGGAGAGGATGCTGCCGGCACTGTGAGGGACAGATTGCAGATATAATAACATCTCATCCTGCATTACAGAACGATCTGACTGGACTAGGAGTAGAGTCTACTGCTTAGAGGGACAGATTATTGTTCTAAAATCATCGCCTATTCCTATAGGGTCAGTTCCTGTTGTTGCTGTAAGGGACAGATTATTGTTCTAAAATCATTTTACTTCCTTTTGCAGCCCTCTAGCACTTTCCAGGACTTTTTTACAGTAATTTTTGTGCCGAAAAGTTCGGGTCCCCATTGACTTCAATGGGGTTCGGGGTAAAGTTCGGGTCAAGTTCGGTACCGAACCCAGACTTTTTCCCGAAGTTCGGCCGAACCCACCGAACATCCAGGTGTTCGCCCAACTCTAATGGTGAGTGTTCACACAGTCAGGAGGACTGGGAGACACACCTGAGAGAACTGGGAGAGTGCAGTCTGGGATGGTTCAGAGCCAGTGGAGCAGACTGTAGTGACATGGGCAGTGGAGAGAGGCAGCTGCAGCCAGAAGGCCTGGCAGGGCCTGAAGATGGTGCTGGGATCAATAGCCACGTGGACAGCTAGCACTAAGACTACCACCATTTTTTTGCTACACCATAGGAGCCCGCGGCCCCTGCCTGCAAAGGGCATTTGCTAAGACCTGGCTGAGCCAGTGTCAGGCCTAAACTTCAGTGCTAGCTGGTCCTGGAAGTGAGAAAGTGTAACCAAGTGATGTGCTGGAGCTAGAGGTGAGGAGGTGTATATATGTAGCGCCCCCATAGTGTTTTTGTGAAATAGCTTTTTTTTGCAGGAGAGGCAAAATTTTGTAAGGCCTGACTGTAAGAGCAGGCCTGAATGTTTTGATCTGGGCTTGGGGAGTGGCTCAGGGAGGATTGTGTTGATTCAACAGATGAGGTCACCATAACCTCCCACTTCTTTCTAGAAACTGGAGGTAGGTTTCTAGTCAAGAGTTGGGAGGGAGGTGGAGCCATGTGGAGTGTTCTAAGGAGCCCTGACCAATCCCCAATCAGGATTGGCAGGGGACAGGCCTCCTTAAATACTCAGAATCAGCCCAATCTGGGAGGAGTTGTCGGGAGTGGAAGTTTGAACATGTAGCAGAGGAGCTGTGGAGGCCTCTACCCGGGAGGAAGCCCCCAGTCTGGGGGGGTGACCTTGAGGCCTGGAGGTTCAGGTGCAGCCAGGAGTGGAGGCGATTCCTGTAGTCGCACAAGGGAACAGGAGAGCAGCAGAGGTGCTACTGAGAGACTTGAAAGGGGTCCACTGGAGTCAGTGAGTGCCAGACCTTGGGAGCTGGAAGAGAAAGTGCTGGAACAGTCTGGAAGTGTAATAGTGGACAATCTGTGAAGCCTTGGGAGCCAGTCAGTGGAAGGAATTAAATATTAAGTGTTCCGCCCAAACGGATAAAACTCTTTGCTCTGTGAGCTGCTGCCGTCACCAGAAACTCCACAATTGTGTCGTTTGAATAATATCGATAGATTAAAGGTGAAACTGGCGCTGCTCAGTTGAAAAAACAAAAAGGCAAGATAAATGCCCTAGATATAGAATTTCCAGCACGCTGGTATACAATAAATAGGTAATAATAGAGCTATTTGTATCAGAGGTCCGTGGGGTTAAACATAAATCCTTTACTCTTACTATCTTATGCTAGTAGATGGATGCATAGAGGTAGTTAAGATTGTTATACTTACAAATGTAATAAGGTGGTTTAAGGTGCATAAATTCCCAACAATATAAATATGTGTAACTTTCAAATATATAAATGTAAAATGGTGGGTATTATTCTGACTCCTAACTGTTGTAATGGCGACTAATCCCTTGTTGAGACCTCTATGCCTGGCCTGTATAAGCAGATATGATCACCGCAGACAGTTCTTATCAGATAGTGACTCACCAATTACCGATTTCTTCCACGAGCGTTTATTCATTGGAATAGCAGGTACAGCATACAACAAATGTGACAGATGGTCGAAAGATGGTAACTGCAGGTCAAAACATAGTAATGTGTCCTAGGATGCGAGTGGATTGAGTGAGGCCTTCTAGCATGTAGCCATATTCTTTACCTCATGAGAGAGAGGACACAGGAAGAGGAACTAGAATAGCAGAGTGCACCCGGAACAGGAAGTTACAGAGTAGAGTGAACTAGGAAGAGGAAATAGCTCACAGAGGATGGGAGGTACACACTAAGAAAATACAATAGAAAGGTGTAATATCCAAAAGAACCACAAGATGGCATTGTAATAACCAACTATAAAAACATTACTATAGCTGCATATTTATGTTACATGCAAATCATGTGACAGAACAGGTATAGTGGAGTATACTTATAAATAAATCACATAGATCACATAGATAAAATCATATGTTATAAATTGCATACATAAAAATAGTATTGTGCAAAATTTGTAAAAGTATATAAATATATAATTATTACATAAAGTGCCTAAAGAGCAACCTAAAAAGCAACCAATTGTGCAAAAATGCTGTCCAATATCATAAAGATGTGCCAAAGGAGAAAAAAGAAAAAGAAAAAAGGAACCAAAAAAACAGATTTTTTAAATGAAGATGACAGTCTCCTGGTGATGTGATTAAGGTGCTGCGGTTTGGTGTTAAAGGAGATGTCAGAAAAATCTTCAAACTGTCAGGTGCCAAAAAAACTGATTCTCCACTGTGATTAATAATGTGCTTGGTGATCCACCTCCTGCACTGCAATCGTGGGAGCACTCACCGGAAAGCGCTCCCCACTGAAGGCCTGCTATTACTGCAACTATAGACCCTATTTTCCTCCCACTGCACGTTTACTCTACCATATCTTTCATTACTGTATGTCAGATCCTTGTGAACGTATATGAGCTGCCTCATGGTCCCAATGAATAAAATAATCAGTGACTGCCTATTGTATACTGGGCCATTATTAAGCAGAAACATTACTTGTAACCAAGTTCACAATTCAGGCGCTTTCTTACTTATCCACCATTATTCTTTCAGAGACACAATCAATGTGGCAGGTGTCCTTTTTGATGACAGGTGTATGTCATAAGAATTGGGTCACTAATGTTTAGAAAAATGAATTAGGGATGGGTAAGTGAAATGTTTTAACTGTCTGTCCCCAATAGCTAAAAATAGAGTAGTATGTAGGATCTTAACTTAGACTTATACATTGGTATGCATTATTTAATCTTATTTAAAAAATGATAGAGTTGTATACATTATTGCGCTGGTTAGATGAGCTAAAAATGTCAAAGTGCACATTGTGCTAGCTACATACATGACAATGGCATATATTTTACTGGCAATTGTAACTCCAAAAGCAGGGGACTCAGAGAATGTATTCTAAGTGCCTGTTGGCTACCCTACTGCAGAAATAATCATCTGGAGGATAAGGAAAAAGCAAGTAAAACTCAGTTTTTTTGTATCACAAATTTCTATTAAACAGTTAAAATAAGGAAAGGTTAAGATCAGATAGACAACAACACTTCAAGAAAACCCAAAAGGCAAAAATAACAGTTTGTAATGATTTGCACTTGGAGCGAAGGACTTTATTCCTCTGGTTGATAAAGACAGCATGGGGTACATCTCATCATGAAGGTCTGTCTTCATGTTCTTTTTTTCCTTTCTGAGAAAATAACCAGAAACAACAGCACATCTGAGTGAACAGACAGAAAACACAGCATGACACAACAGGCTAAAACAACGCTCATTAAGTAAAGAGCTTGGCTTATACCTATCCACATTCAATCTGAATGCTTGCTTCTCAGTGTGATAAAGGCCAAGGAGGATCATTATGCACTATAATTACAGCACAGGAAACATAATACTGTAGAAAAATATTAACATATATTTCTTTTTAATATTAGTAACTATTTTTAATTACATAAACTGATTTTGGTTGTCAATTACTAATCATTTATTTGTGCAGTTGTGTTAAATGGAAATTATTTTTTAAACTTAGACCTTAGTTAGAAATGAATATATCATACTTACTGAATATTACTCTATATTATTTCTAAAATTAAGGATAACACTGTCTGATGTAGAGGTGTTATCAGTTAATTCTGGTGTGCTAACATGTTATTGTATAATTACTATATATGTTTATAAATGGAAATATTGCTTACAGCTAAAAGGGCAATTATACTAAAATGTCTCCAATAAGAGAGTCCATTGTTTTTCAAACTGGCAGCTTGCATTATTTTACATAAACAGACCCTAAGCTAAAACATATAGGATATCAAACCTATAGGCTCCTAGCACAGAGAACAAGCTTCCAAAGACATCTCTCAAGTTACCACTAATAATCGGTAGCTGGCAGGGCTGGCTCCTGATCATGTAACCACTGTAACAACCAGACACAGTGATCACATGATCACTGCTCCTTGCTGTCCCCCAGGCATACAGAACCTATTAAAGGGATGCCAGGCCAGGTAGTAGAGTGTTAAATGTTAAAACTTAGATCTTGGAGTTGCACTAGAGATTACAGATGAAGTTCAGGTTTGTTACTGGGTTGTATTAGTGGTGAACTTTGTATGTTCACTGTTTGCTCAAGCAGCAAACATATGGGTAATGTAGCGGTACCCCCACAGGGACTGCTGAATATAATGATTCACCTGTCACCCTGCCCAGCCTGACATCCATCTCTCAGTCACTCAGAGACATAGAACAGTCCATACTTTGTTTTTGATTAGAGGATTGAACTTGGATGGGAATAGGGAAATATGGGATGCCCAGAAAGGTTTAGTGCAAACTTGCTTGGGACTGCTATATACACTCCAGTATATACACTCCAGTCTTCTCTCCAGCACAACTCTTGCTTAAAACATCTTTCCTTTACTCCTCCAGCACTTCACTTGCTGCAAAACGTTACTCCTCCAGCACCTCACTTGCTGTGGACTGTTACTCCTCCAGACTGACTAGCACTGCATGGTTTGACCTGGTACTAACTCTGCCAGGCCTCAGTGGATCGCCTTTTGTGGGCAGAGGCCTCGGGCCCCTGTGGTGTAAAAATAGTTCAGGTGCTAGCTGTCCTCTACTCAGCTATCAATCTGGGATAGCTTTCTTCAGGCCCTGCCAGCCAGCCTGGCTGCAATGACCTCTCTCCACTGCCCTTCTCACAGTCCATTCTTCTGGTTCTGCACCCATCTCAAACTGCAATATCCCAGTTTTCTCAGGAGTGCCTCCCCAATCCTACTGACTGTACTTCACTCAGAAGCACTTCACGTGCTGTGACCAGTTGTCCTCCCTGGTGTCTCTTAACAGTGTTCTTTCCCGCTGTCCTCTACTTGCTCTCTCATGTGCCTCTCTTTCAGGATCTCTTCACACCTCCTGGATACACACGAGCCCCGGCCCAAGGTCACCTCCCTAGACTGGGGAGCTCCCCGTGGGCCCCGACAGCCTCCGCACTCTCTCACTCCAGCTCTTCCACTGGACAACTCCTCCCAGCTGGGCTGACCCTGGGTATTTAAGGAGGCCTGCCTCCTGCCAATCCAGGTTGGAGATTGGTCAAGGCTCCCTAAATTACCCCAGGAGGCTACATCTTCCCTCTCCACCTCTCTTCCAGAAATCTCCAGAAGCTTCTGGAAAGAAGTGGGAGGTCCTGATGACACCACCTGTTAGTCGCCCAGCCCTACTCTGAGCCACTCCCAGCCCAGAATGAAAACAAATAGGCCTAGCCACCAGCTAGGCCTGTCTAAATTTTCCTACCCTGCCAGAAAAATATATCCTCTAGCACCTACCTACCCAGATGGTGCTACAGTAAGTTTGGCCCAAAAGCGAACCCTATAATGCTTTGCCTGACCTGTGAAATGTGGTCAAGTAGAAAAGTATGTTCAATAATGAGGCCTTGAAAATGTGCCAACCCCCTCCCTATAAATGTCAATTCTCCAAACAGATTTTTGTTAGTGTGAGTTGGAGTAGTGAGGGACAGCTGTCAGCTTTGTGAGGGAGAGATAGCTTTTAGTGCTACTTTAGAGTGCTAGTGTACCATCTACAGAACTATACAGTGCTGTATTCAGTGCAGTATATTGCTACTGGTACATTACACTGAATTGCAGCGAGGTGGGCTACAAAGAGTGGAATGTACCTCCTCACAATGTTCATTGTGCTGTTTGTGCTCCATCACTGTGGAGTGTATTTCTTTTTTTTTAAAGGGGGCTCAGTTTTAAACTTTTTTATTTTCTGCAAAAAAGTAAAGAATGTTATATAAAGGGCTTTTTACTTATTGCTTAGGGTGGTTGTTTGGGGTAAAGGGTCTCTATAATATCTCAGTTTTGGATCTTTGACATAATCCATTCTCATTTTTATTTCTGTATCAAAAATGCCTAGTCTCTCCTAGCTTGCAAAAGCCTCTGTGTAATCAATGTGTCTCTGTTATGTTTCTGATTTGTGTTTTAGACATAATCCCTTGTCATTTTTCTATTCCTAGGTCAATAATACTACCTTGTATTTCCTCATTTAAATGCAGCCCATTAAACATGTGTGCATGATGTGGAGCATGTCTCTGGTATATTTTTACCTCACTAATATAATCCATTGTAATATTTGATTTTGATTTGTTTTAAACCTGTCTTGTCTCGCCCACCTAATATAATCACTCCATTTTTATATGGTCTCTGTACGAGGTGTAGTACGTGTGTACAAATTACCCGACGTAAATTTACTCCTTTATGTTCCATCATAATAACTGGATCCTTATCTTTTTACTGTTCCCTAATACAGATTTTGTGTTTAGTCTTTGTATTGTCTCTGTGTAACTAATGTGTCTCCGAAAACGTTCGATCCTCTCTGATCCGTAAAAACTATGTCTTTATTTTTACTCTTACCTAATACAGTTTCTAGGTTTTGACTCTATAATATCTCTGGGAAATGGGGTTTGTTGGTGGGATTCGTTATTCATTTTTCGGGAAA
>BLSH010509702.1:133722-147191 GCA_018402905.1 Glandirana rugosa
GGTCGTGCGATGTTGTACCCAAACGAAATTTGCGTCCTTTTTTTCCCACAAATAGAGCTTTCTTTTGGTGGTATTTGATCACCGCTGCGTCATTTCTGATCGCCGCTATAAACAAAAGAAGAGCGACAATTTTGCAAAAAAAACCCAAATTTCTTACTTTTTCCTAAAATACAAATCCAAAAAAAAAATATAAAAAAACATTTTTTTTCACCGTTTTTGGCCGATTTATATTCTTCCTCATATTTGCGATAAAAAAAATCGCAATCGGCGTTTATTGATTGGTTTGCGCAAAAGTGGTCGCGTTTACGGATGATGAGAATTCATTTTTGGGGTTTTTATTTATTTTTTATTTTTTACTAATAATGGCGGCAATCTGCGATTTTTTGCGGTACTGCGATATTTCAGCGGACATGTCGGACCATTTTGACACTTTTTTGGGACCATTGGCATTTATACAGTGATCAGTGCTATAAAAATGCACTGATTACTGTGTAAATGCCTTTGGCAGTGAAGGGGTTAACCTGCAGGGGGCGCTCTAAGGGTTAACTATGTTCCCTGGGCGTGTTATAACTGTGTGGGGACTGCCCTAGCTGGGGAAGGGAAGTGGTCACAGCCTTCATGTACAGGAAGGCTGTGATCACAGCCCTTCCCCCTCACACAGAGCGGAGGTCCGTGTTTACATACACGGACCTCCGCTCACTCGCTCCGGGGGGCCATCGCGGGTAGCCGGCGGCAATCGAAGCTGCCGCACCCGCTCCCTGGCCCCCCCCGGACACAGTGAGCGCGCGGGCGTGCCTCCGGCAGCGCGCGCGCTCACTAAACTTGTTCCCGCAGCCGCCGTCGTATGACGGCGTTTTGCGGGAACGAGCCGCTTTGCCGCCGTCAGATGCCGATCGGCGGTCGGCAAGTGGTTAATAAATCTTTTAATATTTAAATGTTATCTAGAGAGAACATTCTTATGGACATTTACGGACAATCGTGTATTAATTAACTGTGGATTATCTTTTACACAAATCAACACTTCTATATGCACTGAAACACTTTCTGCACATCTTGTACTTTGAATTCTGCCATTTGAGTTTTATAATTAATTTTAGTAATTTTACTTGATCATACACCTCATAAGACAGCGCCACCTCCTGACTTACCTTCTGTACCCAAGGCTTCTTAAGTGCTAAAAGCTTGCTGCCCATTAGATGGGTTTCTTGGAGTAGCACTATATGTGGAGAAAGAAATTTTCAAATACCGAAATAGCAATGCTCTTTTAAATTTTGAGTTAAGGCCATGGACATAGCATGGGGTAATCTTAATCAAACCTAGGACAGCAGTGGGTCAGCTAAGGCCAGTAAAAGAAATCCACAGCTTAGCCTGCAATAGTAAATGAAGACAAATGATCTCTCTGAGGACATCTGGTTCCTCTTCTATAGGCTGTGTCTTGCCCAAACAGGAATATTGATTGTGTCTCATCCGAGGGGGGGGGGGGGGGACCCATACCTCTCACCCCAGTATCTGCCATGTGTTACCTGGTCAGGGTGTTCTCCTCTCTCTATAAATATATGCTCCCATCGTATGACATCCTGTCTGCCACCATATCACGCTTGAAAGCATTTGAGGGCATCTGGAATGTTTATAGCAATCATGTCATCTTTGGAATGGGTGGTAGTGGATTTCAAGGTATTTTTGTGTCCGTATTGTATTTTAAAACTTTATAGGCAATATAGTGTGATACTAAAAGAGATAACATGCTATGCTATGAAACATGTTTTGGCAATTGTTATGAAGTTAAGGGATTTTATTTTGATGTGTAAATCTTCCAAAAGATTTTAGATCTGTTTTGTTTATTACTTTAATCACTCGATTCTGGACTATTATTGATAGATAAAAACGTGTGTAAATGTCACAGGGATCCCAGTGACATCAGTGACCAAATATAGTCATGTCCATATATGGTCTATGATGTCAACCAGGAGACCCTGCCCCTGAAGATGACATTTGGCGCTCCCTACCAATTAGGAGGAAGCTTTCACATTTAGCAGTTGCAAAAATACTAATGACGTCAATGCTAATTTTTTCACTTCACACTGCTTAGGTATCTCTCATATTATTTCCCTTGACCGGTCAAATGTATTTAGCCTATAGTGTTAGGCTAGTCTCATTATTGGGGTGAATGTTAACTCTCTGGTCATATGTTCCTATGGCTATTTTACTCTTAAAATCAAATGCTAGGGAATGTTTCAATCAGCAAAAGACAACAAAGAAATGATTACACTAATATTACAGATTTTACAGGTATTATTCATTACATTTATAATAGGGGCATGGTAATAGGGTGGTTGTCATGTCCTCTATGTTCCCCTGCTCATGTATGATATGTAATTACACCACTACGGTCAGTTGTGCATTTAGGAGGGACACCCATAAATGTCCCTCTCCACTCATCCAATGCCCTCTCTACCTGTGCAGAGTATCACCGCTACCTCACTCCCAGTAATGGTATGGAGCCCCACTGTACACCTAGCGCTGACTCTATGTGTGCACTTCACTTAACCTTTTTGTCTTCCATACCTGTATACAGGTTTGGGACCTCTGCAGTGCTGATCTGCTCCCATTGCTATGGGAGGCGGACCTGCTCATGGAGAGAGTGCTGAAACAACTCCTCCTGCTAGAAGCTATCCCACCTGGCACATGTATACACTTATGACATGCTGCTAGAGAGACCTCCATTACCCTTGGTAACCACTCTATCTTCACAATGTAAGAACTCTTGTACATCATCTTCGTATCCCAATGTGCTTAGTGACCCGAGCTGTGAACTATATGCGCAGGTTACTTGCATTACACCTCTTTAGTAACTTCAGACTGGGCAAAGGAAAAGTGTCAAAAGCTTTACTGAAGAATAAGTTAACAGGACAACAGGACTTTCCAACATAAAGTGCCGTATCTCCCTAACATCCCTATTCCCTGACTCATTCTTGTGGCTGCTCCAGCATACCTGCACAGAAAGGAGTCCATAATTGTCAGAGCCCATTATGGCAGTATCCAGGATTGGCATCTTCGGGGAGTGGAAGGAAAGTCCCAACATTTCCTTCAGGCTGTAGCAGGGTTCTGAGGGCAGATGTGACTTAATTGCAATTTTTGATCTCAGCATCTTCAGCATGCCAAAAAGACAAAGTCTGGCAAAGGTTCCAACAGCTTCTCATGTGCGTTTGAGTCCTTGAGCCCCCAAGCCCCTTGGGTATGGACCACTGTCCCTTTTATAATGCACATAACCAGTGGGTCGAAACCCAAAAAAGCCACCAAGAAAAGAACACAATTAACCATAACCTGACCAACTGGGGTTAACCTCTACTTGCCTACACTATTGTATTAATGTTAAGATATTTGCAAAGCATTTTTTTTATAAATAGACCCCTTAGTGTGTCTAAGGGTTGACAGTCACTGATTAATGTGATTAGCCATTTACAGGCATTCAAAGCAATCACATGATTGGAAACTGGTCCTCCTGGATTCCAGGTGTTATTGTGTAAAAGGGTCTTGTAAAAAGCCCCCCTAATGTTTATACTGCGTTATGCAATGTTATTGGAACCTAAGGCCAATTCGCTCCTTTAAATGTATTATTTTGCTTAGCAGTAAGGATTAAATATATTGTTGCTTAACAAGTAAGCTTGTGTTGAAATTGAAACTCAATATGAGGAACTTGCATATGTAACCAGACAATGTGTCTGGAAACCATAGAGGTTTTTTTTATATACTGTATTCTAAGTGATATAATAGTTTGCTTAGCTACAGCTATGTAAAGAATTCTAATTATATGTATCATTATAATTGGTTAATTGGATAAGTAAAGAAAGCATGTAATTTGAACGTGTACCCCTTATTGGTGGAACATTATCAATAACACCCATCACATCCCATGTATTTAAGATCTTGTACAAGCCATGAATAAATGAACAGTGTGTAGAATCCATCTGTGTTGAGTCACTTTGTATACACTGTTCCCTGCGCAGTTCTGGGTGTAGCTAATGGAGTGATGCCGACAATAAGGTAATGTAATTAGACAATACTAAATTAATAGTCAGAACTAGTTGTTCTAGGTTAAAGGAGTATCCTAACAGTGTGAGACTTTGAACTGTCTGTAACAGCTAAGTTTTCATGCTTGGAGTGTAAACACAAGTGAGACTGCATATGTGCATATACTCATCAGTAAAGAAATACAGTTCTCTATTGATTTACAAATCCCTTCTCCAAGTCTGTGTCGCATCTAGATTATCCATCCGTATTCATGTATTTTTCCTTAAATACAAAAAAAAGTCTTTCACGTTGACTTGAAAAAGAACCACATGCTTCCTCCAGGCCTTTCTAACTTCAGGAATTGCCCGACTTCCTGAAAAGCCTGAATTCCTCCGAAAATGTATCTCTCTCATGGTTTAGCTATTTAAATTCAGGTTTTCAGAGGTCATTTTTGGCCTGGAGTTATCCATGTATTACATTAATTATGCAAAAGAAAGCAGTCACTTCCAGCGCTAATGAGGTGTTATGTGATTTTAATGACACCAAGGACATCAGTGTTCGAAACCCAGGTGGGTGCAGCCCTCCTCAGATGGGGTAATCCGATAAGACTAAAAAATAAAAACAAAAAAAACAAAAAGAACAAAAAAGAAGGTGCACATACCTAGTGCATTACCCAAAACATTTAATAGATAATTGAAAGGTTAAAAAAATGGGTACTCACAGAAGTGGCGGCCCACAATGGGCCATAAAACTTGCATAAAATAAAACAATGCGGTCACAGCAAGGGTGTAGGCTGAAGCATTTCGGGGGTGCACACCCTTCCTCAGAGCCACGCTATGCTAGTCTGGACACCAATGCCCCTTGTGGTGACGCATTGTTTTATTTTGTGCAAGTGTAATGCACTAGGTGCGCACGCCTTCTTTTTTGTTCCATTACATTAATTATGCCCTGTTTCCTGGATTGCTTCAGATTCTCCAACTGGTCTTGAATGGATGGATGAATATTCTGGATTAACAGGCTTTTGGGTTCTATTTCAGCCTTGGAGGCTTTCCCAACTGGCTTAAAAAAAATGATGGATTCCTCCATCCATAAAAATGAGGTGGACGATAGAATTTCCCCACCAGGATATTCTATTATGATAGCGGGACACAACACTGATTGTACTGATTGGTAGCTGCAGCTATTGATAGAAGCTGTACACTGATTGAAATTCAATTGATCCATGCTGAACTGACAGAATTTCAATCAGTGTATGGCCAACTTTACAGTAACAATAGTATCTACCATCCCTGCTGGGAGAACACAATGATTATTTCTAGCGGCTATAGCCCCTGGCAAAAATCGCATGCTACAAATCTGACATACTGGTTGTACCCAAGTTGATCGATGGATTGGGTACAGTCAGCCTGTCCATAGGTTCAAATCTTATCTGGTCCCTGCTGAGATTCAAACCACCTATGGCCGGCTTGAATCTACACCCAAAAGACAAGGGATGCACTGAAAACAATGGTGATGGGATAGTAATTACTGTAAACACTCAACAATCAATTGTGGGGATGAACATCTACGCAAAAACATTAGAAACAGTGGGCAATGGCACTGGCTTCCAATAAAACAAAAGGCAATGTATGCAGTGTAGCACACATCAAATACACTAGCAACTTGTAATGGTTATTATTTAATCCCTCTCTGGTCCACAGACCACACACCGATTTACACGGGAAATTATTAACAATGCATAGGGAAAAAAAAACCTAAATTAAAATAATTATATTCACATAAAACAGCTGCTCCAAAGTTCCCCTTTTCCAAAAATGATAATATTGTGAATTGCCAGAAATCCTCTTGTGACTTTTAGCTGTACTTTCATATCAATAAAGTACATTTACTGTAACTGACACAAAAATATGCTAAAAAAAAACAACAATGGACTTTATAAATATGATTCTGTGCTTTAGTGAAAAAAAAAGTAAAAAAGGTTTTTCACAAAAAACAATGTACAGGGTGGGCCATTTATATGGATACACCTTAATAAAATGGGAATGGTTGGTGTGATTAACTTCCTGTTTGTGGCACATTAGTATATGTGAGGGGGGAAACTTTTCAAGATGGGTGGTGACCATGGTGGCCATTTTGAAGTCGGCCATTTTGAATCCAACTTTTGTTTTTTCAATAGGAAGAGGGTCATGTGACACATCAAACTTATTGGGATTTTCACAAGAAAAACAATGGTGTGCTTGGTTTTAACGTAACGTTATTCTTTCATGAGTTATTTACAAGTTTCTGACCACGTATAAAATGTGTTCAATGTGCTGCCCATTGTGTTGGATTGTCAATGCAACCCTCTTCTCGCACTCTTCACACACTGATAGCAACACCGCAGGAGAAATGCTAGCACAGGCTTCCAGTATCCATAGTTTCAGGTGCTGCACATCTCGTATCTTCACAGCATAGACAATTGCCTTCAGATGACCCCAAAGATAAAAGTCTAAGGGGGTCAGATCGGGAGACCTTGGGGGCCATTCAACTGGCCCACGACGACCAATCCACTTTCCAGGAAACTGTTCATCTAGGAATGCTCAGACCTGAATCCCATAATGTGCTGGTGCACCATCGTGCTGGAAAAACTCAGGGAACGTGCCAGCTTCAGTGCATAAAGAGGGAAACACATCATCATGTAGAAATTTTGCATATCCAGTGGCCTTGAGGTTTCCATTGATGAAGAATGGCCCCACTATCTTTGTACCCCATATACCACACCATACCATCAATTTTTTGGTTCCAACAGTCTTGGAGGGATCTATCCAATGTGGGTTAGTGTCAGACCAATAGCGGTGGTTTTGTTTGTTAACTTCACCATTCACATAAAAGTTTTCCTCATCACTGAACAAAATCTTCTGCGTAAACTGAGGGTCCTGTTCCAATTTTTGTTTTGCCCATTCTGAAAATTCAGTGCGCCGATCTGGGTCATCCTCGTTGAGATGCTGCAGTAGCTGGAGTTTGTTAGGGTGCCATTTGTGAGTAGCACTCTCCAGTGACATGCGGCAAGTGCTACGCTGTGGGCTCTTGCTGAATGAAGCTAGGACAGCCACTGATGTTTCTTCATTAGTGACAGATTTCATGCGTCCACATTTTACCAAATCCAACACTGAACCAGTTTCACGACACTTAGCAAGCAGTTTGCTAACTGTAGCATGGGAGATGGGTGGTCTCGTAGGCTGTCTTGCATTGAAATCTGCTGCAATGACCCGGTTACTGCGTTCACCAGACGTCAACACAATTTCTATCCGCTCCGCACGTGTTAACCTCAGCGACATGTCAATGGCTGTAAACAAAGAGAAACTTGTAAATAACTCATGAAAGAATAAAGTTACGTTAAAACCAAGCACGCCATTGTTTTTCTTGTGAAATTCCCAATAAGTTTCATATGACCCTCTTCCTATTGAAAAAACAAAAGTTGGATTCAAAATGGCCGACTTCAAAATGGCCGACTTCAAAATGGCCGCCATGGTCACCACCCATCTTAAAAAGTTTCCCCCCTCACATATACTAATGTGCCACAAACAGGAAGTTAATATCACCAACCATCAATATGAGCAAACCCGGATTTCCCACCAGGTATGGCTCCTGATCATTTCCCATCGGTGGTTGGGAAAACTCCCCTACTTGTGACACATTGTATCGCCAACAACAAAATCAAAACATATGACGACATCGCCTTCTGGTCATACCGTCAGCTACATAACTTCCTCTTGAGGATAAACAACCCCAACTTACACAGAGCCCTCTCACCATATGAAGCTATCTGCCTCACTGGGGAACCAATAAGAAAGACGACCTCATTGATTTATACATGGCTTTTAGAAACCGAAAGCTACAACCCCACGTCTGCACAAAAAGCTTGGGAAAAAGAACTAGGAACCAAATTCACAGAGGCACAATGGCAAAGAGTGAATATCTTTGCACACAAGTGCTCAATGAGCACAAGGATTCAAGAGATGTCCTACAAACTTCTGACTCACTGGTACGCCTCACCCTCCAAACTTAAAAAGTGGTATCCAGGAACTTCAGATACGTGCTGGAGATGCGGTCAAGCTACAGGCACAATGCTACACATATGGTGGGAGTGTTCTATAATCAAACCCTATTGGGACAAAGTCAAAGAACTCATAACTCACATTACAGACAACACCATAAGTCTAGATTCAGCCTGCTGCCTGTTACACATCTCTAACAGCACCATCAAAAAATATAAACGCTCTTTGACCTCCTCAACTCCGCTAAATTGCTGGTGCCCAGACATTGGAAATCAGGCTGTGCACCAACAATTGGCGAATGGCTCAAGGAAGTAGACACAATCTACCTACTCGAGGAAACCACCACCATAGTCCAAGAGTCCTTTGAGAAATTCCACAACCTATGGTCCCCCTGGACCATCTTCCGTTACTCGGACAGATACTCTCAATTAACGTGTGGGTACACACACCCTCCCACTCTCCCTTGAAACAACCCTCCATGAGCAATAAACCCCCGAGACCAAGCCCAACACTATAGGGAGTGCTGGCCAGCACCCCGCCCCGGAAATTTCCAGGTTCAAATAAACACAGACAGGAAAACACACATTCACAGGCCCACAAACATTGGCGTCCATCTTGAAACGACACATGCACAACAACTAACACACCATATAGCTCAATACCAAAACTCTATGTCCTACAAAAGGTAGTCTACACACCCAGTAGACAATGTGGAGGTAAAATGAAAAGCGCCCTTGGAGGGGAGGGGGATGGGGCTTCCCCGGAACCCTAGGGAGTGACACAGTTAGATCCCAACTGGGGTGTCCGGGAACCGGGGGGTACCTACCCCTTCCACCCCAAACTGAAACATACTACTCTACATGTACAGCGATGAAAAGGTGAAAAAAAAAATTAACTGGGGGGCGTGACCGGACGCCAACGAGAGTGGACGTGTGCTCTGGAGCTCCGTTAGAGCAAGGCACAATCTGCAGCAATCCATCCAAAGGAGAGCGAGGTGAGCAAAGCAGCCACTACATCTAAACTACCCCCCTCACCAGCTACATTTTGAGCCCCGGATTGCGTGAATCGGTGGTCGGCACCCGGGCACTTAAAAATCGAGGCCGCGGCTTTTGCGGCCTACGGGTGCCGAGCCGTACGGTGGTACGCTTGGAACGCCACTCCTCTATCCGCCAGCTGAAAAGGACAAGGCACCCCTCTGAACACCTGCCCTAGCAGTGGGAATCAAATAAAGGGAGAGATAAAGCAGCTAGAGGGAGTGAGGAGAAATACAGGCCGCCGACCAGATGCATCTACAGATACGCCTGATTGGAGGCCCTATCTGCCGTAAATAAAATAGGCCCTACCTTATCCACAGGCCCATCCGCACCTGGAGGTCCCCGGAGGCCGACCTGGGAACTTGGGGTGCCACCATAGTCCCAGCAGCGGTGATCAGTGCCACCCGTTTGGGCGCAGGTGCTCACTTTAGGCCGCGGCTTCACCTCAGGCCTAGGCCGACGCCATCTTGGTGCACCTGGCTTCAGAAACACGTCGAACAGGCCTCAAGACGTCCCCATTCCCCGACATCTCATCAAGGAAACTCATAGGGGACACCGGGGATCCTGCTCAGGGACCACTCTATCTGGAACCTCTTACGCCCTACCATTGGTAACCAACTTATGGGGCCTCACTGATACGCTGTCTTGCAGCACCACCAATATCTCCTATGAACTGACTGCTTCAGAACTTAACAGAATGTTTTTTTCAATTCCTGGGCTAATATGTAGCATTATACCCTCCAGGGGGGAGAAGAGAACTATGCAATTAAGATGACAGTTATATGATGTCCCGGATTTAAGACCCATCTCTCTTTTTTAGGCTCCCACTCCGCTACAATAGCTCAAGTACTAAAGGGGGCCATATCGTTTCCTTCCCTGGGATATAGAAGGTTACATGGGCAAGATTGGCTTCCAGAAACACACATATAGGGGATACAATCCACTACCCCAACTTCATCCTATCCAGCCTATGGAGCGATATCTACTAAGGTCACAGTCCCCGGCCTCAATCAATATGGCTGACTCACAAGACCCCACAGACACCCCAACTATGACCGAAGGCAGATTGCAGTCAAAAACTACGCAATCACCCCCAGACCCATCCTCTACAGTCACTGTAGCAGTTTTGGATGTGAAATTACAGAATCTTTTACAGGACCTGACCCACAACATCACCAAAGAAATGGGGAAGATAGTATAAGAACTTAGGGGAGAGATAGACAAACTGGGGGAGCGCACTGACACCCTAGAAAACAAATTTGACGAACTTGTGCAATATGTCCATGTATTAGAAGAAGACAATGCTTCTTTGAAACGTACAGTCTCTCAGCTCCAACTCCAACAAGAAGACCTGGAGAACAGAGAACGCAGGCAGAACCTAAGAATCCGAGGGGTTCCTGAAACGGTCAGTGATAAAGAAATTAGACCTTATCTCCTGGGGCTTTTTGTTACCTTAGCCCCCCACATCCCAGATATAGATTGGCGACTGGATAGAGCCCACAGATCCCTAGCACCGAAACCTCCCCAAGGAGCAAATCCCAGGGACATTATAGTTCGCTTTCATTTTTACGAAAGTAAAGAGGCTTTGACCATAGCAACACGCAACAAATCTCGTATTGATTTTAAAGGCAACAGGATCCAGATTTTTGGAGATCTTTCACCCATAACCCTGGCTAAAAGACGCAACTTCAGACCTATCACCATGCATTTACAAAACCACCAGATGCCATACCGCTGGGGATTTCCCTTTCGCCTCTCAGCCTCTAAAGATGGCGTTCAATACTCCATCAGAGACCTACATGAATGCGAACAGTTCATGCGTAACCTTGGATTGCCACCCATCCCTGAAGGAGAACTTCAACTACCTCCTCTAAACGTGAGACCTCCTCAGACACCAGCTAGGATATGGACACCAGTGCGCCAGAGATCCCAAAGGTCCTCATCCACCCCCCAAAGATCAAATTCTTCCAGATTCCCAACTTGATGATTGCATCCCCTAGAAGGACCCTTTGCCTTTCCACGGCTGAACAAGACTCAGCTCATATACACCTTAACCTGGAAGCCTTGAAATCCTAACTGTCCCAGAGGTCACCCTATAGGAGGATGTTGGGGATTTGTGTTTTTCCGTTTTTCTTCTCCAATCCTCCCTGGTAACACACTCGGGAATGTTAGTGCGACCGGAGTTGCACCCCTTAAAATCCTTGGGCGGCTGCCCAGGATCCCTGAGGTTTTTTTTTGTCCTCAGGCCTTTCACAATTTTTTTTTTGTTTTTGTTTTTTCAGGTTACACAATTTAAATGTGTTACAATTTCAACCTACAGCTCTAGCTCGAATGGCTTTGCTTTGTTTATGTTTATGTTTGTTTATTTGGTACAGAGACAGTACCCAGACAAACATAGAACAACTATGCATAAGATTACTTTTCATGGTATTAAGTCTATATGTTCCAAGGTCACATTCAGGTATTCTATATGTTCAGGTATTGTCAGCATTATATTACTTTATAAGTTGTGGCTCTTAAAGCGGAGTTCCACCCAAAAGTGGAACTTCCGCTTTAAGTCCTCCTCCCCAGCTCCAGATGCTGAAACGGAGCTTTTGGGGAGGAGGGGGGGTGGGGATACCCTATTTTTAGGGGTACTTCTGCCCCGGTCGCCTTAGGCGATCGGAAGTGGAAGGACTCCTTCCCCCTCCCTCCCGAAGTCTTCTGGGACACAGGACAGGTCCCAGAAGACTTCGGGACCAATCACAAAGCGCAGCGCCGCTCGCGCATGCGCAGTGTGCGCCCGGCCGTGAAGCCACGGCCGGGTGCCCTCAGCAGCAATGCCGGTGCCGCTGAGGGGAGGGGGAGAGGAGCGAGGCTCCGTGCGGCTCCATCGCTGGACCGGGAGACAGGTAAGTGTCGGTTTATTAAAAGTCAGCAGCTACACTTTTTGTAGCTGCTGACTTTTAATAAACCTAAGGAAAGGGTGGAACTCCGCTTTAAGATATACTCTTGCAATGTTAAGGGTCTGAATTCCATTCAAAAACACTGGCTGGCCTTGAAGGAATTCAGATCCTCAGGTGATTATGGTTCAGGAGACCCATTTTAAAACAGTTAATCCCTTTAAGTTTGCGGCCAAACAATTCCCTACAGCCTTTGTGGCTTCTGACCCCTCAGGGAAGGCCGAAGTCGCAATCCTAATCAAACGATCCAGTAACATATGTATCACGTCTTCATTTTTAGATCCACAAGGTAGATTTATCCTCCTGAACTGTATTCACCTACGTACGCATTTTACCTTAGCTAACATTTATGCTCCCAACTCGGGACAAATAGGTTTCCTCAAAAAAGTTTTTGAGAAATTACAATCATATTCACAGCCCTTTATGATATTAGGTGGGGATTTCAATGTGTGTATGTCGTCAACTAGAGACAGATTTGCTCTCTTTCAGTCTACCCCCCCTGCACAAGCTCAGAAACTATCCACTTCTTTCCACAAACTAATTAGATCTCACAATCTTTTTGACACATGGAGGATTCAACACCCGGTAGGCAAACAATATACCTTTTACTCTCCCCCACACAAAGTGTACACCAGACTAGACCATTTTTTTGTTACTGCTCCACTGCTCTCCGCCGTGGTCTCCTCGGAAATAGACCCCATAACGTGGTCTGACCAAGCGCCTATTACTCTTGACCTAAGTATTTCAGCCCCTTCCCCTAGGACATGTCATTGGCGCCTTAATGAAACATTACTGAGGAAACCCAAAACAAATTACAACAGAAAATATCCGAATTCTTCCAACTAAATGAGGGGTCGGTTGCGGAGGTTTCCACGTTGTGGGAGGCCCATAAGGCGTCCTTTAGAGGGGAATGTATTTCAATGAGCTCACGACTAAAAAAAGACTCGAATAAGATGAAAATAGAACTCTTGGTGAGGTTGCGCACGGCTGAACAAAAACTTTTACAAGCACCTACCATTGATCGTTTGAGAAATGTTGTTGGGGTACGCAACCGCATCAAGTCGTTAGCTATGAGCAAAATTTCTAAATCAATACTATGGTCTAAACAAAGGTTTTATGAGTATGCTAATAAGCCTCACAGAATGTTCAAAAACAAGTCGGCACGCGTTGGAGTGGTTCTCAAGATAAAAGTAGAATAAGCTCAGAAAAAAATCAGCACTCGAGTAACTTTATGTAAGGGGAGATTTCCTGCGGAATACCCGGAGGGTGTTGCACCTTTGGAGGCGTTGGCTGGGGAGTAAATCAACCTTCTTAAGCCTATAAAAGACAACATTAAACAAAACCCAAAGGAGTCATTACAAAGTAATTCCGCGGTTACTGTACAGGATCCCCTTCCCCGACTTTATGAATCCAGTTCTCATTATCCGCGAACCAGTCTGGTGCAA